>VMRM01000005.1:26967152-27072152 GCA_010277075.1 Poeciliopsis retropinna
GCTCGTCTTCCTGGTCTGATTAAAGAAGCTAAAGAACTTGTCTGGTTTCATGCATTTTTTCTACTTTTTATTTCCTATCAGAAATATATAAATAAAAAACAGTACACAATACAAGACGTTATGTTACAGATCTCAATAAATAAATATGTTCATTGCTGAGACTGTTGGTGTCCAGCACCGGATCATTTCTCTTTCCTGTTCTATCATTCATGTCTCTTTTTTAGCATTTCAGTGAGAATATTTTTGACAGAAAGTTTTTGAACATATGTGAAGAAAGCGTTGCATCATCTGGCTCAAGGATTAAAATTTAACAGACAAAAGAGGTTAAAGGTCAGCAGGAGCAGCTTCTCCCTCATTTGCTGTTCAAACAGAGGCGCTGAAGCCGCAGTGATCAGATGAGACCTCAGATAGTGTCTGACTGGAGCGCAGCGGGCCGGCGCCGCGGACAGGAAGCTGGTCCTACTTGGTCTCTGCGTGTTGCCCGTTGCTCTGCAGCGTCAGACTTTCTTGCTGTTGCTTCCAGAGAACCTGATGTCACTCCTGCTCTGCTCGCTCTGCAATGTTCGTCTTGACGGGACTGCCGTGTCCGTTGGGCCTCAGCACCCGCAGCGGGTCGTCACAGGAAGTGATGGTTTCCTTGGAAACGGCTCCCGCCTGGTTCGGCTCCACATCCTTCACCGGAGGAGACGGATGAGACTCTGTCCTCAGAGGATCGGACGGGTTCACTTCCTCGCTCCTCCTCTGCCTCTTCACTGATCGGCTGTCTGGTGGCCCACCGCGGACCGCTCCTGGCCCGCCAACCCCCAGTTTGACCAACCAGTTCCTGCTCACAGAGGAAAACGAGTCATGGCGCTCACCCGGCCTGAACCAAATATGTCGGAAGAGGCAGCGTCCTCTGTCCTTCTGTCTCTGTCATGGAGACAAACAGACACGTTTACTGAAATCTGCTCTGTTAAGGTGGATCTGTTAAGGTGGATCTGGAAGACACTCACAGACTTGTAGAGTTGTCCCTTTATGTCCACACACAGGAAGCGTCTCCGTCTCAAGTCAAAGATTAGCACCCAGCTGTCGGGTGCTGCAGCTACCGGCAGAACGACTGAGAAATGATTCAATAACATCAAATAATTCAGAAAATAACTTTTAATTACCAGGAATATTGTTAGTTTAGAAGTCATGAAAAAAATCAACAGAATCTGAAATCCTTTCAGAAAGATTACGGTTCATCTGAAATTGTGAAAAATATGTTTGTCTTTCCAAACATATTGCAGAAAAACTGAACATTTTGTGGAGTAAAATGTTGTGAATCCTGAAGAAACTTCAGTCTGGATCAGTCTGGATCAGTTTGGATCAATTTGGATCAGTCTGAGATCCTGGCAGTGATGAAGAGGATCGTGGAGTCAGGATCAGACTCACCCAAGTGAGGAGCGTTTGGTCTCAGGCCGAGGCGTCCCGGACCGGCGGGAGCCGCGGGAGCCGCGGCCTCCACGCCGCCCGCCTGCGGCCGCCGCAGCCTTGCTCTGCTCTCCGCTCTGCCACAAACATGCAACACAATCAGGAAGAGCGCGAGGGGAGCCAGCTGCATGGTTCCTCTCCAAAAGCTCAAATGTTCAGGATGGTGAGAGAGCAGCTTCTGGAGGAGGAGAAAGTCCAACAGGCTTATTTAAACAGAGGGTCAATAAACCGGCTAACTGATTTACCAAAATACCTCAGAGCCTCCCTGCCCCTGCTGCAGCTGCCCCTGCTGCAGCTGCCCCTGCTGCAGCTGCCCCTGCTGCAGCTGCCCCTGCCTGCTGCAGCTGCAGCCGCCTGCCGCACTGCCAGCCTCTTTGCACTTATTCATTGTAAATATAAACATTTGACAACATTTATTATTTTTTTAGGACTTTTCTGCGTTAAAATGAGATTAATTCATTATAGCATGAAATGAGTTGAAACTTAAAGAGATTCTGCTCTGATAATGTTTCTCTGGAAGGAGCCGGGTCAGAACCAGAACCATCATGCTGAGTCAGCATCAATGATTCATCCCCTGCTTATTAATTAACTGTGCACACTTCCGCTGCTCCCACGCCGTTGCACAATGGAGGATGAGCTGTAACTCATTTTCTCTTTCTGTGACCTGCTGACCTCATCGCAGCTATAAAACAAAATGATCCTGAGCAAAGTTTAATCCCCAGTGAATTATGTTTCCCAAAAGGACCAAAAACCTGGCAGAAACACTTTTCCTCTTTAGTTTAGTTTGCTTCATTCTGGGAGGACTATCTGGAAAAAATATCATTTTCAACTTTTACTTCCTAATTAAAAATAAGAAATGTGCATCTATTCACTCCCCTTTAGTCTGACACCTCTAAATAAAATCTGAACAAGGAGACAAATGGGCCACCAGGATAAATATTTAGTTTTCTAACTTAAAGTTATGATGAGATAATGAAACAGCACTGGTCACATTCCATCAGCCGGGCTCGGGTCAGCCGAGGTCAGCCGGGCTCGGGTCAGCCGGGCTCGGGTCAGCCGGGCTCGGGTCAGCCGGGCTCGGGTCAGCCGGGCTCGGGTCAGCCGGGCTCGGGTCAGCCGGGCGGTTCCGGTCCGACTCGGGACTGCTCCCAGAACTGGTTGATTGCATAGACATGATATAAATTGTAGACCCCGCACTGGCTGCTCTGGCACAGGAAACACCGCGGCCATCTTGGAGCGGGCGGCCATCTTGGAGCGGGCGGCCATCTTGGAGCGGGCGTCCCTCCTTTTTCAGCACTGCCGGATATTTTTGATGATATCGACGTAGTATTGTCGCGAGATCTCAGGGGATAACGTTCCACAAGTAAAATGGACATTTTGGCGTTTATATTTTGTGAATATAATAGAACTAAACTGTGTTTCTGTCCACTGGTAAAAAGCAGCTAATATTAGAGAGTGTATGAATGAAGGCCAACAGATTTAGGAAATCTGAAAAAGTTTGAATTATTCCCTGACATTGATTTGGATTATGCAACACAAAGACTGTTATTTATATGTAATGGTTTCACTGTGTCTGCAGTTAGACAGTCTTTTACTGTTTTTATGCACAATTCAGTTTTTCATAGAGACAGAACAATACTTTAGTTTCAATAAAACATTTATTAGTTGATATTTGTTCTATTTGTTATCACACACATTTAGTTAACATATGTATTTACATCAACTTAAAGTTAATTTTGTCTGCTTCAGATTAACTCTTTGTTCATTTCCCTGCCCTGCAGGTACCAGATGGGCCCTGAATGTTCCGGACCCACTAATGGAGACCAATCAGACCCAACTAGTGGTTCAGTCTGACCCCCCGGGCTGGGGGAATTTGAAGTTTCTTTGTCTAGATAAGTTTCTACATTTAAGTAAATATTAGTATTTAAAATGTAATACTTTTGATTTATTTGGGTGTTTAGTTTAGCCAAACTTAGCTGTACTGTTAATTGTTGGTAATTGTGTTCTGTCTAGTTACCATTATTGTGTCTTAATTGTTCTGATCAGCCAGTATATAAACCCTGTGAGTCATTTCTTTGTGAGGTCAGTTTTGTTTCTTTGAGCTCTTTTATCAGCTCAGTTTATCTTTTTGTCATTTATAATCTGCAGGTTAAATTAAAAGAAACCCTGTTTTTCTAATATTTCCTGTGATTTTTAACTCGGCCATCACACTCGTCTTCATCTAGTAGAACAATTTCACTCTGATTCAGTGTAAATGGGTCACATGACCCAGAAGCTATAGAAGAAAAATACTAAATTTTGCTATCAAAAAGGTTCAAATGCAATAAAAATGAGTGTACTTCATCTCTCCAGTCTGGAACCGTTTCACACTGATTTTGAGTCAATAGGGCTCATGACTTAGAAGCTATTGAAGAAAATAGATATATGTAAAACAGTGCATAAATGTTCCAAAAGAGGGCGCTGTTGTTCTCTGTAGTTGCTGGCACTACCGCAATTCTGACATGTTTGTCCTGCCGGGGACACCGTAGTGCGGGGTTTTTATTTGTTGACGGTCCCTAAATGAAGCTCCAGCGTTGAGGAGGGAGCTGGACAACGGCTGGCCGACATTAGCGTTCATAAATCGGATCAACCTGGAGCGAAACGCCGCGGATAGCGGAATATCCAACATCCGACTGGAAAACAGCTTCACTGCGGCACAAACGGAGCACAAACCACTCAGACTATTTGCTGGATTTTTCTACTTCTGACATCCAATCAGAGCTGAGAATCTTCAACTCCAGAACATTTATTATCACGAAAAATCATGAAAACTTCGGAACTTGTTTCCAGTTTTACTGTAAGCTGAACAATGAGCTTCCATCCTCTGACCAGCAGAGGGCGCTTCACGCTCACCTTTAGTTTCTCCTCACATCCAAAAATAAACAGAAACAAAACCTGGAAGAAATTCAGTGGAAAAGATTTTACAAAACAATTTTTATTTTCATCTCAGGAATACAAGTAAGTAACTGCTGTGCACAGCACAGACGTACAAAAATAAAAGGAAAACTATTTGTTATATAGTATTTGTCTCACTTATATTTCAGAAACAAACGACTGGAGAAATCTGCTTTCAAACTAATTTACAATCATTTCAACAATTGGAACTAAGGCAGAAGGTGAGGTATTAAAACAGCGCAGGAGCGCAAGAAACTGCTACACAGCTCTGACCTCCAGCTGACTCCAGCTGACCTCCAGCTCCCTGCAGACATTTAAGCAGACTCAGCGGGTCACTCAGATCTCTACTTGCATCTGGAGGTCAAAGATGTTTTTTTCTGTTTCTCATCAGTGTTCTCCAGACTTTCACTCTGATCAAACCGACAGAAGCTGCTGGCAGCTGATATAGAGAAAGTTAGGAGGAAGAACGACCACCTCACCTGCTGCACAGAAACCTGCAGTCAGTGAAAATAAGAACAATAAATAGAAATGTGCTGCATCTTTATTTGGATATAAAGTTTAAAAAGCTACAGGTGACGTGTCTGCGCAGGCCAAAAGGTCATCAAAGGTCATTCAGGGCCGTCTCCATGACAACCTGGAGTCTCTGTCCTCATCATCAACTGGCTGGAAGAACCGGATCCGACTGCTACAACAAACCGACCTCAGCGGTTCTCCAACAGAACCAGAACCTGGTCTGAACTCCTCTCTGCTACCAAACCCCTTTGTGACATCACTTCCTGTAAATCAGCCAGACGCTGTGGGAAAGTTTTCAACCCCCTTCAGGTTTTTTCTCCATGAAAACGCTTCAGATGGTTGAAATCAGAGCAAAACTGAGCGATTGGGTCAGAACCAGAACTCTGGAGTTTCCTGATGGATCAGGAGAAACGTGGAGGAGGGACTTTTGAACTGGTGCTTTTCCAAGCACCAGCAGAAACAGGTGCAGAGCTGGGGGTCAAAGGTCACGGCGAGGTTGACAGGTGCCAGGAGGGGGCAAACACAGAGGGCCAGCGCCCCCTGCTGGGCTCCTTCTGCTCTGAATTCAAGTAAATTATGCTGCATGAAAAAATGTGAACATTAAAACAAACCAGCAGATTGAGCTGAAAACCCCGAGTATTAATCCCAGATTAATAATCCGGGATTAATATTCTGGGATTAATTTGCTGCTGCCACATAATAGCAACAACATCAATAATAATAATAATAAATAAACCAGGATGAGTTATGAAGAACCTCAATAATCTGCTGTCAGTAACCTGAGCACTTCAAAATAAAAGCCCAGTCACACCGAGGGAGGGGGGGGTATTTTCCTCCTGGTGTGGATCCTCAGGAACGTCAGACCCTCCAGGAATTGGGCTGTGGCTCAGGGCGGCATGACGCCGGGGTCGCAGCTATTCCTGACTCCAGATCAGCATCTCTGGTATGTTGGGGGTCAGTCGCCTCCTCCTGACGCAGGAACAGGAAGGTCTGTCCCTAAAGCAACCCCTTGTCCCCCAGGAGGAAGTCCTCTCCCTCCTCTTCCTCATGATGAAGGTGAACATCCACCCACTCCGCCTGCTGCAGTCCGGTCCAGGTTTTCAGGCCTGTCCAGGTGTTTCTCACCTGGGATCATAATAATCCATTTGTGCAAATGGGTTTGTTATTGTTACCCTGCCTCATATCCGGGGCAAGAAGTGGGTGACTGTCATGGCGGTGGAGGCCCTGTTGCCCCTCTTGACGCGGCCATGTTTGCTCAGCGCTATGAAGCAGCCGCGGTGCGCCGCAGACTCGTAGGCGTTGTAGTTGTTGGCCAGAAGACTCTCCCTGAACTTACACTCGTCATGGAAGACGGTCTGCAGGGACAGGAAGGACGAGGCAGAGGTCAGAGGTCACAGCCACGTTCACGAAAAAAATGTCTTTCCGCAGCACAGAAAAATTATTTCAACTCAGTTATAGACATCATTGATCCTGGTTATCAGCCAGTGCAGCACGGCCAATTAATTATTCAAATTAGTTTATCTAAGAAACCCCAGCAGACAAACAGCATTTACCAATATTTACTGGTAATTACTGATATTTACTGATATTTATTGATATTTATTGAAGCTCTTGTGGAACAAAACATTGGAGAAAATGGGGGGGAGACATTTCCCATAAGTTTTGTTTAACATCATTAACAGCCTGGTTGCAAACAAATATTTAATAACTGGATGTTAAAGTTGATTATTAGGAGATTTTTTCTGAATGTGAATCAGGTGAAGCTGAAACTGAAAAAAGGCTTTTATCTTAAATATTTTATATTTCATTATCTCTGTGTTGTTCTTTCAGTCTTTCCCCTCCAGTTAATGATTAATAAATTACTAAATGTAATAACAGGGAAACGTTTAAATACATCTTATTAGGTCCAAATTCATTTACATGTTATTATTATTGATCCATTTTCTCCTCACCCTTGACCCTAAGGGGTCAGGAGGTGCTGCTGCCTGTCCAGCGAGAGGCGGGGTCACCTGGACCGGACGCCAGTCTGTCACAGGGCAACACAGAGACAGACGGGACACACACACACACACACACACACACACACACACACACACACGGAAAATTTAGAGACCAGTTAACCTGACAGTCATGTTTCTGGACTGGGGGAGAGAGAGAACCACCATGCAGACAGAAAGACATCGGGCCGGGAATCGAACCCAGGACCTTCTTGCTGCAAGGCAGCAGTTCTACCTACAGTACCACTGATTTAGCAGCTGATTTAGTAATTGATTCATTATTAACTGGAGCAGAGACACCCTTTCTTGACTTTGCAGTAACTCCATCACTTTTCTTTATCGTCTCCATTAAACATCAAATGAAACTTTCAGTTTCACCTCCAAACCATCTGGGTTTTGGCCGTAACAATAAATAAATATTAATCTCTCCGTCTCACTGATGTGTCACTGAGAAAGAGCAGAAATCCTCTGCAGTGCTGAGCGAGCATGTGGCCTAGTCCAATCACTTATCAGATGCTCAGGCTGCTCACAAGCCGACGCTTCATCACTCAGAGTCAGATAAGCAGCCGCATTCTCTCTCACACACACACACACACACACACACACACACACACACCCCGGGACATTCCTGTCTGTCCTCTGGACACGCCCACTTTCTCCAGCTGCACTAAAATATTATTGTTGTTAATAAACTGAAACCTCTGATCTGTTTTCACAGCAAATCCCAGAAAAACTGATTTATGGTGTTTCATACCAAACCCATCTGAAAAGTGTGGTGTGTATTTATATTCAGCTTCCTCTGGGTTTGTCCATCTTCACAGCTTCACAACAGAGACTCTCTGGTGGAGAGTTAGACCTGGACTTTGACTAGGCCACTCTACCCCTTGAATCAGCTCTGATCTGTCTGCTCTGGCCATCCTGTGAGAAGCTGAACTTCGACCCCAGTCTCAGCTCTTCTGCAACTTTTCTTCCAGGTTTAGCTCCATTCACCCTCCCACAGCATGATTCTGCCACCACCATGCTGTGTTTGAGTTCTGCTCTCCTCTGACCCGCCTGGTTCCTGGATCCAAACTGAGCAACTTTTCTTCTTCTTCTGTTCTACAACGAGCGGCTCCATCAGGCCCGTTATATTATCACTTGTTAAATCTACAGTAACGTTTCTGGAAAACCTCATAATTTTCTACTTTCCAGAAATAATTCCAGTTTGGTTCAGTTTAAAGAATTACAGATTAACTGCAGATTATTCATTAATTTCAACAGAACGTCTCCAAAAATAACAACACATCAGAATCTATAATCTGATCAAGTGAGTAAATAAAAGTAATAAATATCAATAAAATAAATAAATGTTGCATTTCTAACACATCCTACTTTTATTATTTATTTATCACTAATAAAGTCTAAAGATATTAGAGTTTTCTCTCTCTGCTAAATCTCATTTTAAATGATCATGAATGTCTGTTTCCATGGAAACCTCTGATCAGCATCATCTTTATGTTAACAATATTCCTGTCATAAAACATTTAAATATTAAGTGTTAAATCCACACGTCGGCCTCATGTGACGTCACGTGTCCATTTTTTCACACTGCGGTCACGTTTTATGCGCAGAACCGGAACCAGAACCGGAACCAGAACAGGAACTGCTCCCTCAGAATGAGGAGAGCTGAAGACAAACGCCCACCACACTTTTCAGATCGCTTGCAGGATGTTTCTGTTCTGCTCAGTGAAATCAGATCCAGTGTGAAGACTTCTACAGGTGTACCCCCCCACCGCGCCCCCGGGCCCAGAACGGGCAGTTCCCTGTGAAATTATCGCCGTGGCTTTAACGGGCCTCGGGGGGATTCCCTCGCTGCACCTGCTAGCCTCATCAGCGGCCTTTAAATAGACCTTTCTGAACTGGCGGAGCTGCGGGTTCACCTACCGTCCCGTAGAGCCTGCCGCGGCTGTTCATGGCCACGAAGCGCTCGCTGCGCAGCCCGAACAGGCTGACCACGCCGCGCTCCACCGTGGAGATTTGGATCAGACCTGCAGCGGGACAGAGAGCGTGTTAGAGCGGACACGGAGGACACGCCGGAAACCCCGCAGGATGCCGCGCAGCATGCGGGGCTTTGTTCCGCATGCTGCGCGGCATCAGGCAGGAACTGCAGCAGATGCATCAGCGCATGCACTGCGATGAATGGGGGCGCGCGCCATGGCTGCGTAAAAATAAGTTGGGTCTAAAAGCGTCCGTACATTCATGACATGGCTGAGGAAGAGGAGGAGGACGAAGATGGGCGGATGATGCTTGTTTTTAATAGCATCATATTAGGAAGAAATGTAATTCTCCCAGTGAAGAGCAAAGGTCTGCAGAGGGGGCAGCCCGCGCCGCGCCGCGCCGCGCCGCTCCAGCCTCCTGCCTTCCTGCGTCAGCCCGGAGGAGGAACTCACTGTACGGGTCCTCGCTGTGCGCCCCGCTGATGCCGCCGTCGGGAAGAACCTGCAGGTGGAACCCGATCCCCACGTTGCAGTAGAGCCTCCGGACCCGCTGGATGCCCAGCAGGTAGTCAGTCTCCCAGCTGAGCTCCGGTTTCTCCCCGGAGACCCACAGCACGGAGCGGGAGAACAGCGTCTCCCAGCGCCGGTCCAACGGAGCCGCGCCCGGCGCTGGCGCCCCCGCCGCGGCTCCCAGCAGGACGCCCAGAAGCAGCGCTGCGGTCGGCGTCCAGCAGGACATTCTGCCGAGGAACCTTTGCGCAGCCGACATCCGGTTCGCCTCGGGGCCACGTGCTCCAAATTAATGAACCTAAAAATAGCGCGCCCCGAGTCGCTGCTCCGGCATGGCGGCGGCGGCTGGCTGGCGGGCGGCGGAGCGGGGCTCCGGAGCCCCGGAGGTCGGGAGGAGAGGAGACGGCGGAGGGCGCGCTGGAGCTGATGGAGATGCTGCTGCTGCTGCCGCTGGTGATGACCATGGTTCGCAGCTCCTCTGCGCCCCGCTCTCTCTCCTTTTCTCTCGCTCGCTCCGACGGTCTGCTTCTCGGTTCTGGTTCCGCTGATCCTCCGGGCCGCCTGTCGAGTCACCGAGCAGCCCTGGTTCTGGTTCTACCCGGGCCGGGCTCCCGCATCCCGGGCTGACATGGCGGCAGTCTGCGCCAGATTGGCGGCGGTCAGCGGCCTGGGTCGTGGTTGCGCGCCGCGGATCCCAAATTGGGCCGTGCGGCGGTCATGTGTCCGTGGGGCCGCGTCCTTATTTAGAATGGAGGAGTAAAAACAGGCCGGCTGTCACCGGAGAGCAATGACGGCTCTGGTGGCCCTCAGCAGGCAGCGCCGCAACGTTCCCTGAAGAAATAAAATAAAAATAAAGAAATAAAATAAAATAAAAGTATTCTGCATGAATCGACGCGTCCGGTGAGCCGGAGAGGTCAGGTGGTGTTGGGGGGTGCGGGGGGGGAAGGCAGTCGGAACCAGAGCGGCCCAATCAGATCCAGAGTTCATCCAGATATTTCTCAGCTCAGGAGGAAAAACAGCAGAAGAACCAGGAGGAGAACCTGATCGGCCCGCATTCCGTCCTGCGTCCCGCAGCATTGGGGGAGGGGGGGGGCACCTGCCACACTTCCTCGATCTCTCCAGCAGATGGCGCCATTTCCACACGAACCGCTCAGATCATCTTTATCCCGGTTTAATTATTTCCAAAATTAGGGATGAAACAATTAATTGATTATTGAAAACTAATTTAGTAACTGGAGCAGAGACACTGAAAAAGGTGCTGGACGTTTTTTGGATCTTCAATTTCTATTTTTATTTGAATCATCCATCATCAGGTGGTTGACCTCAGTGACAAAGAAACACAGCCCCCCCCTCCCCCCCAAACAGAAAAACACAAGAGCAAAATGAAGAACAGCACACAATAGAAACGACAACAATAATTATACCACAAGCAAGAGTACCGACTCGAACCGAGTCAGCACATGGATATTGAAAACTACACAGGTTGACAATCACCGTCAATAGACAGAACCACGAAGAAGCACCGCGGCCGCCGGTCCGGGTCGGGTCGGGTCGGGTCCGGGTCCGGGCCGGGTCGGGTCGGGTCGGGCCGGGCCGGGTCCGGGCCGGGTCGGGTCCGGGTCCGGGTCCGGGTCGGGTCGGGTCGGGTCGGGTCCGGGTCCGGGTCCGGGTCGGGTCGGGTCGGGTCGGGTCGGGTCCGGGTCCGGGTCCGGGTCGGGTCGGTCCGGGCCGGGTCGGGTCGGGTCGGTCGCAGCCACACAGCTGATTCCAAGTTCTTCTGACCGTTCTGCTCTGATCTCTTGGAGCTTTAGTGATGAGATGCTATTACACATTTTTGAGTTGAGAACTCTACATTGTGTAACAGTTTGCAAAATAATATCCATTCCTCCCTTTGGGGGTAAATTGGGGAAGCAAGAACTGAACAAAGTCTTGAATCTGGAGACATCTGAATAGAGGAACGGCATAAACTAAATTTAGAGGATTAAAGGTAGAGAAAATACCGTCTGTATAAAAGCCAGTAAATTTACTTCAGGATCTAAGGTTGATGGATCCTGTCTCTGAGTACATCAAGTCTTCTGAAGCCAATTTGTTTCTGATTTCCTGTCAGTACTGCTGTGCGCCATCCATGTCAGAGGTCAAATTTAGAAGCTATTTATTGATTGATTGCTTTCTCTTGCCTCTGCCATATAGTCTGGTCATAAAGCTGAACATATCTGCATGGCTGTAAATTATGGACAGCCTCCAGAATTTCATGTTTATGAAACAAAAAACCATCAAATACAGAAAATATTTGGTTCAGGAAACTCAGAGTATCACTTCAACAGCAGGAATGTGACGCCGTTCATATCCGCGGAACAACACAATATGTCTGGATTCAAATCATTTTTATGAATCTGATGTTTTCAAAAGGACTGAAATCTGGGTTTTTGTGAAAGAGCAACTTTTGTATTATTTTATCTTAAATGATCTTCAGGTGTAAAGACAGGAGACGTGAGTGGATGGTAAAAGTTTTTATTATTCTGTATAAAATCTGTTTGGTAACTGCATATTTCTCCACTCCTTCAGCTGGTACAGAGTGTAAAGAGGAGCAAAATGAATTCATATAAAAATATCAGATTTGGTTTCCAGACAGTTGGCACTTTAGTTTCAAGCAGGATATTTGGTTTCCATCATTCAGAGGTAAAGAAACATGAGAGATAATAAAACTGATTCGTATCAGCCAGAGGTTCTGAGACGTTTATGAAATAAATTAGCTTTAAAGTTGCTTTCTATATAAATAATTTATCTTTCACAGAAAAGCTTTCAGCCTAGAAGTCTGTTCGTTTCAGCAGAATAAATAAATCCATATTTACATGTTTAATAAAGAGCAGGCACTTCTTCAGCCACCTTCCGCCTGACTGTTGCCACGGCAACGGAGTCCTGAGTTTCGCCTCAAGGTGGCGCTAATGGAGGGGGTGGGACTTCTTACCACAGACACACACACACACAGACAGACACACACACACACCCACACACACACACACACACACCCACACACCCACACACACACACACCCCCCACACACACACACACACACACACACACCCACACACACACCCACACACACACACACCCCCACACACACCCACACACACACACACCCACACCCACACACCCCCACACACACACACACACACACACACACACACACACACACACACACGTCCATTCGGCTCTGGGTTCAGCCTCCATTTTTGGTCTTTTCAGGGATGGTTGCTATGGAGACGGTATCCAGGCACTTCTCTGCAACAAACCCTTCTGGCATCCTGCATTATCGTCTGGACACGCAGTGAAATGCAAACCGTCACCATGGCAACGCAGGAAACTAAGCAGGGCAGAGGTCAGCGTGTGCATGCTACCAGTACTCCGGACCAGTTTGAACTGGTTCCACAGCAGATCCACCGGCAGCAAACAGGGAGAGGCTCACCTGACCCAGAGCTCCACTTTCCTGTCGCATTAACGCTGCAGATCAGACTGATGGTCAAACAAACCGAGGAATCTCTCCAACCCTCAGAGTCCAGAGCCGCCTGGCAGCAGGAAGTAGGCCGAACGCCAGAAACACCAACTTCCTGCCTGCGTCTGGAACTGCAGCCAGTCACGGTTCGAAAGGGTCCAGATGGAAACCGGGGAGGATTCAGATGATTCAAGTGTGTCGTGTTGCTGCCGGTTCTACCTGAGGATGCCTCTCACCCCTAAGGCCTTGTGGGTAAAGCAGGACCTGACTGCCTCAGCTCCGGAGGTCCTTCTGGTCGAAGACGATGCGGGTCGACAGGTAGATGGCGACGGCGCCAAAGAAGGCGGAGCTAGCAATGTAGGCGGTGACGGATCCGGCCAGCTGGACGACGGCGCCCATGAAGAGCGTGGGGATGACCTGCGACAGGAGGAAGGTGCTGTCCAAGATGGCGAAGTCCAGCCCCACGCCACGCCGCTCGCCGCCCGCCTCGCCCTGCCTGTACAGAGGCGGTTTGTGGTTCTGGACCCGCCCCTCCTCCTCTGCGGGGCTCAGGTAGACGCCGTCCCGCCCCGCCGCCACGCTGTTGCTGTGCGAGGTTCTGGGTTTCCCCGGAGACAAGAAGACCTGCAACGAAACGCAGCGACAGAACGGTTAGCGCCGCCGTCTGGTCAGCACTGGGGGGCGCCGACACCTTGACCTCGCCACCGGGGGGCGCCGACACGCACCTCCTTCTCCTTGTGGTAGTGGCAGGTCAGCGTGTACGGGACGGTCTGCAGCGTGGCGTAGGCGAAGCCGGTGAGCGCGGTCATGGCCGTCACCATGACGACGCTGCCGGACAGGCAGATGCCCAGGGCGGACAGCGTGAAGCTCACCATGCTGCCCAGGTAGACGCGGCGCGGGCCGAAGCGCCGCAGCAGGCGGCTCATCGCCAGAGAAAACATGGTGGACGTGGAGCACTGCAGGAACAGGCCCAGGCTGCCCATCCGGATGCCTGCAACCGAGAGGACCGGGTCAGAACCGGACCTGGGTCAGAATCGGGTCAGAACCGGACCTGGGTCAGAATCGGGTCAGAACCGGACCTACCAGGCGCCTGCCAGGTTTTTGTGTTAGAAATGCTGACAGGTCTCTAGCTATTGTTGACAAAACTAAAACATTCTGTTGAGGCTTAAAAAAGGCAAAACACAAATAAATATTAATATTTTTGCACTTCAGTTAAATTCTAATTAAAGGGGCAGTGTTGCATATTTTCCAAGCAGAATCATTTTATAGATGCAGTAACTATGTTACCTTCATTAAAATGCATCAAACATAACTTAAAAAATAATTTTGACTTTGTAACCCAACGGCTTCAAATTGGGTCTGTGTCTCTTTAAGAAGCGTTTTCTGAAACTCCGCCTTCAGGAAGTCATTCCAACATGGCTGAAATACTGTGGGGAAAAGCCGGGATATAAATAAATGAATATCATGGTTATTGACCTTGGGTGGTTGGAGATTAAAATGTGGATAAATGAAGGGTGTTAAACATGTTAATGGTCCCAGATCTATTATTTATATAAACTTTATTGCTTTGGGATTATTTAAAAAGCAAGAAACACAGAGAAGGGAAGGATGATCAGGAGACCAGATCTGGATCTGATCAGCTGATGCTAACTGATGGATGCTATGCTAGCCAACAGAGCAGGCTCCTGCCTCCAGGCTGCTTAACCAATCAGAGAATGAGGAGAGAGTCTGACCTTCATCGTACCGCCGCCGGGCCACGCTCCCCGGCGCCGCGCTGGGGACGCCGCCGTAAAGCCCCTCCCCCATGAAGTCTGTGTAAAACAGCATGAAGGACATGACGGCCATCCAGCTGCAGAGCTGCGCCGCGCACAGCTGCCTGATGACGCGCGGCACGCGGCAGTAGCTCCAGAAGATGGCGGGTACGGTGCTGCGGCAGGTGCGCAGCAGGCAGAGCAGAGGCCCCGCCCCCAGCAGCCGCAGCTTGAACCTGAGCAGAGAGAAGCAGGAGCGAGGGAGTCCGCAGCGCCCCGCCTCTCTGGCGCCGCCGGGCTCCGGCAGCGGGCCGGACCGGGCCGGGCCCCGGCGGGACGGCTCCTCAGACACCTTCATGGTGACGATGACGCTGGTGACGAAGATGAGGATGAGGAGGGAGAAGAGGCACTCGGCCTGGCCGCCCAGGTAGACGGCCAGCGGGCTGCGGCTCCAGTCCACGGCGGGCAGCAGGTAGCCCACGCAGCCGCCCACGCTGACCATGAAGGAGAACATGGCGAAGGCCCGGCCGCAGTCTTCCTCCTCCCGGTACAGGTCCGACAGCAGCGCCTCCAGCGGCGTGAAGCACACCTGACCGCAGAAGTCCAGCAGGCCCACGCCCAGGATGAGGAAGCCCACCTGGAGGAAGGCAGCAGCAGTTAGAGGTCGGTTTCCCAGCGTGCTCCAGGGCCGACGGGGTCCCGCCCACCTGCAGGCTCCGCTCCGCCCAGGGCAGACGGGCCGCCAGCAGGTCGGCGTTGGGGATGATGAAGAGCGCCAGCAGGACGCCCAGCGACAGCAGCCAGATGAAGGGCCGGCGGCGGCCGTAGCTGCTGTTGCACTGGTCGCTGGCCGAGCCGATCAGAGGGATGAAGAGGAGCCCCAGAACCGGGCCGATACCTGCAGACACACCGGGAACCACAAGCATCACAGGGACCGTCTCCCGTGGACCTGCTAAAATCACCAGCTCTGAGCAGAACTGTTCCCAGAACGATCCAGGGTCCGTTAGTCACAGTGTTTGTAAGTATGAGCAAATAGTGCAGCCCGACCTGCAGGGAAGAAGAAATGTGATGCAGAGAACGACCGGTCCGCACAAAGCCAGCAGCGGACCTGAGCAGTGTTAGAAAAGAGGAAACTCAAAGTGAAACTGACGGCTCAACCTACTTTCTGATTTATGTAGCTGATTATTATCTGACCACTTGGGGGCGCTTAGCGATAGCAGATGAACCTTTGACATGGCAGATGTAGGAAAGGCGTCCTGACGGGGCAGAAAGCTGAAGTTCAAGGTAAACGTCAAAAATGACGCCTATGATTCAAAAACATAATGCTTTTAATATCGCTGCTTTTTCTCAGCCTCCATCTGCTCAAATTTTTTGATTTTATTTCCTTTATTTAACCAGTAAACCCCGTTGAGATCTGGATCTCATGTTCAAGAGGGACCTGGGCAGAAGGCTGCACCACACAGCAACCTGGTTACAGAATAAAACCAATTAATACGTAATCACTAGTGTGAAACCATAGAAGCTCTTCAGAACGCCAGCATGCAGGAACCAGCTCACTGACATGTTCTGCTGTCCCTGCAGAAGGAGACGATTCATTCAGTCCGGCCTCAGTTCCTCCGTCAGGTCGGCTGCTGCAGCTGCTGCAGCTGCAGCTGCAGCAGCTGTGTGCCTGAATCTGGCTATGATGTGGATCTCTAAACCACCAAACAAGAGTTGAAATCAGCCATGAATGTCATGATTTCACCGAGATGATTCCAGTCCTCTGACCTCCAGTCTCTGACCTCCAGTCTCTGACCTCCAGTCCTCTGACCTCCAGTCCTCTGACCTCCAGTCCTCTGACCTCCAGACTCTGACCTCCAGACTCTGACCTCCAGTCTCTGACCTCCAGTCCTCTGACCTCCAGTCCTCTGACCTCCAGACTCTGACCTCCAGTCTCTGACCTCCAGTCCTCTGACCTCCAGTCTCTGACCTCCAGTCCTCTGACCTCCAGTCTCTGACCTCCAGTCTCTGACCTCCAGTCTCTGACCTCCAGTCCTCTGACCTCCAGTCCTCTGACCTCCAGTCCTCTGACCTCCAGACTCTGACCTCCAGTCTCTGACCTCCAGTCTCTGACCTCCAGACCTCTGACCTCCAGTCCTCTGACCTCCAGTCTCTGACCTCCAGTCCTCTGACCTCCAGTCCTCTGACCTCCAGTCCTCTGACCTCCAGTCCTCTGACCTCCAGACTCTGACCTCCAGTCTCTGACCTCCAGACCTCTGACCTCCAGTCCTCTGACCTCCAGTCTCTGACCTCCAGTCCTCTGACCTCCAGTCCTCTGACCTCCAGTCTCTGACCTCCAGTCCTCTGACCTCCAGTCTCTGACCTCCAGTCTCTGACCTCCAGTCCTCTGACCTCCAGTCCTCTGACCTCCAGTCCTCTGACCTCCAGACTCTGACCTCCAGTCTCTGACCTCCAGTCTCTGACCTCCAGACCTCTGACCTCCAGTCTCTGACCTCCAGTCTCTGACCTCCAGTCTCTGACCTCCAGACTCTGACCTCCAGTCTCTGACCTCCAGTCCTCTGACCTCCAGTCTCTGACCTCCAGTCCTCTGACCTCCAGTCTCTGACCTCCAGTCTCTGACCTCCAGTCTCTGACCTCCAGTCCTCTGACCTCCAGTCCTCTGACCTCCAGTCCTCTGACCTCCAGACTCTGACCTCCAGTCTCTGACCTCCAGTCTCTGACCTCCAGACCTCTGACCTCCAGTCCTCTGACCTCCAGTCTCTGACCTCCAGTCCTCTGACCTCCAGTCCTCTGACCTCCAGTCCTCTGACCTCCAGACTCTGACCTCCAGTCTCTGACCTCCAGTCTCTGACCTCCAGACCTCTGACCTCCAGTCCTCTGACCTCCAGACTCTGACCTCCAGTCTCTGACCTCCAGTCTCTGACCTCCAGACCTCTGACCTCCAGTCCTCTGACCTCCAGACCTCTGACCTCCAGTCCTCTGACCTCCAGTCTCTGACCTCCAGTCCTCTGACCTCCAGTCTCTGACCTCCAGTCTCTGACCTCCAGTCTCTGACCTCCAGACTCTGACCTCCAGTCTCTGACCTCCAGTCTCTGACCTCCAGACCTCTGACCTCCAGTCTCTGACCTCCAGTCTCTGACCTCCAGTCTCTGACCTCCAGACTCTGACCTCCAGTCTCTGACCTCCAGTCCTCTGACCTCCAGTCTCTGACCTCCAGTCCTCTGACCTCCAGTCTCTGACCTCCAGTCTCTGACCTCCAGTCTCTGACCTCCAGTCCTCTGACCTCCAGTCCTCTGACCTCCAGTCCTCTGACCTCCAGACTCTGACCTCCAGTCTCTGACCTCCAGTCTCTGACCTCCAGACCTCTGACCTCCAGTCCTCTGACCTCCAGTCTCTGACCTCCAGTCCTCTGACCTCCAGTCCTCTGACCTCCAGTCCTCTGACCTCCAGACTCTGACCTCCAGTCTCTGACCTCCAGTCTCTGACCTCCAGACCTCTGACCTCCAGTCCTCTGACCTCCAGACTCTGACCTCCAGTCTCTGACCTCCAGTCTCTGACCTCCAGACCTCTGACCTCCAGTCCTCTGACCTCCAGACCTCTGACCTCCAGTCCTCTGACCTCCAGTCTCTGACCTCCAGTCCTCTGACCTCCAGTCTCTGACCTCCAGTCTCTGACCTCCAGTCCTCTGACCTCCAGTCCTCTGATTAGTGCCTGAGACCCTCTGGTGCATGACCCGGAATCGTTTCAACGACTAAAGCCTCTGGTTGGTGGATTTTGTCCCTGTCGTCTTTGACCCTTGACCCCCCAAGGTGTCCCACTGACCATTCCTCCAACCCTCCCCAGGCTGGATTCCTGGCCTACCAGTGTGACCACACCCTGTGGAGCCTCTTGTCCATCATGTTTGTAATAAAATGTTTTGTTGAACCATCTTCTTGTTTTGGCTGATGTTGCTTTAACTCAGGGTGTCAAAGTCCTGGGGGTCCACTGCTGCCCTGCAGCGCTTAGATGAGCTGGAATGAAAAGGCTTCATTACCTCCTTGTGTGGATCAGCTCTCCAGAGCCTTAATGACCTCATTATTCTATTCAGCTGCAGCAGAGGCTGACCTCTGGCCAGAGGCCCTGGAGGACTGGAGTTTGACCCCTGCTAACGTTACAATCAAAGGCTGTTCTGGGATCGCCTGGTATCCCTCCATCCTCCACTAGGGGGACAGAAAAGAGCAGTAAATCCTACTGGTTATCCTGTCTGCTACTGCTCAGAATTAGGGCCGTAGTACATGACAAAATAAAATAACATTTCTTTTTTAAAAATCGAGTAAATTTATTCCGAAAACCACAGAAATTTTTAGATTAATCTCAGAAATGTTCTAGAAAAAGCCCTGGAGATTTGGGTTCAGGTTGGAGATGTGACGGGCGTCTCAGGACACAGACCGAGTTCATCTGAAGAAGCGTACAGCAGCTGGAGGATGAGCTGGTTCTCCATGTTGAGATTACAGCATGATAACAGTAATCAGGGTTTCCCCCAGTGCAATAAAAGGCCGGCAGCCCGCCATGCTTTACCCTCTATTTATGTTTTTAGTAAAATAATAACTAAAAAACACAATTTGGGTTTCTTTTCTTAAAAATCCAGATTACAAACATCTCTGCTGCTCTGAGCGTTTCACAGATTTATTCCTAAAAGTGATTCATGCATTTAAAGCCTGGACTGCAGAGCTTGCACACCGCTGGCTGAAGTTCACGTCGGATCGCTCAAACTGGACACAGGCTGACCTGTATGGATATTTACATGTTCATGTTTCTTTGGAGAACTCAAGGTCAGAGGTTAAACCCTCTGCGTTAGCTCTGGCTGTGCAGCTCTATGAACCGCAGGAATAACCTGTAGTCTTTCTTTCAGAGGAGCTGAGAATGATTTATATTTGTGAACAAGTTATGTGGGTCGTTTCCATCTCAACTCGCTGCCCAGCAGGTGGCGCTGTCTGCCCTGTAACGTCTTGTCTGTGTTCCCGGTTGGTCGGCGCGTTAGCGGTTAGCCAACCAGCGCTAACCTGGTCGTGCAGGTTCAGCCAGTGAGGAGCTTTGGCTCGTAGTCACGCATCACGCTGGTTTTATATTATTTATTATTATTTTTCTGGTTGCACGAAGCATCAAACCATATCAAATGTTTTGTCCACTAGTCAGAGTTAATGAGCAAGAAACTCGTCCCATAAACTGCAGCAGCCAAAACAGTTTCTGACTCTTATTAAAAGACAGAAATGTTAGAGCTGCTAATCCTGCTAATCCTCATTAGCAGGATTAAATTAAATCTGTGTTTGTTGCTCATCTCTGCAGTGCAGCAGATTTAACTGGTCCTGCAGGGCCGGTCCAAGGCTGCATGAGGCCTGGGGCAGAATCTGACCGAGGGGCCCCTCTTGTTGCTAAACCATCAGAACCTCTAGCAGCTTCTGTTGGATTTAATCTGGGAGATTAAAGTAGATTAACTGGCCAACATAAAAACAATCAGTTATAGGGTTAGGGTTAGGGGTTACCCAAATATTAAGTTAAAATCGTTTAATTTAGTTATGCTGAAACCATTGAATCAAATTCAGCAGCATTGATCATCTCAAACAAATGTTACATTTATTTATCTGTGGTCTGTGTAAAAAGTCTCATCCAGTAAAAACTACAGGAAGTCTTCATCTGTATTGGCTCCATTCCTGAACTGCCGCCAGGGGCCACACAAAATCATTCCGAAGCCCACAAATGGCCCCTGAGCCGCAGTTTGGACACCACCTACATAGACTCTATGATGCTGATGGTTTCTATGGAAGTTTGTGTCCCAGAGTGAGAAAGTAAACAACAAAAGCAAGAGATGAAGAGTCTGTAGGACCTGGAGCTTCTCACCAAAATAAAGAGCTTTATAAAAATCACAGGCTTTGCCTTCAGTGGAGGATAAAACACAACAACTTTAAATGTCCCGAGTTTTAAGTTCAGACGCGTCTGAACACAGCGGCTGTTTAATGTAAATAAGATGGTTTTCACATCAAAGTATCAGCCAACGGTGAGGATCAATTGGTGCAGCTCTGATCTGAAGCCCCGCCCACCGCCCTAATATGGGCATAGACTGCGTTACCATGACAGCAGTCAGCAGCTAAGAGACTCAGCATCAGGACCGAGACGCTGAGATTTATTTTATTACCCTCATCATCATCATCATCATCATGTTTCTGAAGCTGCAGCAGCTGAATAAAAACAGCAGAATCAGGTTTTCTGTCCCGTCTCTAGACAAACAAATAATGATTAAAAATAAGGATTTAAAATTGAATCTCAGTCCTTTTTGACCAATCAGAGCCCAACAAACAGATCGATGGGTTTATCAGGAAAACAGACATTAAATGGGAATATAAAACTTATGCTGCAGCACCGAGAGGAGCCTCTGCTGCAGCACCTGAACAGAACAATTAGATGAGGAAGGTTCTGGAGAACCGATCCACACTGGAGGCCGTTTCATTCCAGTGTCTCGGACCTGTGGCTCATCTAAAACCTGCAGGACGGCCAGCGGCTCTACGGACTGGACTTTGACACTTGTGGTCTAAGTTTAAGCAGATTTATTCATGCTGATAAATCTCGTTGGTGTTTTTATTGCGGCTGTGTAACGGAGAGGTCAGAGGTCGATCTGTGAGTCTCACCCAGCACCATGGTCATGTAGCGCTCCTCCACCCCCGCCTCCAGCAGCAGCGGGGGGACGTAGGTGATCCCAGCCGCCACGCAGATCTCCAGGCCGCAGGTCAGCGAGTTCAGCAGCAGGAGGCGTCCCTGGGACTGCCATCCAGACATCGCCTTACCGCCCCCTACTGGGGACCGGGCAAAGGGAGGCGCTAAGGGGGGATGAGGACCAGGGGGTGGGAGGGACAGCAGCAAAGACAGGAAGTTGTCCCAGACTGTCTGGAGGACTCATCTTCTTCTCTGCATCGTGGATCTGAGGAGCAGAAGGACGAGGAAATCAGAGAGGCTCAGATATCAGAACCACAGGTTCTGGTCTGGACGGCCGGACCAGAACCAGTCGATCAGATCGATTGTTTTGTTTTGCCTGATAGAATATTCGATAACTTCACTGCACAGCATTCTGGGAGATGTAGGCAGAGGAAAGGCTTTAGCCGCTCAACCTCTCTTAGCGAGCCAAGCTAGCTGGGCAGCATCAACTATCTCGCTCTCTGGTTGCCTAGCAACAACACATTGAGTAACCTGCTCAGCGATGGTTTATCATCACCGCGCCACAAAACTGTATAAAATAAAAAGTTACGGTGTGGAGAGAAAACTGGATGAAACAGAAAAGGTCACGCCTCCAGTTTAACCGTATTTCAGATATAAAAAACAACTACCGTATTTTTCTCATGCTTTGAACCATGCAGCTTGCAGCCCGGTTCGGCTTTTATATGTGAGTTTCCAGTTTTTTTAAAAAAAAATGCAGCTTATAGTAAGATGCGCTCTATCGTCCGGAAAATACGGTAGTCAATAATTATCCATATTGACTGATAAAAACGCCTTACATCTTGACAGTTAGTCATCTGTTCTGGTTCTGAGATCCACTTCAGAGAATCAGGCAGAATATCCCACATGTTCACCGGGTCGCAGCAGCTCCTACAGCCTCCCTCAATAATTAGTATGAATTTGATTTATAATCAAGAAATATCTAACAGGGACCTTCAAATATTAGTGGTGGGACTTAAAAAGTTGATCTCAGGGTCTGTAATTAATTAATCACATTTCAGTTGACAAAATCAGGTCCATTTATAATTCAAAAACCTTTATGCTGCTAAAATATATTATTATTAATCTGTTAAGTGTTTTTCTATCCATTCGTCTTTCTCTGATCATTCATGAAGCTTCTTTAGAAATCTGGACTGTGGACGCTAACATTAGCATCAGCTACTACATGTTTAGCATTTAGATGCTATTTTATGCTAGCGTGGCTTTGGATAGGCCAAGTCCTTTTATCAGTCTTATCCACAATCAGTTCATGTGCAGAAATGAACCGAGAGGAGCCGCGCCATGGCTGCTGTTAGCAGGGTTTCTCAAACCGCGGTCCCCGGACCACAGGTGGTCCTCAGCCTGAGAAACACTGGCGTAGCAGAAACATGTAAAGATTCCAGCTTGGAACTTTGGTATGAACTCTGCTGAACCCTGATGGACCTGGTCATGTGGCTGAACTTTGACCTTGTCTTCACTGGACTCTGTATCTCCATCATTCACTGAAGAGTAGGTTGCTTCAAAGCCAGCAGACTGTGGAGTGTCTCCTGGCTGGATATAACCTTTGACCCCTTCAGTGGCTCAAACACTCAGATTTTAACTGAAATATGTAATTATTATTCATTAGTGGAGTTAAAGCGATGAAGTCAGTCCAGTCAGCAGAACCAGCAGCTGAAGCCCCTCCTCCCAACATGAGGTTACCTCCATCCTGGTTTTCCAAACCTGCTGATGCTTTTTCCATTTCTGTCATAAAAATCTGCAGACATATTTTAATAAGAGAAACCTGCAGTGTTGGCTCTGCAATAGTTCACAAATAGATATCTGACTATCTGTTCAACTATTGTGTTGAGTTTTTATTACATTGCATTTTTTGGTCTCAATGACCTTTAACCTGACAGTTTTGGCCCATGTGACAAAAGCATCAGGACAGCTGTGTGTCCAACGGCATCCTGATAGCTGCAGTGTTTTGCATATCTGCAGTTTCTGCTGCCTATTGTTACCATGAGCATGGACCTATCTGGAATGGACCTGAACTGGATCTGGACCGGATCAGGACCGGATTTGGACTGTTCTGTTCTGACCCAGTTCCGACAGTTGCTGTTGCATATGGAAATGTGGCAACATAAAGTAAAACTGCTGAGAATATTAACCTTTGCTGTTGTAGTTAATAAGGCTGATATCCAGAAATTATTGTTAAAGAAGAAGTCTGACAAAAACTCACCTGAAGATCAATTAATTCTTGAAAATCGATCTTATTATGTGTCATCTCATGTTTTCATCCTAAAAAGCTACTGGTATGATATACAAGCACATCTTAATATTAATAACAAATCATTTATAATGTTTTATCTGGAAAAGATTTGAAAAGAAACTTTCCGACTGACTTTCTTAATGAAATAACATAAAAAACACTCATTAAAGATTGTTAAATATCTAATACATCTTCAGATTAAAAAACTACTTGTAATTTTTATGTTAATTTCACATAAAAAAATTAAAACCCATCATTATATGATAGGTTTTAAACTATCTGAGCAGCTTCTGTCAGTAGAAAGACTCAGTGACTTTGATTCATCAACTTCCTCTGGACGTTTGAGCTTAATATTTATTCAACACAACAAATTAGATTTACTGTGTCTTTGGCCCAATAAAGGCATCATTGTAATCTGTTAATTAACAGATATTCATTCTAATTACCAATCAAAGGTCGTTGGCTGAACATCTCAGGGTGATTATGGATGGGTTAGGGTTAGGGGGTTATAGGGTTAGGGTCTCACTGATCTCCTGATCTCGGGATCAGTTCAAAGTTTCACACTTGCTTTTCTTCTAATGAAATACTCTAACAATCAAATGTTCTGCCGGTCCGGTTCAGTACCAGCAGGATAGTGGGTTTGTTAATCGAAACAGCAGCATTTCAGTCCTGGAGGAGTTTGTAACTTTCCACGGGGGTCTCCTTTCCACGACCCCCAGACCTCCATGTGTCAAACAGTCCGGGAGCCCGGAGCCCGGAGCTCTGAGCCCGGAGCTCTGAGGCCGGAGCCCGGAGCTCTGAGCCCGGAGCCCGGAGCTCTGAGCCCGGAGCCCGGAGCTCTGAGCCCGGAGCTCTGAGCCCGGAGCCCGGAGCTCTGAGCCCGGAGCCCGGAGCTCTGAGCTCTGAGCCCGGAGCTCTGAGCTCTGAGCCCGGAGCTCTGAGCCCGGAGCCCGGAGCTCTGAGGCCGGAGCCCGGAGCCCGGAGCTCTGAGCCCGGAGCTCTGAGCCCGGAGCCCGGAGCTCTGAGCCCGGAGCCCGGAGCTCTGAGCTCTGAGCCCGGAGCTCTGAGCCCGGAGCTCTGAGCCCTGAGCTCTGAGCTCTGAGCCCGGAGCCCGGAGCCCGGAGCCCGAGCCCGGAGCCCGGAGCTCTGAGCCCGGAGCTCTGAGCCCGGAGCTCTGAGCTCTGAGCCCTGAGCCCTGAGCCCTGAGCTCTGAGCTCTGAGCCCGGAGCCCGGAGCTCTGAGCCCGGAGCTCTGAGCCCGGAGCCCGGAGCTCTGAGCCCGGAGCTCTGAGCCCGGAGCTCTGAGCCCGGAGCCCGGAGCCCGGAGCTCTGAGCCCGGAGCTCTGAGCCCGGAGCTCTGAGCTCTGAGCCCTGAGCCCTGAGCTCTGAGCTCTGAGCCCGGAGCCCGAGCTTTCCGAACTTTGTCCGCCGAGCGGACAAAGTTCCAGCCGCGGCGGCTGGAAGCGGGCTGACCGCAGAGTTTTTAGCCACGGGCTCCTCCGCTGTCCCACACGTCTACTGGGTCTCAGCCGAACCGGGTTTACAGGAGGAGACCATATATGGGTTAAATGAAGAATCTGTAGCCTGCGGTTTGAAGGCGGCGGATGGTTGGAAAAAGACTCAAGTTTCAACACTAACGGTTCGGGTAGAAAGTAACCGAACAGCAAGGGTTTAAATGACACCGGTACCTTCACAAATGGGATTCGGAACCGTGGCGATGGACTTTCCTGAGCCGAACCTTCTCCGTGGATTCTGCGGGGCTCCTGGAAATCCACGCCGCGACTCGCTCGCTCCAGACGGCAGTTGCTCAACTTCCAGCTAGTCAACTGGCCAGCTGCAGCAACAGCCGTCAAGCTGCTGCTGAAAGCCACTTCCGGTGCGGATTTCAAAATAAGGCCACATAATTAAACAACGCTTTATTCACTGATTAATAAAAAAACTGTTAAGCAGATGCCTCCGTGATTCTACATATGTGTAAGAAACCTTCATTTCCACAGGAGACAAGACGCAGTGCAGGAAATGTTACATGATCTTACATCTGCCGTCAACAAGCTTTTCTTTTGTAAGCTAGAAAAATGTGGCCCCAACAGGAAGTGGGAACAAAAAGCTAATCTTTTTGTTCCCAGTCTGTTAAATCTGTCTTTGCAAGTCAAACCATGACATAGCATCCCAAAATGGGCACTTTTAAAGTCAACAGTTTGACTAGTCATAATTTTATGGCTCAGTATCATAACTTTGAATCTCAAATTATGACTTTTCTCATAATTATGATGTAAAAGTCAGTGTAAGTTTTCATCCTCAAAGATTGCAGTCAAGCTTAGTTTGAAACTCCTAATTATGACTTTTAATCTTTATTGTTATGGTTTTTGTACGGTGTAAATAAAAATTTCAATCTCAAAATTAAGACTTAATTCTAATTTTGTCTTTAAAACTCATAAATTTTACATTCAACGTAGAAAAGTGAAATTAAAATATGGTGTCTCCTTCTCCTCTCATAACTCTAAATAAAACTCAGTGTTGTGACCAAAGCAGAAAACTAGCATTGCATATCACCCAAACATACCACTAACACAGAAGTGGCAGCATCATGCTGTGGGAAGCAGGTCAGAGGTGGTGCAGAGATGGGTGGAGCTATTCAGGACAATCTTCAAGGAAAACCAGCAGAGGAGCTGAGATGGGGTCAAAGTTCATCTTCCAGCTGAAAACCCGGAGATATGTTTAGATCAAAGCTGATCCAGGAGTTAGAATGGCCTAGTCAAAGGCCAGATCTGAATCTAATTGATAATCTTTGGAAAGACTTGAAAGCTGATGTTCCCAGATGTTTTCCGTCCATCTGGCAGAGCTGAAGATATTCAGAGCTGCAGCCAGAGGCGGCGCTACTGGATTAGTTTCCTTTTGATTTTTTCTCTTTTCTCACATTTTGCTTTTAATAATTAGTAATTACTGTCACTTTTTTTAAAATCATACCTTGATTTATTTCCTCCAAATATTTCCTCCTTGCATTTTCTCCACTCCTGTTTTCTCCTTTGCATTTACAGATTCTTTGTTCTTTTTCCCTCTGAATCTTTTTAAGAGCTGAAATAAAAACTGGGAGGAGATTCGGGGTCAGCTGCTCTCCTAGCGGTCAACGCTGGCCGACTCTGCAGGTTTTCCTTCCCACTTGTGGTAACAAAAGCTGACTCTGGATCTCCTCCCAAGAGCCAGAAAAAGAGAACATGAGAAAAATGATCTGTAAATAAATGCAACGGAGAAAACAGGACAGGGGAAAATGCAAAGAAGAAATATTAGGAGGAAAATAAGTTAATGTATGATTTTAAAAAGTGAGAGTAAACTAAACAAAACTAAAATATTGAAATATGGAAAAAAAAAATGTACTGAAATAATAAAAGGCGGCGATTATTAAATCATTCGGTTACGTCCAGAGAGTAAACCTCAGAAACGATTCTTATTGAAGGTTCTGTCTCTCAGGCAGCAACACAAAAACTGGACCTTCCTGTAACTTTGGAACCGCTCCTCCTGAGAAAACCTGTGGTGACAGTGGGAGGAAACAACTCAGTTTAACAGGAGCAAAGCTGGAGCAGAACCAGAACCAGAATCTATTAAACAGGAAATGGTTGCTTCACGTTGATTTTGTCCTGGTCATACAGGATGTGGATCTTTTTCAGCCGGGTGAGAAAAACTTTGAATATTGAGAATCTCTGCAGTTCCTGGCGGCGCCGCTCAGGATCCGCTGGCACCGAACAAACAGAGCCTGGAAACAAACCTGCAGAACAACGCCATCACTCTGTCAGCCATCTTGTTTACAGCCTGGCTGCCATCTTTAATTAGGCCGGGACTCAGCTGGGATTTAGTGCCCTCATGTGGATCATAACTTCAGCAGATTATTGATAAATAATCTTCATGACATCAGCAGAAAAGCTGAACGGGTCCGATCAGAACCAGAAACCAGTTTTCCTGCATCCATGAAGAACGCTGAGCTCTCCAACTTTATTATTAATAAAACATGAATTAGAAATACAGTAAATATCTTTATGGACTCACTGAGGGCAGAAGCAGGAAAGTAATCCCAGGTGGATCGATGCTTGTTCAGATTATGAAAGTGGCTTGCCGCGCGCGTGTGTGTGTGCGTGTGTGTGGTCTCCAGTTTGTTCCTCCTCTGTATTCAGGAATAGCGCCACCTACTGTTGGAGGGAAGGAATATGTAAATCTCTGAATATTTTTAAAATAACGAACCAAATCATTTTTTGCAAATCTAATTTTGGGTAAAAAAGACTCGGCTCGTGATTTTAGGAAGGTGAAGATATGAAATGATTTGCTTTAGCAGGCGTCTTGCTGGGGAGCGTCCCAGTCCGTGTTTATCCCAGTAGAACCGGCTGTGTTCCTTTTAGATCAGCAGCCAGAATGAGATGAATCCAGGAAGCTCAAATCAAATTTCCCTGGAAAAAACAATCAGTTCATCCAAAAAACTCGTCTTTCCAGTAGACGGAAGAGATGAAAGTGGATCAGAACCAGAACATCTCCGGTCTGGACCAGCAGGAGGAACCAGATGTTCCTCCAGAAGGATTTATTCACCAAATGTCTGACCTCAGAACCAGAACCGGGTCAGGAACGAGGATGTTCTGGTTCTGATGTTGCTGGGTGGACCATCAGCGATCCGTCAGGCAGAAAAACATTTTCATTCATTTCCGTTTCAAAGCTTCCAGGTTTTCTGCTTCATCTAAAGAAATCTGGATGGATGAGAGTCTGAGCAGGATCTCCGCTCTGCTGCGGCTGTGAAAACTGTTCCTGATGACCTGGGCTCATCGGGTCGTGACCTGGGCTCATCGGGAATGGTTTTCCTCATCAGTGCTTTGAGGTGAGCGTCAGAGTGGAAGAGACACGGAAGATCTGAGGCAGCATGTTGCTGAGCTGGTAGAACATCTCCTCTGAAATGCTCTGCAACACAAAGAAAGATGGCGGCCGGTCAGAGGTCACCTTTAGGACCTACACAGTTTGACCTTTACGACCTTGACGCTTTGACCTTTACGACCTACGCAGTTTGATCTTTAGGACCTCGACGCTTTGACCTTTCGGATCTCGACAGCTTTCTCCTCCTAAACGAGCTCTGGCAGGTGGCCAATCAGAGAGCGGTCAGGCATCGGCCAATCAGAGAGCGGTCAGGCATCGGCCAATCAGAGAGCGGTCAGGCATCGGCCAATCAGAGAGCGGTCAGGCATCGGCCAATCAGAGAGCGGTCCGGCATCGGCCAATCAGAGAGCGGTCAGGCATCGGCCAATCAGAGAGCGGTCAGGCATCGGCCAATCAGAGAGCGGTCAGGCATCGGCCAATCAGAGAGCGGTCAGGCATCGGCCAATCAGAGAGCGGTCCGGCATCGGCCAATCAGAGAGCGGTCAGGCATCGGCCAATCAGAGAGCGGTCAGGCATCGGCCAATCAGAGAGCGGTCAGGCATCGGCCAATCAGAGAGCGGTCAGGCATCGGCCAATCAGAGAGCGGTCAGGCATCGGCCAATCAGAGAGCGGTCAGGCATCGGCCAATCAGAGAGCGGTCCAGTCTGCTTCTGGTCTGGAAATGACGGACCCAAAGATGTAGCGTCTGCGTTTCGATGGAGCGACTGTCCTGCACATGTTTGGCCCCAGAAACTGGAGACTATTTTCCAAACAACATAGAAATACATCATCGTTTTCCAGAATAAATAAAAGTGCTCTAAATGTTGCAGTTGAAAATAAATTCAGAGCAAATGCTTCCAAATTAGAAACCAGATTATCATGCGTTGTGACGCTTCGGTATATTTTGAACAGGCAGTAAGTTGGGCAGCCTGGTGATGGGAAGGACCAGCTGCAGCAGCGTCTCTGGAGGAAAGCCACACTTTTGGTTTTCAGTCAGAGTTAAGACTACTATCTATTATCATTATTTACAGCTGGTTTAAATATTTACTCATTCTTAAAACTCATTACTGCCGTGTGGCTAAGTGTGAGCTAGCTGCAGGCTAGCTGCTCCAGCAGGCTAACAGGGGAGCTAATCTGATCAGATTAGTTACTGTCTGACCGGCGGCGCAGCACAAACA
Source organism: Poeciliopsis retropinna (assembly GCA_010277075.1). NCBI lineage: Eukaryota > Metazoa > Chordata > Actinopteri > Cyprinodontiformes > Poeciliidae > Poeciliopsis > Poeciliopsis retropinna. The sequence continues at coordinate 26,996,817 of VMRM01000005.1, forward strand.
CGCCACAGCCGACTAATCCAAGTAGTCACACCTTGTTGATGCGTGACGCCTGGCATTCAGGTCACTGGCCTGATGTTTGACCTCTGACCTCAGTGACAGGGTAAGTCCATTCAGCTGGACTCTGTCTGGTCTGGAGAAACCTCTCACTGGGATCAGCTCTTCATGGCAAAGGGTGGAAATACTTATGAACGTGTCTTTTCTTAGTTTTCCATTTTGAATCCATTTGCCAAAGTAAACTTGGTCCCACATTGTCAGAACGAGGCATCAGAGATGAAGTTAATATCGAAATGAATGTCGACTGTAAATAAACTGAATTAATCTAAAATATCTTGTGAAATTAAGAGTTATGTCATCCTGTGTTTGATGTTTAGATAAATAAACCAAATTGTGCCACATTTTCACTTAAAGCTGTCAGGATTAAACTGTTGGATAAAGTTTGAAATAAAACCAGAACTCTGTGTTGTTTTTCTGGCACTGATGCATCAAACTGATGAAAATAAATCCTTTCAATCTAAAATGCAGATGAATGAGAGTTTGGGAAGAAAGAACATTAAAGCGCGTCTATCAGCAGCTGCGACCTTTGCCCTGGAAGCTGATAAATCGCAGGTCAGCTGGTTAAACACAGAACCAAAGGTCAAAGGTCACCTAAAAATACCAGAAGCTCCTTGCTGCGGCAACATGAGGAGGAACCTGGCTGAGTGACGGTAAACGCAGCGCTCAGTCAGGTTGCCATGGTGACAGCAAACAGCCGCCGGCCTCACCTTCGGCACCAGGAACTGAACGGTGCGGGAGATCCCTCCGTCCCATGAAGCCATTTCCATCATAAAACCTGGAAGCAGAAAACAAGAACAGAAGATTACGTTTACCTCCAAACATGATTAAACATCTGGAACATTACCCAGCATGCACTGCAGCCTGCAGGGTTACACAACAATTCAGGGGAAAATTTATTTATATCTTCATATTTACTGACACAGCTGGTGAAGATGCATGAACAACCTAACAATAAATTGATTTATTTTGCTTTTTTTGTATCTCATTTAAATGTTTCAGAAATTTGACTTCATAATTTAACATCTTGAAATTGGACGTCTGTCTCTTTAACCCTTTCATGCTGTCACTACAGTGGGCACCCATGTTCTTGTGGATTTTTATGTCATAAATGCACACCCCACTGAAGTGGACACTAATGCATCATAAAATACATCAACTACTGGCCATCAGCTGCAAATGCAAGGAATTATTTTTGTTAAATCCGATATGGCCGACAGATAAAAAAGCAACCGACCCGGTCCGTCGTCTTGCAGGTAAAAAAAATATTGCGACACCAGAAAACCCCTATAGAGCAACATTACTGACAGCAACTTTGTATTTGGAGAAAATTACACTTAAATCACCTAAAACAAATGAAATAAACATTTTTTACAACATTTTTTTTATGCCTTAAGAAAATAAAAAAATTGGAAAAAAATCCTGATACAAAGGATCGTAATTCAAGCATGAAAGGGTTCAGAGGCTCCTGCTGTTTCTAAAGCTCCGCCTCCAGGAACCCGTCCCAACATGGCTCCTCTTTAACCCTTTAGCGTTTTTACTAGCGCTGCTCTGAGAAGCAGCTCCTATAACGAGCTCAGCAGCTGTTTGCTAACTACTGCTGGCTAGTCTGAAGGAGCTGAGTGGGGAGGAGCTGCATCTTGAAGGCGGGGCTAGGGCCACCCAGGCGTTTAACAGCTGTGATTTAAAGATTTCTAAAACATGACAGAATGAAGGAAACACTGCAAGGAAATACATGAAAACATGATGAAAAATAAAAAATGCATTTTTCATAATCCTGTAATTCCTCCACCAGACAGTAGGGGGCAGCCCTGGTACAGGCAGGGGTCAAAGGTCACAGTTACCTTTGACACATTTGAAGACCAACTCTGCTCTCTTCAGGCACCAGGGGATGGTCATCTCCTGTAGGGAGGAGAGGAAGAGGAGAGTGTGACTAAATCAGGAATCTGACAAAAAAAACTTCAGATAAAAGTCCAGTTTTGAACCGAATCCTGAATAAATGAACTTTTTCAGCTGAACACCAAATGGATCCTGAGAGCTTCAAACAGATTATGATGATGATGATGATGAAGAGGCCGACCCATCTGGTTCTGCCCTCTGAACTGCAGCCGGACCTTCGTCTCTAGAAATAGTTTCTCTGCTTTCCTCCCATCCAAAGACAAAAACATCTAAAAATAATCAGCCGGCGGTTCTGTCTGCGCTGCGGTCCGGCTTCCTCTGAACGGACTCCAGAACCGGGCCGCAAAACCAGTCGGATCCGTCCCACAGCAAGAGGAGCCAACATGGAAAAACTGCAGCGAAAACAGAAGCTGCAGACTTTAGATTCTAGAAGCTGCAGTAGTTACTAACCCTCCTCACTTTCATAAAACTTCAAATGTCTTTAGAGAATCTAAATATGTTGGTTAGACTCATATTTGAAAAGTGGGAGACTAAATGTATCCTGCAGCGTTTCCTCTCTGCTTCCGAGTCCCGACTAAAACCGTCTGACCTGCAGCGGCTCGCGTCTGAAGCTTCTGGAAAATCTGGAAATATTTATGTTAACATGTCAGAGGACATGAAAGCAAATCTGGGTTTTCTTATCTTTCATCTGATTTAGAGTTTGTGGACCACAGAGGGGGAATAACTGATGGCGGTTTCTGCTGCGTTGGCGCAACAGGAAGAACCTGGTTCTGGTGAAACACGTTTATCAGACCACAGGAAAACAACCCGCAGTATTAACACTTCTTATTGATCTAATGTTACAGTTATTACTGCTCCAATCAATAACTGTTTTCATTTTTACATCTTCCAGTGTTTTCCACTCGTTTTTATTAACATTTCTGCTGTTTTTGACTTTCTGCACTTTTATGCTGGAAATATCTTTTGTAAAAGTTCAGTGCAAATTTTGTAAGTTTTGAAAAATTAGTCCTGCTGAGCTGCACATCCTTCAGGAGAGCAGAGCTCCGCCTGCAGCGTTTGGTCGGACCGGGTCGGTTCTGGTCAGGCCCGGTAGGAAGCAGGGCGGTCGCTCTGCTGCTTTGGATCAAAAGTATAATATTTCTATGTTATAACTTTGTACAGTGAATCTGAACCTGTTCACCTGACGCTGCTGTAACCTGAATGTCCCTCTGAGATATAAATTTCTATTAATTTCTATTCTTCTATTTTATTTGATTTTATTTTCAGGAAGCAGAAACTCATCCCAAGAAAAACAAAGACCTGAGAAATGGAATAAAATCATTTTTCTTTATCAGAATTGATTGATTCTGACAGTAAATGAATTGAAACTGACTCAAAACACTTTCCAAAGTTCATGTAACTGATGAGAAAAGCTGAAATGCTTGTGGTTCTGGAAACCCAAAGTACCGGTACCAATGGGTTCTGCTAGGTGTGTGTTGGTGCCGTGACAAGCAGCTGACGGCGTTGAACCCGATTCCTGTTCTCTTAAATATGTTGCTGCTGCTGTGAGTCATGAGTGGCTCTGTGTGAAACAACCTCTGGAATCTGCAAATATGAGCTTATTACTGAGCAACAAAGAACCAGAGTTAAATATTTATGATCTGAATCATCATTCACAGCCTGAGCTGCAGCACGGTGACGTCATGTACCTGAACTAACCGGGTTTAATCCGCTTCCATGCATGTAGTTACAGTTAACTAGTTTCTTTGTGCCTGATATCATGTTCAGGTTTCTACAAACTGCAATAACAGATAAAACATGAATAAAAACACAAACAGTTGATAAAACGGAGAAAATAAATGTGAATAAAACAGTTTAAAATCAGCAGGAAGCAGATTGTGTGTTTATAGCTCTATAGAGTTATTCTAATTCGTTAACATGAAAGGAAATAATGTGGTAAATGCTTTTAAAATGAGCAGATCAGGACTAGGGAGGAAATAACAGAGGTCAGAGGTCACACTGAATGCATCCCAGAATAACCTAAACCTTTAGGATTAAACATTTTATCTGAAACCAGAGAACTTATTGTTACTAACAAACCATGTTTAGCTACATTAATTAGCTTCAGATTTTGAGCCACATGACGGAGAGTTTCACTGCAGTCAGTATTTTACCTAACCTGCAATCCACCATGCGCTAACGGACCAGCGCTAACGGACCATGCGCTAACGGACCAGCGCTAACGGACCATGCGCTAACGGACCAGCGCTAACGGACCATGCGCTAACGGACCAGCGCTAACGGACCATGCGCTAACGGACCAGCGCTAACTGACCATGCGCTAACGGACCAGCGCTAACGGACCAGCGCTAACGGACCAGCGCCGCTGCCATCGGGCTGAGCGCGTTCTCTGGGGAAAACCTTGAGTAGCAATACCAGGAGTGTGGCCTAGTTAAAGTTCCATGTGCAAAACCAATAAATATGCGGAGAAAAATGAGAAGTGCACAACGACGGATGGCTGCTGCTGCCAATCAGAGACCGGGTCAGGTTGCTGCTTCCTGTGTGTGTGGACCCGGGCCGGGGCGGTCGGTACCTCGGACATGTCGTGGACCAGCAGCAGCGGCACGGTGACGGTGGTGACGTCGTGCGTGCAGCAGACCTTCAGGATGTTCCTCAGGCCCATGATGGCCGGGTCGCGGGCCGTGATGCTTCCCGACCGCAGATTGTCGTCCACACACAGGTGGAAGACGACGTGGACCTCCGACAGGTTGGAGTGTCTGGAGATGTAGAACTCACCTGAAGGAAAACACGGAGCGATTCAGAAGAACCGACTCAAACTGAGAGCATCTCCACATGTTCAACATCGATACCTGGGAGAATATTTGAGGGATTTCTTTCAGCCGTTTTGCTCTTATCATCTCCTCCATTCTTCTGGTTTTCTGTAGAAAAACAGAAACAAAAGTGACGGATGCAGAACTTGGAGCGACGAGCGTCTCTGGACGGATCCAGAGGAGAAACAATGTTTCTGTTCTTCCTCTTTCCTTTCACCGCTGAGGCGGAGGAGAAATAAACGACAAACTCTGAGGAGAAACCACCTGGCAGAGAAGATGCTAAAGACGTCAGATATTCACAATTACACCATTAAAATAAAACAAAAAGGACTTTTAGTTTATTATTTACAAAATCCTTCAACCCAGTCAGCTGGAAAACAGAAAGACACCAGAGCCTGGACTTGAAGTGCTTCATTTAGATTAATTACAGAGATTTCAACGTGTTGAAAATTTTAACACTTGTTTTTTACATGTAAACGTCCAGAACCAGAACCTGAGCATTCCTGTGTTTCTGCTACAGCAGTAAATCAGAATGTGATGAAATGATGGTAAACTTAATATGAACAAACATTTGAACAAGAAATGCTTAAAAATATAATTCTTCATATAAAAAAGGACAAATTAAGCGGCTCAGTTAGAACACGCTTTAACCTAAGCAGAGTTAGTGGTCAGAGGGACTCACCTGCCGGCTGCTTCTGCTTGCTGCAGCGCTGCACCCGCGCATACAGCACCGCCTGCTGCACCTCCTCCAGCTGCTGCTCCAGGCTCAGGAAGTGGAAGTCGGTGCATTCCTTCGCCACCGTGGCAAAGTCTGGAGGTCAGCAGAGAAAAAGCCTGAACCCGACTGTGAGCCGCTGCCGCGTCACATGCTGCAGCCCGCAGCTGCAGCAGCAGGAAGAGCAGCTGTGATGCTCATCAGCTGCTGTCATTCATCAACTTCAGTTCATCATCAAAACAAGGCAGAGAAACCAAGAGTTTAATCAGCAGCTGCTGACAGTCAGTCAGACTCCACAGCCTGCTGCACCGCCAGGATGCAGCACTGATGCTGCAGCATCAGGATGCAGCACTGATGCTGCAGCATCAGGTGCGAAGCAGCCCGAGTGTCTGACTGGAATCGTCATCAGTCAGATGGTGGATTCTCCACCATCTGCATCACCGGCTTCCTCCATCTCTAGAACCAGAGCACATCTGGGTCAGAGGTCAGAGGTCACATGAGGGACCCCAGGTCCTTCCATCCGGTTTGTTTTATAGATCAGGATCTTTGTGACGGCGCTTTCAGTTTCCTTCAGAAACAAACTAAGAGCTGCAGGATGGGAGATAATCTTTACAAAAGGAAGAAATCTATTCAGCCTTTATCTTCTCTCCTCCCTGACCGGATCATAACTGAAACGATTCAGTTAAAGAATGAGAACGAATCTGTAACAAAGACTCTAAATATTCCACTTCAAATCAATTCTTATATATACGTTTAAAATCGATTTCTGGCTTCACTAATCAATAGAAACCTTCCTGTAATGATCCAACAGGTTCTGATAAACACAACATGTTCAGCTTGTGGGAGGAATCAGGCCAGGAGGTGAAATGATGAGCAGAGTCTGATTTAAGACTTTTGCCCAGTGTTTCACAGGACGAGGGTAAGATGGCCGACCTCTCTTGATGCCGCTGTAGGAGTTGACCCGGTTGTCCACCAGCAGCACCAGGCCGCAGAGCGAGGACGAGTAGAGCGACAGCGCCGTCTGCAAGCGCCGCAGCTTGGCGCCGCTGCTGCTGTGGCGGCGGTGCTTGCAGAAGTCCAACACGTCGGCGCGGACCAGCCGCAGGTTGTGCATCGTCTTGAGCTGCGCTCCTGCGTGAACAGAGAACAGCTTGAGGTGCCACCATGCTTTCCACCTGCAGGGGGCGCCGTCATGCTGCAGACGGAGCAGAGGCACCTAGGTGGATGGTGAAGCTCTCCTCCAGCAGCGGCTGCTCCTCGAACGGCCTGCAGCCGCCATCTGCAGCCTCCGCCAGCCGGCCCGGCTGCACCTTGATCTCCTCGCTGCAAAACACGAATCAGAGCAAATCCAGCTTCACCGTCGCTCGACCTTCTGCTCAGAACCAGCCGGGTTCTACAGCAGGATCAGGATGCAAGATGGAGGAGAAACGCTTTCTCGCATGGCGTCCTCGGCTTATTTCACCAGAGAGCAGCCGTTGCTGCTGTTGACAGACTCACTTGATTTTGCTGCTGTTGTTGGATTTCTGTAGGTCCTGGTGCAGCTTGATGACCCAGTCCTGGTACTCCTGCTTCTGGATGGCCGTCACCTGCTTCAGCTCGCTCGCCCACCTGTTCTCCAGCACCTGCAGAGAGAGAGAGGGCAGGATGACGTGTCCTCAGAGTGGACGTGTCTCTGCTGCTCTTTACCTGCTGAGCATCAAAGTGTTGTGAAGCCACGGCGTTGACATCGTGGTCGCTCAGCGTGTTTCCCAGCTCATGCATCACTTTGTCCATCTCTGCTGCTTGCCTGGAGACGGAGGACAGACGGAGGACAGACGCAGCAGTCAGACTGGCAGCTTCGCCTCAGGAGGAAACCAGTTGGAAGGAAAACCTTCAGGATTTTATTTTGATCAGCAAAATAGGAGATTTGCAACGGAAAAAAAATAACATGTAAATAATGAAACTAAGAAGAAACAGTTGAATTAATTTACACTAAATCTGATGATCATTATGTATGAACTGATTAATAACCGGATTGATTTTTACAGAAGGGAACCAGATGAAGCCGATTCAACATGAGTCCAAAGAAGCGTTTAGAAGAGGAAACGGTTGATGTCTGCTTTGCGCGTGGGCCCGGTCTACCTCTCCTGCAGCTTGCTGAGCTCCACGTCTCGCTCGCTGATCAGCTCCGACACGCTGACGAAGTAGCTGTGCTCCAGGTTCAGCAGCGTGTCGGAGGCGGGCGAGTGGATCAGCTCGTGGTAAACGTCGGCGAAGTCTTCGTCCCAGCTGGGTTCTTCGGGCCGAGCGTGCTCCAGGCTGGTCTGAGGAACACAAACAGTGACCCCTGCTGGAGGGTTGGGGAATCACAACCACATCAATCCCAAAACAGTAACTAATTTTTAACAGGGTTAGGGTTAGCCTGCAGGGTTAACCCTGCAGGCTAACCCTGCAGTATATCACCTTGATGCAGTATATCAGTAGCTGCATCAAGGTGAGTCGCTACCTGAGGATGTTTGGCTCTGATGGGGGAAAAAAAAGACATTTAAATAACTTTTTTGAGGTAACACTCCAATCAGCTATTTTTCTTTTCATGAACATAAAGTTCTCCTGGATCAGAATAATAATCATTATTAACCTTTGAAGAAATCTGGCATTTTCCACGTAGACGAGTGATTGAATATTCATTTTATCAACTGCTTCAGAGTGATTTTTTAAATGTGGCCCGATACCGGGTCAGAACCCTGCAGGTTGAGTATGAATGTTTGAACTGGACCCTGAAGACAGGAGAGGAACTCAGAGAAAGTCTGATTGTTGGTTCATCGTGACGTTTGTGTGCAGAGCGCCGCAATAATCACAGAGAACAATCAAAGTCCAGGAGCCTCGTGTATATAGCGCCGTGCAGCACCATGTTTTACACACAAATCGGCATGTATAAAATGAACTTTATTCATTTTATACATGAATATAAATATATAAAATATTTGCACTTTTCTCTGCTGTGAAAATGTGCAGCAGCCTCAAAACTTTTTATGTGAAACTATAATAAACTAAAAAGAGTCAAAACTCACATAAATGAACTGAAACCTGATTGGCTCAAAGACGTAACGATTCATCCGAATGCATCTATGGCTCATTTAGTCTCACTGAAGAGAAAGCAGGGCTGATCAATAGGTTTGATTACTGAAGGTGGTCAATAGGTTTGATGAGGTGATCAGGTGTGTGTAATCTCAGGTATATCAGTAGCTGCATCAAGGTGAGTCGCTACCTGAGGATGTTTGGCTCTGATGGGGAACACGGAGCCATTGATCAGAGATCATATTGATCTGCTGGTTTATTGGTGTTTATATTGATCCAGACTGATCATCCTGGAGCTCTGAGCAGAACTTAAAGCAGGTACCGGTCCCGGTCCAGCAGACGGCCATATTCCCTCTCAGAGACTCTCCCGGCTGAAGGCTCAGGTTAAAGGTCATGTTGCTCTAAATTTGTCCGTACGCCAAGTTTTAGAGTTTAAACATGAGGCCCCAGAGCCGCAGCAGTCAGAGCCGTTCACGCAGCAGCAGCGGCTGCAGGTGTTTGTACCTGAGCGTAGGATGCGGCCCACGCGCTGGTCAGCTGGTTGACGTCCGCGGCGCCGCAGGCGAGGCGCCGCAGGGCCAGCTCCGCCTCGCGGTCGAAGTCCAGGCCGCTCTGCTCCTCCATGAAGGCGGAGAGGGCGGCTTTCAGCTCTGCACAGACACACAGAGCTCAGTCACACTGATCATGTTTTCATTACCTGCAACTGGAAAAATGATCACAATCAGCAGAAATAGAGACTTTCAAACCGACTGCAGTTTTCTGGCCGGTCTCCGATCTTTAAAATGTCCGACCTGCCGATTCTGATTTTGGTCGACACTGAATTATTTTGTCTGAAATGTTGCTGAATAAACCCAGAAAGTGGCTGAGATGGAGACCGTCTGGTGGGCGGGGCCAACAGTCACACCTCCCACAGCACAGAACTGTCAAACTCCAGTCCTGCAGGTTTTAGATGACCCACAGGTACAAAACACTGGAATGAAACGGCTCCATGACCTCCAGTGTGGATAGGCCCTCCAGAACCTTAATGACCCCATTATCCTGTTCAGGTGCTGCAGCAGAGGCTCATCTAAACGCTGCAAGACAGCCAGTCGCCTCCATCTGCAGTTTGACACTCTGTCAACAGACGCTGATGTCTGCTGAGGAGAAGAAGATCTGGATGAGATCGGCTGATCGGCCTGCCAATAAATCGGGACTAATTTACCGCCTGATTTATCGCTGCAGCTCTAAATGAGTGATTCAAACGCGCTGTAAACATTCTACTTTATTGTGTGGGTCTAGATATCTATGTTTCCCTGTAGTGCCTGGCCAAGAGTCTTCTGGCAGTGAAGGACTGAAACTCAGACTTCTGTCCTGATAAAGTTAGAGGCCCCGGATGCAGCTGCAGACAGGCCGACTGGAGCTGCGTTAGGAACCGTCTCCATGAGCTCCGAGCTGCAGCCTCACCATCTTCTATGTAGCAGGGGATTTTGTGCAGCAGCATGAGCCTCCCGTGCAGATCCCTGATGTTCAGCTGGACCGGAAGCTGCAGCGGAACTCGGAGCACGCAGGTGTTCTTCCCGGCCTTGAACTCGAACACGAACTCCCTGCCGCCGGTTCCGCTCGCGCTGCTTCTCCTCATGGTGCCGGAGCTGGAAACAGAGAGGAGCTTCAGCGACATGGCGGCTCCGAGGTTCAGATTCACAACATGTCGGAGGTTCACCTGAGAATAAACTAACAGACACGTTAATTCAGCTGCTGGAGCAGGTCAGCTGACCGGTTCACCACTGGGCGTCTTCTGCTTCTTCCACTTCCTTGTTATGCGGTTTACAGCGAGTTGGTGCAATAGCGCCACCTACTGGTACGGAGTGTGAACCGGGACTTCACTGAAGGATGAAGTCCTTCAGTTATCAAACTGTTAATTTGGGATAAAATATTATCTGACAGCTATAGCTTTTTGAGTTATATTTAACAAAACGACCAAATCTAGTTTTACTTTAATTTTATTTGGCTATTGGATCAGCTGTTGTCTTTCTTCCTAGTAATTTGGACAGTATTACATGCTTTATTATCTCATCACCTCTACAGTATTCAAACTTTTCTGAATGCATTAGCTTTTCTCTGCTTTTAATTTCTTAATTCATACAGGTTTTGACATGATATGCCCCTGGTTTTGAAGACCTGCGACTAATATTTACCCTATTATATTTTTACTTAAGTGCTTATTTGGAAACATAAATGTACTTCTAAGGGTAATTTTAAATTAAAAGACAGTACATTTCAGATGAAATAATAAAAACTCTCAATTTCCTTCACGAGTCAGTATTATCTATTTTCCAGGCACATTGCATAATTTATAACCCAATCAAGTAACGACCTTCAACTGTCATGGAAAATCGGAATAATTGCAAGTGGGATAAATAAAGTATTTGGATGAGATCGGCTGATCACCGATCGGCCTGCCAATAAATCGGCAGCGATAAATCAGGCGGTAAATTTAAACTGACCTGAATTCGTGAAAAAAGAAAAAAAGTGTAACAATGAATAATTTCTCTGCGCTTCACAAGCATGCAGTACTTTGTGCTGCTGTCATATAAAATACGTACATTTAGTGTCTGTAAGGAAGAAAATGTTTTTGTTACCATAAAAATGCTAGTTTCATGTTCTGTAAATAGCCCTGCCAGTCTGACATAATTTTGCATTTTTGCGCATGCGTGCTTTTTAATACGTTGTACGTCCAACTGGAGTTTCTTCAAGTTTTAGTGATTAAGGGTTCGCGGTAAACTCTAAAACTCTATAAGGACGAATAATGCACTTTTTTCACTCATAAAAAAACTAATCTTTAAAATTGTTCAGTTTCATATGTATTTTATATCATAAAACCATATTTTTTAGAGAAGAGTTTTATATTTACTCCGAAATGTCCCGTTGTTTAGCTGCACGCTGTTAGCTCGGTGGAAGTATTGGCAGTCGGTCCCCAGCGGACTGAAGCGTCCCGTCATTCCTCGCGTGGCCAACGGCTCTCTACCGACTGCTCATTGAATTACAGTCCGCAGCTTGTTCGGCTCGGTTTTACGGAGTAATCCGCGGAGATCCGGGCCGTACCGACCCAACAAACAACGCGACACCGTCCGGCGTGCCGCTCCTGGGCTCGCTGGCTGCATTTTGTGAGGGAAGAACGGCGGAGCTAGTAGCCAGCGATGATGGAGCTGGAGTCGGCCTGTAGCCGAGGCGACCCGGGGACTCCAGGGGACTCGCTGCAGCCGCAGACACCGAGCCGGCACGAGAAGAGCCTGGGCCTGCTCACCACCAAGTTTGTGACCCTGTTGCAGGAGGCGAAAGACGGGGTCCTGGACCTGAAGGCGGTGGGTCTTTGTCAGTTAGCACATGTCACAACCTTAGCATTAGCTCCAGCTAGCTGCAGGCTGCTTTCAATGAATTATACACTTTAGCTCGTAGCTTTCAACTTTAGCTGCGGTCTTTTGTTTCTCGTTTGAGCCAAACCGGTGCGGTTCCGCGGGGCTGTCGGAGCTTTCCGGGCCGGAATCCGGGGGTTAGCCCGGAGTGAAGTTTGAAAACACCGGGTAACTTGTCAGGCTCTGCCCCCTGCAGATTCAAAGTGTGGAAAGTGGGTCAGCTTTTGTCTCCTCAGCCAAAGCTGCAGCAGCAATCTTCCTCTTCCTCAGGGATGAAGGCTTCAGTCGTTATTACTCACTAATTGCCCAAAAGCAGAGCAACTGAGAGACAGTTAAAGCCCTGAAGCTCTGGTTGGGATACAGCAGGCAGCTGCTCCTGTCAGGCTGCTCAGAACAAAATCCTCCCTTTTAACCTCTCAGTAACATTTGTCCAGAGATCCTCTTCCTGTTCCCGGCTGTCTGCAGGCTGATGTGAAGCTATGACTTCCAGGAAAAATGCAGTTTTAGTTGTTTGTTTATACAGGATTAAATTTCACTTAAAAAAATAAATTCTTATTTTCATACAGACCTGTTCACTGGGATAAAACTGATTATTACAGTTACGCTGTTCTGCAAACTGCATTTTGAATCAACTGCTTTAAATGTAGATCAAAATTTATGACCAACACTTTTTCCAGCACACTCTGTAAGTCTGCTGCTGTTTTTATTTGTTAATAATCAGCTGTTTATATATTCATGTACATCTTGCAAACTTTTACTTTCCAAATTATTCCACTCTGTAGCACATTTCTTTGAATCAGTTGCTATTTTTAATTACATACTTATTTTTCTTATGCTGTAAATGTGTCAGCCACTTATTATTATTAGTGTTACTAATAATACTTATATGTATTTATTGTTAGTTTGATTTTCACACTCAGATCTAGACAGACTTGTAGATTAATCACCAACTAAACATTATTGTTTTTAAATACTTATTATTTTATGAAATGAGACTTTCTGTAACATCATGCTGAGCAGATGGCCTGGTCTCTCCTGTCTGTCCTATGAATATAAGTGAAGGAGAGATGTAGCCAGCTGACTGGCAGTGCACAGCATTTTTCTCTCACTTTCAGCAGAAATTTCTCCTCAGCTGAATCCTTTGTGATGAAACTGAATTAGCAGAGAAGAACTTTCACTTCTGGCTTCTGAAAGATGGAGGAGGAGAAACATGACTCTAATCGTAACATTTGTGATGAACCTGGTTTGATCTCAGGGTCCCGGTTCAGGAAGCGACCGGGTCTGCTGGTTTTGGTCGATTCAGAACAGAATCATGTGAACTCTGTAGCTGCACAGGCTCGTCGTCTCTGTCAGTGAAGGAAGGAAGTGGGAGCCCCAGCATGACGCTGCCTTTGCATCCCGTTTTCTCCGCAGGCTGCAGACACTCTGGCCGTACGGCAGAAACGACGCATCTATGACATCACTAACGTCCTGGAGGGAATCGGTCTGATCGAGAAGAAGTCCAAGAACAGCATCCAGTGGAAGTAAGTTCCCTTCATTTCCCCTCTGAATGAATCTGCAGCGCCCCCTGGAACTGAACAACGATATTACATCAAGTCATTTAAAAGAATAAAATGTTTCAGTTAAGAACCAGTCCATGGCTGCCAGCAGGGAACATGGTTTATGTTTTTATGGCTTTTCAAGGAAACAGTTGAACCAAGATTAAAATTAATTAAAGTAGTGACGGGAACACATCAATAATTTCATGTAATTATTATTTATTCTTCTACTCATTCTGTAATAAACAATAAAAGCTTAGATCAGAACTAACACAAATAACACAATGACATTAAAGCAGAAATACATAGCGTTATTAATAATAACATGAATAGATTAGATGATAAAGTTTGACGCTGACGTCTCTGCATGGCCACGCTCTGATGGTGCGTTTAAGGGGCGTGGGACCAGGCTGCAACACCAGGGAGATCGCAGACAAGCTGATGGAGCTGAAGGCCGAGCTGGACGATCTGGCGCTGCGGGAGAACGAGCTGGACCAGCAGAAGGTCTGGGTCCAGCAGAGCATCAAGAACGTCACCGACGACTCCAGCAACAGCCCATATCCTTCTGGACCCGACCAGAACCACCAGAACCGGCCTCAAGTTCAGGTTCTGTTCCTGAGCTGCCGGGTCAGAACACGGTTAAACTTCCCGAATGGTTTTGGCCGTGAGCATCGCTCCGTCTCCATGGAGACGCTTCCTGTAGTGGATTATCAGTTGCATATTTCTACAGTTGGGCATTTTCTGACATTCAGCCAGGCAGGAAATAAAACTGCTGGGGAATTCAACCAGCAACCTCAGAACGGCCCTTCAGTCCATACAGAAAGTTTTCACAGCGTTTCATTTCCAGACTGAATTAAATCAAATTCTACACATTAAATACCTTATTATGACCATGTGGGAAAAGCTTGAGATTCTTGCAAATTTATTCAAAATAGAAAACCAATCCTGAACAGGAAGCCTTTCAGAATAAAAGCTGTCAGTGTATTATCTGCTTGTTGCTCAGACCGACCTTAACGCTCTCATACGATGGCCTATGTAAAGCACGAAGACCTCTGTGGAGCGTTTAAAGGTAAAACTGTCTGGAGAACGTTTAGGTTCATTGTGGCTGAACCTGGCTGTTTCTCATGACCTTTGACCTTGCAGGGGACACTCTGCTGGCCATCCGAGCCCCCATTGGGACACAGCTGGAGGTTCCTGTACCAGAACTCGTAAGTAGCTATGATTATGACCCGGTCGGGTCAGAGTCCGGGTCGCTCCATGAGCCAGGGTAACCGTGTGTGTGTGTGTGTGTGTGTGTGCGCGCGCGTGTGCAGGTCCTTAATGGACAGAGGAAGTACCAGATCCGTCTGAAGAGTACCTCTGGACCCATCGAGGTTCTTCTGGTCAATAAAGACCCATCCAGCGCCGCTCCGGTGGTTCTGCCCGTCCCGCCTCCTGATGACATCCTGCACAGCCTGCCGGCGCCGGCGGCGCCCCAGACGACTCCCCAGACTCCAAAGGTCCTCACCTCACAATAAAGTAGAAAAAGTCTTTATGGTCCCTCAGTGGACCGGTCCGGGTTGGCCTTCCCCTCTCTGGGTCCAGAACCACAGCTCTCCCAGACTGACCCAGCACCCTGTGCAGCAATAAACCCGATCGGTTTCCAGGGGAATCGGATCGTTCTCAGGCTGCAGGCCGAACGTCGCATTTTAGCTGACATGCAGATGAAAGAGTCAGTGAACGCATCACATCCCAATCCCACCACTCCGGGTCAGAACCGGGTCAGAACCTGCAGTTGATGCTCCACTAATGGCCGCTGCTGTTAGCTGTTAGCGTCCTGTTCAGTAAAATGAATCCTGCTGGGGGAAACGTGGCACCATGTTGGAGTCCGAGCTGCTTCTGGTCCAGAGACAAAATGATGGAAACGTTTCTGATCATCTGCAGCAGCACGACATGACATTTCCTCTCGCCTGCAGCTCTGCAAGCCGCATCCAGCCATAAAACCAGCCACAAGAACGCCGGGCGCCGCAGCAACGCCGGGCGCCGCAGCACGCCGGGCGCCGCAGCAGCGCCGGGAACGCCGGGCGCCGCAGCTGCAGGTAACCAAAACTTAAACTGGAGTGTTTGCATGTTTGCTTCATGTAGAGAAAGTCTGTTGTCAGAAACAGGATTTGGGTCATCAGGTTTAATAAAATAATGAAATGAATTAAAACTGCTTTATAGTCAGTTATTATAATATTAACAACGATGGCTGTTAAAAGATGAATATTTTGTTTTGTGTCTCTTATTTGCTTTTAATAAAACTTCGGCCGTCACTTCATGCAGCTGTGCCTCATTTGTCTCCTTCTTCAATTGAAGTTGGGGCCAGAAACGGCCCCCGGACCGCACTTTGGACACCGCTGGCTTAAAGTTCAACTAACACCACTGAGAAACATGTTTCAGATTTCATGTGTTTTCCATATTTCTCCCTCAGATGCGAGCGCTCAGCTCGGCGCTGCAGCACAGTCTGCTGCAGCGGTTCCGCAGCAGCTGCAGTCCTCCGCCTCCCTGGACGGTTCTGCCTCCTCGGCCGGGTTCCAGCCCGTCAAGTCGGACCCGTCTGAGCGTGAGTCTGGGATAAGTCTTCATAAAGAACGCTGATTAATGAGCTAAAATGTGCGGCTGACATGAGCTCTGATGTTTCTCCAGTTTTGGATTTTCCCAAAGAGCTTTCTGAAATGTTTGACCCGACTAAAGGCGAGTTCAGCTCTGCTGCCAGATATTGATAGCCATCTCTACATGTTTGATATTAACCTCCTGCTGGTTTTCTGCCTCCAGAGATGATGCCTGGAGACCTGCTGGAGGACCTGATGTCGTCAGAAGGTATCCTGATGTCCATCCAGCTTTTTGTTCTTTCTCACCAACCAAACGCTTTCAGTCATGAAACGGAAACTAGAAGTCGGGTCGTGTTTTCCGTCAGAACTCTGATTGGCTGTTCGTCTCCTGAACGTTTTCCAGGTTTCATTTCCTCCTAAAGAACATTTCAGGATTCTGGATGTAAAAACGTTTTCACTTCGCTATGAGACGCTGTATTCTGATTTTAGGTGGTTCTGACCTCTGACCTCTGGCTCCTTTAATCGTTCTGCCGTTCCCCCTCAGTGTTCTCGCCTCTCCTCCGCCTGTCGCCTCCGCCCAGCGACCACGACTACATCTACAACCTGGACGAGACCGAGGGCCTGTGTGACCTCTTTGACGTCCCCATCCTTAACCTCTGACCCCATCTGGCCCGCCTGCGGCGCTGCTGCAGCCTCCTGCGGCGCCTCCTTCAGCTCCATGTACAGAAAACAGCCGGAAACTTTGAGCTTTTCCAAGGAAAAAAATGTCAAAACTATATTTTTTGCATTGTTGTGTACAAAGACTTGTGCGTGCGTGTGTGTGTGTGTGTGCGTGCGTGTGTGTGTGGGTGGACCTTTTGTACTGAAGAATCTCAGAGCGTCTCCTGGGAACCAGAAGAACCGGGTTCTGGGTCCTCCTTGTACATAGAGAATATATATTTTGTGATAGCGGTGAACGATGCTTTATTATTTCTGCAGTTGGAACATAGAAAGTGACAAACTGTTCCCAGGAATCATGCAGCTTGGTCTCAGTCCAGTCCTCCCAGTCTTCCCATTTTAACCAGTCTAATGTTAGCTGCAAGTCAAACAGAAGAAATTCATGAAAAATGTGATCGGATTAAAATGACTCGGTTTTGTAAGGGATTTTAAAACAGATTTTTAGGTTTTGTTGAGCAGAATAATAATAAATATAAAGTTTTAACGCTGACCACAGATCCTCTGTATGTTTCTGTCTCGTCCATAAACTTTTAAATCTGGCCTCTGGTTCTTCCCAAATGATTTGGATCAAGTTTCTGATGGTTCTGGTAATTCTCCAGTGAAGATCCGTTTTCCTCTACTGCTGGATGAAAGTATCCTGGAGACGTTCTTCTGTTCTGGCCGGGTTCTGGGTCGTAACGGACCCGGGTTCCGGCCACTGCTGGGTACAGAGCACAAAAACACATTCCACAAGTATCACACAGACTGATCCAAACATCAAGGTTTAAATCATCAGATGGACCAAAATATAAAGTTATGTGGAATTTTTGGTATTTCACCAATTTGTATAAAAATATTTCCTATAAATAATTACAAAAAGTTTTTCAAATCATTTTTTTAAATATGTGACTAAATCAAACTGCAGGTCTGGTGACTTTTTTGTTAGAACAAGTTTATTCTGGCAGTAAAAATGCTCCTAAAAGTAACTAGTTAGTACCTCACTCTGGTTCTGACTGGGTTCTGGTTTGTAATGGATCCGGGTTCTGATCATCAGTCCAGTTCATCCCAGTGAAACATCTGGACTGTTTTAGTTTATTTACGGAGTAAAGTTCATATAAACATGAGGGAAAAAGCAGGGAGGTTTCTATGGAAACCCGTTTATTGAAAACATAATTAAGCTTTTTCTTCTCGCATCGTTTTTAACTCGGATTGTATTTTTTTTTTTTTCTTGATTTAAAAAAAAAAACACCAGCAGGGGGCAGCAGTGATCAAGCTCGCTATAAATCTGCTGAAGTTTCGGAGTAAACTGCTTTCTAAATGTGCGTTAGAATATCAGCATAAATGACTAGCATAATGTTGTATTATTTGCTCCTTTTTCCTCCTCAAAAACTACTTTATACCTTTTAATAAGGACTGCACAATCTATTTATGTGAACCGCATATCTGTTGCATTTTTACCATATAAATATTCTAATAAACCTCTAGTGATTTAAATGCATTTTATGCAGAGATAGAAATTAGTTACAATTATTACATAAATGTAACTAATTTAATCAAAAGCCCGGAGTTAAGGAACACCTTAAAAATACTTTCAATACTAATATAATATTAGTAATAAATCTGATCAGTCGCCTTTTTGTTTTCATTCTTACTGGACTAACATCTGATGAGGTAGTTTTACTCTAACGGATGAATATTTGGCTTCTCTGATTTTATTATTGAATTCAACATTAAAGAGTGAAGAAATAATAAGATCACTTAGTTGTTATAAACTCAGATAATCAAACCATGCAGGCATTGTTCTCATCGGACCAATTATCCCTGTTCTTATCCAGATTTAAAGCCTGAGTTTGACCACTTTTATTGTGAAAACGCCGAACCGGAAAGGCACCGTAATCCTGCAGTTAACACCCAAACCGAGCCAAAGTGAAGTACTCGCCTGCTGCCAACCCGGAACTTTTTGACCCGTTAGTAATCCCAGAACACGGGGTTCTGGAGCTTCCCGTCGGTTCCGTGTTGGTTCGGTAGGCAGGTCCAGTTTCCCGACCCGTCTGGTTCCGCCCGGAGGAGAAGCCGAGCAGCGGCTCCGATGTTCTCCGACTGACCGCGGCAGAAGTTTTCAGAGCAGGTAAGAGGAGCCGAACCGAGCCACCAGAACCCGGTTCTGCTCGCTGCTGGGTGGACAACAAAGTTCTGGACAGAAACAGAGGAGGGCAGAGAGGTGAAAGGTCACAATTTGGTAACTTTCAGCCGAGTTTGGTTCTTCCAGCTCCTGTCTGAGTGAAAAGCTCTGGTTAGACTGTGTGTGTGTGTGTGTGTGTGTTTCAGGTTAGGAATGTCAGGCAGCTCCAACCCTCCTGCTCCGGGGGGAGGAGGAGGTCTGAGTCCTACAGAACCGGCCCAGATTCTGCTGAGGTTCTGGGTTTAATGAAGCAGAACCTCCCAGTTTAAACTGAGATCCATTTAGTTCCAGTCAGTTCAGTTCATCCCAGTTCACTGGTCTGGTTCCTTCTCCTCAGCAAGCATGTGGCAACAGTGGAAAGGAACAACTTGAAACCCATCAGAACCAAAACCTGGATCAGGTGTCATAGAGGAGAACCCGAGGAGCCTGACGTCTGATCACGTTCCGACTGAAACGTGATTAATGTCAAGAAAGGACTGGATGTTTACAAAAATCTGCTGGTGGGACACGTTGAACGGCGATGGGCGTGGCTACAGCGGGGCGTGGCTACAGCGGGGCGTGGCTATGTCCTCAAAGAAGATGGCGTACTTTAGTAAATATAATTAAAGTTTTCTTAAAGATATGAACATAAAATCCAACAAATTATTACAGAAACAAACAATAAATATGTCAAACATATGAAATGTTCTAGAGTTCACTCTGATTTGACCCAAAACATAATTTACCTGAACCAGAAACGGATCAGAGTCCTAATATTTCCACCTGAAAGACCCGAGATCCTTTCTACAGCCGGTGGGCCGAGTTCAGAATCACCCGGTTAATGATCTGCTTGGCGGAAGTTGAGCTTCTGTTTGGATTCTGACTTCAGCAGGAGGCGGAGCTTCAGCTGCTGCTCTGCTGCATGTTTCAGCAACATGGAGGACAAGCCTGGACCGGCGGCGGCACGCCGAGAAACACGCTGCAGACCCATTGGTTCTGGTTCTGGTCCTGGTCCTGCTCTGGTTTTGGACTCCAAACAGATCAGAGAGCGAGAGAACATATTTAGGCTTTCTCAGTTTTACTCACAGAACCAGAAATGGAGAAAAACAGGAACTGGTTCTGAAAGTGATAGCCGCCTCTGCTGAGGCGCTACCGGGTCGGTTCTGACTGCTGAGTCGGTCCCAATAAAACCAGCAGAACCAGTGGATGACTCTGTGGCTTGGAATAGTGCACAGTGGGTCCAGTTAGTTCCTGTGTGGTTCACAGTCAGAAGGTTCTGGTTCTGCCCGACCTCCCACAGTGACGTGTGTGCATTTTCTTGTAATTGCTATTTCTAGAGGACCACTTTAGTTAAGTTCTGGTTCTGGTTAGGACTGGACTGGTTCTGGTTCTTGTTAGGGAAAATTGTCTGGGCATCTAGTTACTAAAATGAATGGAAGTCGATATAAAGTCCAGAAGTGCACCAATGGAGTATCAATAGGGCTGCACCGATTGCAGTTTTCTAGCTGATCATCGATCTTTAAAACGTCTGACCTGCTGATTCTGATTTTGGCTGATAACAATTTCTTTGTCTGAAATGTCACTAAATATAGCAAGAAAGTTGCTGAGTTGGCAACGGTGGGGTTACTACGGTTACTGCAAACATGCAGATATGACCTGGGGTGGGGCTGAAATGGTTCTAATTGCACTGATTGAACAGATGAAAGTTGTTCTTCCATGTTTGACCCAATCTGTGAAATTGTAGGAGTATTTAATGAATGAAATAAATGAATAATCCTGTACATTTATGTCTACATTTAAGAAAGAAATGTTTAAGTCATTTCAGCTGTTTTGGATTGATATCGATGCTAATCGTCAGATATCGGTATCGGAAGTGAAAGCAGTGGATCAGTGCATCACTAACAGAGTCCTCACTTTGGTTAGAAGTAGGGGTGCACCAATTGCAGTTTTCTGGCTGATATAAATTTTTCTTGTCTGAAATGTTGCTCAACATAGCAAGAAAGTTGCTGAGTTGGCAACAGTGTGGTCATGATTGTTAATTGTAAACATGCAGACATAACTTGGAGCGACGGCCTGTGAGTCAAACCCCTCTCCCCGGAG
This sequence comes from Poeciliopsis retropinna, assembly GCA_010277075.1. Classification (NCBI taxonomy): domain Eukaryota; kingdom Metazoa; phylum Chordata; class Actinopteri; order Cyprinodontiformes; family Poeciliidae; genus Poeciliopsis; species Poeciliopsis retropinna. The sequence goes on from VMRM01000005.1 coordinate 27,017,809, forward strand.
AGCAAAAGAGGACAGTGGTTGATTCTTAGACCTTTGCCAAGCTAGATAGGATCAGTGGATAAGATCGGCTTCACTCGTAGAAATCGGCCGATCACAGATCTCCCAAAATTAAGGAAATCGGCACCGATAAATCGGTGGACCCCTAGTTAGAAGCCCAAGCCAGAAATGGTCCTCACAACAACAGCAAGCTCATACACACAGAGCGGTCCGGTTGGTTCAGTCTGAGCAGACCCAGTGATGATGGACCGGACCGGGTCGGGTCCACACACACACACACACACACACACACACAGCCAGCCGGAACTCCTCCGGCTATGTTGTCTCGTCTCATCATGTCGTTCCGTCTCCGTTTCTCTCCTCCAGGTTGCGAGGCGTGCAGAGCGTAGCGGCCATCATGCCGCAGCAGAAGGACATCGTGAGGATCGCCATCCAGATGCCCGGGGCGTACCCGCAGCTCATCCAGCTGGACCAGGTAGCCTCCGTCCGCCATGTTGGCGTCTCACCAGCCCAGCCAAGTTCACAGGGTGTGAATACTTTCTGCTGTAGAGCTTTGACCAGCAGGTCAGTCTGCCGTCTCCTGATTGGCTGCTGTACCAGGACTCACTTCCAGGCCTCTAGGCCTCATGATGTCATCAGTCAGGTCGTGATGTCATAGGTCTTCCTGAGGAGATTGAGCCGTTTAGTTCTGCTGTGTTGGACCAGGCGACACGCCAAGACCCTACAGGACAGGTGGAGGACCGCCGGTCCAGATGAGGTCCGATTCAACTCAATCCAGAGTTATCTGGACGGGCCGGAATGAGCAGCAGCTCAGCCTGGGTTTGTTTGCATCTGCGCCGGTTCTGAGCGCAGATGCGCAGAACGGGTCGGGCCGTGTGAGGTTCTCCTCCGGTGGCGGTGAAGTTTTAATTGATGAGGGTTCTGACTGGTTCTGTTGTGCTTGCAGAAAAAGCCTCTGTCTGCGGTCATCAAGGAGGTCTGTGACGGGTAAGTTCTGTTCTGGTCCGGTTCAAACCTCTGTGACTTTGAATAATAATAATAAAAACCCAGATATCCTAAAGCAGATGTCACCCGACTGAAACCTGCATCTAGTTTTTGCCTGGAAAATGTTGAAACATCGTGAGACACAGACGGACGACTGAACTCTGACTTCAGTAATCTGCACATGCAGATTTGGAAGTCAGTGATGATGGTTTACAGTTTTGGGGTACCACAAGGGTCAGTGTTGGAACCTTTGCTCTTCAGCTCATTGGTTAATGATGTAGCAGATGGAACTGGTCAGATGCTTGATCAACTTTTCTTATTGTTATTGCACATAATAAACAAGCAAACTGCTTTGTAAATAATAATAAATTCCATCTGCAGGTATGCTATGGAAGTATTTAACTGTCAAAACCAGAAAATAAATCAGAAGCGGTAACAAGAAAGTTATCTCATTAAAACAAGAAAACTTTCTTGTTTATAAAGCAAAAAATGCTTTAATATGCAGGGTTTCCCCCACTGTAACATAAGCCTGGCGGCCCGCCATGCTTTACTAGCTGCGTTAGCTCTGGCTGTGCAGCTCTATGAACCGCAGGAATAACCTGTAGTCTTTCTTTCAGAGGAGCTGAGAATGATTTATATTTGTGAACAAGTTATGTGGGTCGTTTCCATCTAAACTCGCTGCCCAGCAGGTGGCGCTGTCTGCCCTGTAACGTCTTGTCTGTGTTCCCGGTTGGTCGGCGCGTTAGCGGTTAGCCAACCAGCGCTAACCTGGTCGTGCAGGTTCAGCCAGTGAGGAGCTTTGGCTCGTAGTCACGCATCACGCTGGTTTTATATTATTTATTATTATTTTTCTGGTTGCACGAAGCATCAAACCATATCAAATGTTTTGTCCACTAGTCAGAGTTAATGAGCAAGAAACTCGTCCCATAAACTGCAGCAGCCAAAACAGTTTCTGACTCTTATTAAAAGACAGAAATGTTAGAGCTGCTAAAGCCACATTAGCAGGATTAAATTAAATCTGTGTTTGTTGCTCATCTCTGCAGTGCAGCAGATTTAACTGGTCCTGCAGGGCCGGTCCAAGGCTGCATGAGGCCTGGGGCAGAATCTGACCGAGGGGCCCCTCTTGTTGCTAAACCATCAGAACCTCTAGCAGCTTCTGTTGGATTTAATCTGGGAGATTAAAGTAGATTAACTGGACAACCTAAAAACAATCAGTTATAATCGCAGTTTATTCATTTGTATTTGTGAACAAACAGCTCACAGCATCAGATTGCTGCTAACAAAACAGTTTAACTATGAATCTTGTTCTTTGAACTTTTACAAACTTGCCAGCTCCGTAAAATCTTTTAAGACTAGTTCTGGGTTTAAATAGTTTCGCTGGCGATGTTTTCCTGTAGCATACAATAACCCAATAATAGTTTTACATTTCCTGAATATTTAACATCTTTTAATCCAAAAACGCGGCGGGCCGCCCCGACCACCGGGCTGAGCCGGTTTACTGTAGGAAAGTTTGTCATTATAACGTAAAAGTTGAGGTTAATGCTTCGTGTAATTTTAATCAGTCTTTTCTCGCTGCAACACGTTACAGCATAACTTCATAACAGGACAATTTCTCATGAAAATGATAAACTTGTTTTGTGCTGTTGCGAGATGAAGATGTTGTTTTAATGGTTTCTGGTTTCTGTAGCTGAAGCCGCTGACATTGTGTTTGTCCTCAGCTGGAACCTGCCGGGTCCCGATAACTACGCCCTGCAGTACGCCGACGGAGTCCAGATGTACATCACAGAGTCGGTCAGTCTCACCGCAGCAGCAACATGGCCGCTTCCTCATCATCATCATCAGACCAGCTGACTCTAACAGCGTGAGATGATGATGATGATGATGATGATGCAGCAGGAGGAAGAAGCAGGTTTCTGCTGGCAGATGTTCCTGGTTCTGGGCTGAATCTGTGGATCTGACCAGAAGTTTCGGTTCTGGAGCCGCTGGAACATCTGCAGCGAAGAAACTTCCTGACTTCCCTCTGCTGAGACTTTTGCTTTTATTTCATTGTAAGAATTATTTTAGTGTTTTAATGAAGTGATGGACCAGCGAGCGGCAGCAGCAGCTTGTGGCTCTGCAGCTGAACTCGCGATCTCTGCTGCTGGTAAACGCTGTGCTCTGCTTCCAGAACCGCTTGGACATCAAGAACGGCTGCATCCTGCGTCTGACCAAAGCCCCGGTGAGTCTGGGGCTCACCCGACCCGACCCGACCCGACTTCCTCAACTAATGCTGGAGAATCTGATCGAGGATCTGGAACGGAGATCAGTGATCTGAAGAACCAGATAGACCATGTTCTGGAGGTTCTGATGGTCCCGGTTGGTTCTGTTCTCCTCTCAGAACTCGGCGAACAGTTTTGGTCGGGGAAAGTTTAATCCGATGTGAGGATCCGGTCCAAAGTTTGAATCAGATTCTCCAAGAAGAGTGACCGGCGTTCAGAACCTCTTGTGAACGGCTCAGAACCGTAGCTGCGTAGCGTTAGAACCAGAACCTGATGATCCAGGCGTGGAGGCGCACCTGGCACACGCTGACCTCTATCCCTGCGTTTGACCCCAGGGTCGCTGTGCCGATGACCTTCACAAGGGCATCCAGAGCTCGGACGGCGGCGTGCGCTGCGACTCGCTGAAGGAGCTGGCGAGCGTCTCGCGGGACGTGACCTTTGCTCAGGAGTTCATCAACCTGGACGGACACAACCTGCTGGTCCAGATAGTGGAGGACTCCAGAGAGTGAGTATGAACGTAGTCTCTGGTCCAGAACCGTCTCAGAACCAGGATCACCTGGACCAGAACCGCTCCAACAGAACACCAACAACAGGTGGTCCAGAAGAATCAGAACCAGGCCAGAGGTTGGGGTTCAAGACAGGAACCACCGCTGACCCAGAGGAAAACCAAACCCACCTCAGACGGACCAAAGGCGTCCTGATGATCCCAAAGACTTCTGGGAAATATTTTGGGGAATATTTCCCAGAATATTTCTGGGATCAGAGCTGTTGGCTGTTACAGCTAACAGCTAACTAGCCTGTTAGCTGTAGCGGCTAACAGGCCATTTAGCCACTATAGCCAGCCATTTAGCCACTATAGCTAGCCATTTAGCCACTATAGCTAGCCTGTTAGCCGCTACAGCTAGCCTGTTAGCCGCTACAGCTAGTCTGTTAGCCGCTACAGCTAGCCATTTAGCCACTATAGCTAGCCTGTTAGGCATTATGACCAAAGGTTCTGCAGCATAATGTTGTGGAGGTCCTAGTCAAAGTTGGGACTTTTTCTGAAGAAAAGCTCTCTAATGAAATCAGCTCAGCAGGTCAAAGGTCATCCACAGTGACTTTAGAGACTCATGAGGTCCTGATGTCACCCGTAGCTGTGTTTGTTGCAGGAGCAACCAGATCATGACTCACACGCTGACGGGCTTCATGGAGCTGATGGATCACGGCATCGTTTCCTGGGAGAATCTCTCCGCCGTCTTCATCAAGAAGGTTCCTCCTCTTCCTCCTCCTCTGCCTCCTCCTCCTCCTGTTTCTCCTCCTTCCTCCTGATTGTCTCTCCTCCCGACAGATTGCCGGGTTCGTCAACTCCTCGTCCACAGACGTGTCGATGCAGCAGGTGTCCCTGGACATCCTGGAGAACATGGTTCTGAGCAGCCGCCAGCTATTCCTGCAGGTCAAGCAGGAGGTCACCATGGAGAGGCTGGTCGCCCACCTGCAGGTGTAAGTGGAACCGGGCCGGTTCTGACCCGGCAGGAGGTCCTGCCCCTGACTCTCTCTCTCTCTGGTGTTTCAGGGTGAACCAGCAGATGCAGACCAAAGCCATGGCTCTGCTCATGGCCTTATTGCAGACGGCTGAGGACGCAGACAGACAGGTACCGGTACCGGTACCGGTGTTGATGTGTGACCTGGATCGGAGTGGAGTTTATGCAGATTAATAATCCAAGTGACGTTCATGTAAACATGAACGATACATTTGGATGATTTAATATGAATAAGTTTCTTCCTACTGCACGTTTTCCCTCCACTCAACTTTCCGTTAATATGCTGGGTGGAGAGAACAGAACATTTCTCTACGGGAAACGCAGAGATCAGATTTCATGACCAAAAGCGATCATGTCTGATTTTCAGGTTTTTAATTGACTTTCAGAAGTAAAAAAACTTTTATTGTTGAAATGAAAAGTGTTGATGGGACTTCCTGGTTCTGATCCGTTTGATGCTGCTGATTGGCTGGATGGTTTCCCTCCAGGCTCAGCAGGTTTTCTGCTGAGAAACGGAGCGTTTTGGACCCGGTCGGCCCGTCTCTGCCGGCCTTCTGTCCCCTGTTGTCCTCAGGCAACAGTTGCTCCTTTCATTGCTCTGGATGTCTCTGTTCAGAGGCTGCTGCCCCCTGCTGGCAGGAGGCGTCTCTGCGCCGCAGTTACACATCTCTTCTTCTGTTCCAGGAAATGTTTGCTTTCCTGAACAAGAAGAACGTCCGTCAGTACATCTATAAGGTGAGACGTTCCGCCGTGCCCAGATGGCGTCCCTCACACGAGGACGGGAAACCGGGGGTCCTAACCCTAACCCCAACGTCCCGTCCTGATGCATCCCGTCTGTGTTTGTTTCCAGGACATCATCCTGAGCTCCAGTCCGGTCCAGGATGAGATGGCCCACTACCTGTACGTCCTGCAGTCGGTCACACTGAACCATCTGGAGGCGCGCATGAGGACGCCGCTGGACTGCTACAGCCAGGTGGGACACCGCCGTCTGTCCATAAATTCATGCTGAACATCTTCATTTTTGTTCTGACAAAAAATTGGTAGAAAAAGTGAATTCATGACCCTTTTGTTGTTTAGAACTGAAACCTTTTTTTAAAGTCTCCATGCAGAACTTTTCAGAACCGGTTCCGGTTCCTGTCTCTGTGTGTTCAGGAGCAGCGGGACGCGCTGCACGGCCTGCGGCAGGCGGCGTTCGAGACGGACAGCGAGAACAGCCTGAGCCACGAGCGCCGCCGCTCGCTCTGCGCCAAGGAGTTCAAGAAGCTGGGCTTCTCTGTGAGGACCCGCTCCTGTTCTGACCCGGTTCTGACCCGGTTCTATTATCTCATTACTTCCCGTTTGTTCCAGAACAACAGCAACCCGGGTCAGGACCTGGTGCGGACGCCTCCCGGTCTGCTGGCTCTGGACACCATGTTTTACTTTGCGACTCGCTATCCGGACGCCTACAGCAGGGTGAGCGCCGCCGAGGATGAGGACGATGAAGATGATGATGTCATAGCTGTTAATGTTCTGCCTTCGTTCCTGATGTGTTGCAGTTCGTCCTGGAGAACAGCAGCAGGGAGGACAAACACGAGTGTCCCTTTGCCCGCAGCAGCATCCAGCTGACACTCATCCTGTGTGAGATCCTGCGCATCGGAGACCCTCGTAAGCGGCAGCGCTCCAACGCAGCGCGCTGTGACCTCCTGCGACCCCCCGTGACCCGCTGCGACCCGCTGTGACCTGCTGTGACCTCCTGCGACCCCCCGTGACCCGCTGCGACCTCCTGCGACCCGCTGCGACCTCCTGCGACCCCCCATGACCCGCTGTGACCTCCTGCGACCTCCTGCGACCCCCCGTGACCCGCTGCGACCTCCTGCGACCCCGCGTGACCCGCTGCGACCTCCTGCGACCCCCCGTGACCCGCTGTGACCTCCTGCGACCCGCTGCGACCTCCTGCGACCCCCCGTGACCCGCTGTGACCTCCTGCGACCCCCCGTGACCCGCTGCGACCCGCTGTGACCTCCTGCGACCCGCTGCGACCTCCTGCGACCCCCCGTGACCCGCTGCGACCTCCTGCGACCCGCTGCGACCTCCTGCGACCCCCCGTGACCCGCTGTGACCTCCTGCGACCCCCCGTGACCCGCTGCGACCTCCTGCGACCCGCTGTGACCTCCTGCGACCCGCTGCGACCTCCTGCGACCCCCGTGACCCGCTGCGACCTCCTGCGACCCGCTGCGACCCCCCGTGACCCGCTGCGACCCGCTGCGACCTCCTGCGACCCCCCGTGACCCGCTGCGACCTCCTGCGACCCGCTGTGACCTCCTGCGACCCGCTGCGACCCCCGTGACCCGCTGTGACCTCCTGCGACCCCCCGTGACCCGCTGTGACCTGCTGTGCCCTCCTGCGACCCCCCGTGACCCGCTGCGACCTCCTGCGACCCCCCGTGACCCGCTGTGACCTCCTGCGACCCGCTGCGACCCCCCGTGACCCGCTGTGACCTCCTGCGACCCCCCGTGACCCGCTGTGACCTGCTGTGACCTCCTGCGACCCCCCGTGACCCGCTGCGACCTCCTGCGACCCCCCATGACCCGCTGTGACCTCCTGCGACCTCCTGCGACCCGCTGCGACCTCCTGCGACCCCCCGTGACCCGCTGCGACCTCCTGCGACCCCGCGTGACCCGCTGCAACCTCCTGCGACCCCCCGTGACCCGCTGTGACCTCCTGCGACCCGCTGCGACCTCCTGCGACCCCCCGTGACCCGCTGCGACCCCCCGTGACCCGCTGCGACCTCCTGCGACCCCCCATGACCCGCTGTGACCTCCTGCGACCTCCTGCGACCCCCCGTGACCCGCTGCGACCTCCTGCGACCCCGCGTGACCCGCTGCGACCTCCTGCGACCCCCCGTGACCCGCTGTGACCTCCTGCGACCCGCTGCGACCTCCTGCGACCCCCCGTGACCCGCTGTGACCTCCTGCGACCCCCCGCGACCCGCTGTGACCTCCTGCGACCCGCTGCGACCTCCTGCGACCCCCCGTGACCCGCTGTGACCTCCTGCGACCCGCTGCGACCTCCTGCGACCCCCCGTGACCCGCTGTGACCTCCTGCGACCCCCCGTGACCCGCTGCGACCTCCTGCGACCCGCTGTGACCTCCTGCGACCCGCTGCGACCTCCTGCGACCCCCGTGACCCGCTGCGACCTCCTGCGACCCGCTGCGACCTCCTGCGACCCCCCGTGACCCGCTGCGACCTCCTGCGACCCGCTGCGACCTCCTGCGACCCCCCGTGACCCGCTGCGACCTCCTGCGACCCGCTGTGACCTCCTGCGACCCGCTGCGACCTCCTGCGACCCCCCGTGACCCGCTGCGACCCCCGTGACCCGCTGCGACCCGCTGTGACCTCCTGCGACCCCCCGTGACCCGCTGTGACCTGCTGTGACCTCCTGCGACCCCCCGTGACCCGCTGCGACCTCCTGCGACCCCCGTGACCTGCTGTGACCTCCTGCGACCCCCCGTGACCCGCTGTGACCTCCTGCGACCTCCTGCGACCCCCCGTGACCCGCTGCGACCTCCTGCGACCCGCCGCGACCTCCTGCGACCCCCCGTGACCCGCTGCGACCTCCTGCGACCCCCCGTGACCCGCTGTGACCTCCTGCGACCCGCTGCGACCTCCTGCGACCCCCCGTGACCCGCTGCGACCTCCTGCGACCCCCCGTGACCCGCTGCGACCTCCTGCGACCCCCCGTGACCCGCTGCGACCCCCGTGACCCGCTGCGACCCCCCGTGACCCGCTGTGACCTCCTGCGACCCCCCGTGACCCGCTGCGACCCCCCGTGACCCGCTGTGACCTCCTGCGACCCGCTGCGACCTCCTGCGACCCCCCGTGACCCGCTGCGACCCTCCTGCGACCCCCCGTGACCCGCTGTGACTCCTGCGACCCGCTGCGACCTCCTGCGACCCCCCGTGACCCGCTGCGACCCGCTGTGACCTCCTGCGACCCCCCGTGACCCGCTGTGACCTCCTGCGACCCCCCGTGACCCGCTGCGACCTCCTGCGACCCCCCGTGACCCGCTGTGACCTCCTGCGACCCCCCGTGACCCGCTGCGACCCCCCGTGACCCGCTGTGACCTCCTGCGACCCGCTGCGACCTCCTGCGACCCCCCGTGACCCGCTGCGACCCGCTGTGACCTGCTGCGACCTCCTGCGACCCCCCGTGACCCGCTGCGACCTCCTGCGGCCCCCGTGACCCGCTGCGACCTCCTGCGACCCCCCGTGACCCGCTGTGACCTCCTGCGACCCCCTGTGACCCGCTGCGACCCGCTGTGACCTCCTGCGACCCCCCGTGACCCGCTGCGACCTGCTGTGACCTCCTGCGACCCCCCGTGACCCGCTGTGACCTCCTGCGACCCGCTGCGACCCCCCGTGACCCGCTGCAGCTCTGTCCGTCCTGACCTCCGACCCATTGTCTCCGCAGCCTCGGAGACCGGCTCCAGCTTCCACCCCATCTTCTTCAGCCAGGACCGGCTGCTGGAGGAGCTGTTCTGCGTCTGCATCCAGCTGCTCAACAAGACCTGGAAGGAGATGCGAGCCACGCAGGAAGACTTCGACAAGGTCAGACACGCAGCTGCGCCAGAGGCTGCAGACGGACTGGATTTGGATAGCCGACTCCAGTCCGTCTGCATAGAAACTCCGGTTTGTGTGCTGAGGTGTGAATGCTAAGCTAACTCTGGTCCTCGGTTGACGTAAACTTTAGTTCGGTTTGAATGTGAACACGAAACAGACTGGAGACCGCTCCAAAAGCAGGAAATAGTCTACAGCGCAGGGCATTCTGGGTAGCCAAAGCTAACGTGCTAGCCTAGCATCAGAAATGGCTCCTGGTCTTTAGCTTAAAGAGAAATCTTCCAACACTAAAATCTGACGCCTCCATCTTGTTTCCATCTGGTGAATCAGGAAGTTGCTCTCAGCGGTTTTTGTGTCGTTTCCTTCAGTGGTTCTCGGTGCAGCGCCCCCACAGGCCAGGAGGGGAACAGGTTGGTTTGGGTCAGAACCACAGCAGCTGCAGGTGGAGCAGATGATAAAGCGGCTTTAGGCCGGACAAATGGAGACATGCAGAGGGGCAGGAGGAGTCTGGGAATCAGCAGGAACGCAATAAACCAGGAGCTCACAGCTGGAACAGCCTGAAAATCTTTATGTATTTTCAGATCTGGAGAAGAAAATAGGAGAAAATGATGATCTTCAGACTTTATTCCCGTCTAAAACCTCCGTCCATCTGCCAGCGGTTGGTTCCACATCTGAACCTCTGCAAAGTTCCTCCACACATCAGTAATAAACGACGACCCTCAGGATGAGCTGAAACAGAAACGTGTGTTGGAACCAAGAGCTTGAAGCGAAAACCAGAAGAAAAAAACATTTTATTAACTGAAATAAAAGTAAAATCAAGATTTTACATTAAAAGAACTAACTAGAATTAAGTGCTAGGTGGATCCAGACCGCTCGGGTCCGGTCCGGTACTCCGTCCCTTCTGGAGGTCGGATCAGATCTGACCCGTGATCAGACTGGGCCGATCCAGGCTGAACGGTTCTGGTACTGGGTCGGGTTCTGATGGTGAACAGCAGACTGGAGATCACTGATTCTGTTCTGAGTTCAGCTGACGATTAGAGATTTGAAATGTCAGAACCAGAACCAGAACCTGACCCGGATCCCTCTCTGGGTTTTTAAAAGTTCCAAAGAGGATTTTTTTGATCTGGAGTTCAGGAAACTCCTGCAGCTTGGAAACTGGTTTCTGTTGATTGTTTTGAAGAAAAGTTTGATTTAAACGATAGAATTCAAAATCACGATGTTGTCTTGAGGTGATTTCTGGCTTTTCAGATGGAAACATATTTACTGAAGTTCCCACTGCTGGTCGGATCCTTACCAGAGGCTCCAAACTCTACTTCCTGTTTCTTACTTCCTGTTTATCGCAGCCATGCAAAGCAGCACCATCCTTCGGGTTTATTGGCTCCGTCTGGGTCCGGTCTGACCCGGTCCGGTCTGGATCCAGTCTGACTCTGGGAGATTTATTTCAAATATTAGTTTCTGAAATCAGATGGATTTTTCTCTAAAGATTATAAAAAGCATAAAATGATTATTATAATAATTTCATAAATAATTAGCTATGCCCAGGTCTGTCCTTTAACTGGAGCGAACGCGGTGTGGCCCGTTTGTCTGTCCAGGTGATGCAGGTGGTGAAGGAGCAGATCACCCGGACGTTGGCCAGCAAACCCACATCGCTGGAGCTGTTCAAGAACAAAGTCAACGCGCTGAACTACAGCGAGATCCTGAAGCTGCGGCAGACGGAGCGGCTGCATCAGGAGGAGACGCTGGCGCCGCCTGTCCTGTCAGTCCCCGCAGCATCACACCGCGGCATCACACCGCAGCATCGCACACTGTGTTAAAGCTGTTTTGTGCTGCAGAGAGCTGAAGGAGCGCCTGAAACCAGAGCTGCTGGAGCTGATCCGCCAGCAGAGACTCAACCGGCTCTGCCAGGGAACCATGTTCAGGAAGCTCAGCAGCCGGCGGCGGCAGGGTGGGTGGAGCCTGCTGCGGCGCCTCATGTCCTTCAGTCCATTCGTACTAATGATCGTTTCCTCTGCTGCGCTCAGACAAACTGTGGTACTGCCGCCTGTCGCCCAATCACAAGATGCTGCACTACGGCGACGTGGAGGAAGACGCGGAGAACCCGGCCATCGAGTCGCTGCAGGACAAGAGTGAGTCCAGCTGCTGCCGTGAGCCGCAGCAGGTCAGGATGCGGCTGGACGATGATCACCAGCTGCCGGCTACTGGCAGAGCGACACGTAAAATATGACCGAGTCAGAAGTTTACATACACCGGCTTGAGGTTCAAACACAACCAAACTTCTCTCCAGATGTTTGGCGTCTAAAACGGCGGCGATGATCCGGCCTCTTGCATCATCACGAGGTCCAGAAAACAAAATGCCAGCCGGTCGATTCTCAGGAGATTTTTGACCCACTCACAATAAAAAGCAGACAGTTTTCTTTACCTATAAAAATAACAGAAATATTCTCCAAGCTGACTTCATACAACAATTGAAATATAAACGTTTAATTTTATGGTAGGAAAACTGTTTCACTCCTTCGGCTCCACCGTTAGCATAACCTTGGATCAATAACATGAATTATTTAGCAAATAACAAATTAATCTAATTCTTAATAGGTTGCAACACTCCCTGTTTAACCAATGAGGGACAGCCCAGATGATGATGTCATAGCTTTGGAGGCATTTCTGCTATTCTGAAATTCTAGATTTAAGGACCAATTTACTGGATTGAATTGATCGGTTTGTGCTGAATGCGGCGCATCATGTGACGCCCTGCGGGCCGTTTGATTGGCCGTTTCCTCTGCCTCTCCCTGCAGTCCCAGTGGCGGATATCAAAGGTTTGCTGACTGGGAAGGACTGTCCTCACATGAAGGAGAACAAGGGCAAGCAGACCAAGGTCAGTCTGCTTCTTCTTCTCTGGTTTCCCTGCCGTCAGACGGTGAGTTAAAGCTGTGGTCTTCTTCTGCTGCAGGAAGTCCTGGATTTGGCCTTCAGCATCACCTATGATGTGGAGGAGTGCAGCCTGAACTTCATCGCCCCCTCCAGGACAGACGTGAGTATGAGCGATCCTCGTTCTGCTGCCCGCGCCCCCTGCTGGTCCTGACGTGTCCGTTCTGTCAGTTCTGCCTGTGGACGGACGGACTGAGCGTCCTGCTGGGCCGGGACATGAGCAGCGAGTCGATGCGCAGCGAGCTGGAGATCCTGCTGTCCATGGAGATCAAGCTCCGCCTCCTGGACCTGGAGAACGTCCCCATCCCCGACAGCGCCCCCGCCGTGCCCAAACCGCCCAGCAACTATAACTTCTGCTACGACTTCAGCCAGACGGAGCAGTAGGCCGGCTCTGGACGGGTTCTGGTCCCGGCTCTTCTTCTTATCTGACAGATTTTAGCTCTTTATTGAGGGCAGTTCTGTTGAATCGATCCAGATCTTCCTGCAGAACCAGTTTTAATTCAGAAAGCAGCAACTGACCCGTTTCCAGCTGCCAGGAGACTCTGGTTCTTCTGCTTTTCCTGGTTTTCCTGCTATTCCTGGTTTTTCTGGTACTTCCTGGTTTTCCTGCTATTCCTGGTTTTCCTGGTACTTCCTGGTTTTCCTGGTACTTCCTGGTTTTCCTGGTACTTCCTGGTTTTCCCGCCTCAGCTGTGCGGCTGCTTGTGTGACGGAGCATTTAAAGTGCCTTCCCATTGGGAGAATCGTTGCGTTGCTCCAGTTCAGCCCCGGACTTTTAGAAATCGGTTCTGGTGCTGCAGCCAATGAAACCATTATATTTCTGTGCGGTTCAGTAACTGTGGAGCTTTTTTGCATCAGTTTCAACAGATTGTGAACCAAATCTGATTATTCCTGTATGATGCTGACGACGTGTTGTGACTCTAAGCGAGGCGTTTGTTCGGTACGTGTGACTGAAGCCTTCGGTCGGTTCATTTCAACTGATTTCACTTTAATGCTTTTTATGAATTTACACCAATAAACCGTTTGCATTATAAACCTATTTTATTTTTCATCTTTTAGTCTGGACATCAGTAAAGCTGAAGACACAAACAGAAAAGTAGAAAAACCATCAAAGGAATTTTTATCAAATCCAGTAAAAATAAAATGTGAAGCTGCAGTTTTACTGGATTTTCTTCATTTCACCAAAAGTTTATCAATGAAACTGAAACCATGTTCCAGCTAATTCCTACAGACGGATCAGAACCAGAAGCTTTCCTTCAGTTATCCAGCGATTCACGATCATTTTAAATAAATCTTCACATCATTTTCTCTCTGGGTTTAAATAAGCAATAAAAACTCATCAGTGCGTTTAAAGGCTCCAGTTGCAGCTTCAGTCAGTCAGCATCGGGTCTGCCGCACCAATCAGCTTGTGATGAACGTTTTCCAGAAACGGCAGCTGTGATTGGAGGAGGTCCACCGTCGCCATGGAGATGTTTTTACATCTGGACACGTCCAGCGTCTTCAGGCGTCCGCAGTGCTGCATGAGCAGGTGCAGCGTCCTGCAGGGCGTACGGCAGGCCGGTTTAGCATAAAATCAGCTTCACGACATTTACGTTCTGAAACCGAGTCGCATCTGAAGTGATATTCTGACAGGTATGAACGACATCAGATTTCCACATGGAGGCTTTAATTCATCACATCTGCAATTAACCACTGAAAAATATTTCAGATAAATTATGAATAGTAAGGAAATGAATGTTTCTGAATAATACATAAGATTCAACTGGAGCAAAAATAAATGGTAAATATTAGGTTTATATTCACTGCACAAGACTCCACTGCTGAAGGAAAATCATGATGAATTAGAACCTGGACTTTCTCCAAATGAATTCGATATTTAATTTTTGCATTTGAATTGACAATTTGACAGGATTAAATGACTTGACATGTGGAATAATTATTCTGTCAAAACGTTGCAGATTTATTTTACACTGAAATGGATTTTTGGATTGCTTCGTTTTCAGCTGGTTGATGGGTCGACCATCAACCAGCTGAAAACTTTCTCATGGTAATGTTTGTCAGAAGAGAAGAAACAAGAAATAGTTTCCAGATTTCTGAAGCATTTTCTCAATATTTTATTCAGGAAGCCCAAACTTCTGCAGGCAGCTGTTTGGGCAGCTCAGTGGCAGCACAAGGGGGCCTGACGATAAAACTCAGAATTTATTTCTCATAATTACATTCTAGATATTTTGATGTTATTACAAACACTTCAGAGAATCTGATTTCTTGATTTCTTCGTTCAGAACGAATGGGATGATGTCACTTTCAGATGGCAGGAACCGCCCTGCCACAGAGGCAGAGCCTGAAGGAGGTCAGGGGTCATGTGAGGAGGACTGCCCCCTACCTGTCGGTGATGTTGCCGCAGCAGACGAGCTGCAGGTGCTGCAGGCGCTTCAGGAAGGGCGCGGCCCGCGCCACGCCGCCGTCGCTGATGCCGGGGCAGTGGCTGAGCGCCAGGCTGGTGAGGCTGCGGCAGCTGCGGCCGACCGCAGCCAGGCCGGCGTCGCTGAGCTCCGGCAGCATGCACAGCGACAGACGCTGCAGCTCCGGGAAGCGGACCGCCTGGGACAGGAAACAGGAAGTGCCGGCTGAAGGTCATAGGTCACATATATAACTTTGTAAATGTTTGTAGAAAACAGAAATATTCTAAGGGAAAAACTACAGAGTCTGGTTCTGGTTCTGGTCTGCCTCAGAACCAGAACCAGAACCAACTTCTATACTCTTAGAATCTGGAACAAACTTGCAGAAACAACGAATTCCATGAATGGACTGGGACTGGGACTACTGGACTGGGACTACTGGACTGGGACTACTGGACTGGGACTACTGGACTGGGACTACTGGACTGGGACTGGGATAATGGACTGGGAGAAATGGACTGGGACTACTGGACTGGGACTACTGGACTGGGACTGGGAGAAATGGACTGGGACTACTGGACTGGGACTACTGGACTGGGACTGGACTGGACTGGGAAATGGACTGAGATGGACTGGGACTACTGACTGGACTGGGAGAAATGGACTGGGACTACTGGACTGGGACTGGGAGAAATGGACTGGGACTACTGGACTGGGACTACTGGACTGGGACTACTGGACTGGGACTGGGAGAAATGGACTGGGAGAAATGGACTGGGACTACTGGACTGGGACTGGGAGAAATGGACTGGGACTACTGGACTGGGACTACTGGACTGGGACTGGGAGAAATGGACTGGGACTACTGGACTGGGACTACTGACTGGGACTGGGACTGGGACTACTGGACTGGGACTGGGAGAAATGGACTGGGACTGGGACTACTGGACTGGGAGAAATGGACTGGGACTACTGGACTGGGACTGGGACTAATGGACTGGGACTGGGACTACTGGACTAGGACTAATGGACTGGGAGAAATGGACTGGGAGAAATGGACTTAGACTGGGACTACTGGACTGGGAGAAATGGACTGGGACTGGGACTAAGGGACTGGGTCAATCTGACCTAGAAGTCAGGAAGGAATTCAGATTTGAAGATGTGGAATAAAAATCAGTGAGAGAGGAAACTGTTAGTTTTTTCCTGGTCGCCTGTGGAAGAGAGAGAAAAGTGTGAATTTAACAGCAATAGTAGGACGTATTTGTACAGAGATTTTTAATGGATGTATATGTCTAGAGCCACCTAGTGGTATGATAAGTAACTGCAGGCGCTGGAGCTGTGGGACCACTTGCATGCAGTCAGTGTCACATAGTGAAGAGTTTCATTCTGTGTTAAACTGGTGAAGAAGGTGACAAACTACCAAGTGAGGAAGTCCACACTGGTGCCGTGACAAACGAGAAGGTCACGCCTGCGAAGGAACCGGGCCGGAGCCGAGACTTGGGAAAGAATCTCTGGACGGATAAACAACATGACTAAATGCAGATTTGATTCTAGGACGTCAAATCCTGATTCTTGTAACTTCCAAATACACATCCAGTGTAAATAAAGAGCAGTGACGCCATTGGTCAAAGCTTCCCAACACACACCAGTAAAAAACTGATGTCAGAAGCAGAAGGGAGAGATTTTGGATTTCTGTAACGATGTAAATGTGACGTTCTGGTTCCGCATTAAAAATTTCTGTCTTTTGGTTCATGAGCAAAAGAGGAATCAGATTCCTGTGTGTCATTTCTTATTTATATGTTCCTTAAGTTACCCACCGTTAAATTCCCTGACGTGAGTTGGGAGATTTTGGTTTTTGTACCGATGTAAGACGTGGAAATGTGTAATAAATGTGTAATAAATGTGTAATAAATGTGTAATAAATCTCCAACTCTGTCCATTATTTCTTTGACTTATATATTTGACACTTTAGCCACCTTTCAACTACACAAGCAGGAAGCAGCCAGTTTATTTACATTTTATTTCCTAACATTTATAAAATTTGCTGCGTTTTGGCCAGGACTCTGGAGAAACTGGTTTTTCATTTAAACCGATTGACTGTGAAACAGTTTAGCCTCCAGGCTGGTTCCTGTGGTCATGTGACCATACTAGCCCAACCATGCTAACCTTCCTGCTCTCCTCTCACCTGTGTGATGCTGCAGTCGGTGAGCCTGGCGCAGGCCGACAGGTCCAGCTCCTGCAGCCTCTGCAGCTGCAGCAGCGACGCTCTGGCCCGCTGCTGCTGCAGCTGCTGCAGCTGGTCCAGTGTCACCAGCTTGGGGCGCTCCTCAAACGGCATGCGGGGCGGCTGGAAGAAGCCCATGTTTCCGAACGTCCGGGTGAAGCTGGGGCCGCCGTCTCCCTGAGAAACCCACAGCAGCAGCGATCAGAGGCGCAGCCTGCAGCCACGCAGCCTGCAGCCATGCAGCCTGCAGCCACGCAGCCGGCTGCGTGGCTGCAGGCTGCATGCGGGCTCTCACCGTCCCGTTGCGCGGCTCGCTTCGGCTCTCCTGCGCCACGCCCAGCAGACCCCAGTCGCTGACCTCCTTGCACCAACCCAGCCGCAGCACCCGCAGCTGCTGCATGTAGGTGGCGATGGCGCACACCGACAGGTCCGTCACGTTGACGCAGGACGTCAGGTCCAGCTCCAGCAGGGAGTCCGCCAGGAGCCGCGAGAGCGACAACACCGCCGCGTCCTGCAGAGAGAGCGGCTGATTGGTCGGTTCCCCGCAGAAGGAAGCAGAACCTTTGACCCACTGACCCTGAGGTAGGTGCAGCTCCTCAGGTTGAGAACCCTGAGCCGGGCCCGGGCGGCGCTGGGCGGAGTCAGGCCGCTGATAAGCTCCGCCCCGCTGACCTGGAGACACTCAGACAGATCCAGAGACTGGAGGGAGGGCAGAGACAGCAGCTCGGCCAGACCTGATCAGAACCAATCAGAACCCATAAGGCCGGATCGGAACCGAACCAGACCTTCCTGGGTGACGACCTTGCCTGACCTCGCTCTGTGATCCTCCAGTCCCGGGACAAGGACAGCTGCGTCAGCGCGCTCAGGCTCCGCGCCGCCGCCTGCACCGAGCGGCTGCTGAGCTTCGTGCAGCCGCCGACGTCCAGCCGCCGCAGGCCGCGCTGCTGCTGCAGCAGAACCTCCACCGAGCGGTCCGTCAGCTCCCTGCAGCCCTGCAGCCGCAGCTCCTCCAGAACCAAACCGTCCACCTGCAACACGCTCTGACCAGTGAGCATACTGGTTCTGCAACAGTGGGCAAACTGGAGCATTCCTGACAATCATCCCTCTAAAAAACATTAAAAAATCATTTATTTTACTTGTTTTTGTAATTGAGAAAAACCTACATATTTTGCTTAAAAGTCAACAACAGCATTAACGACCGATCATTATTGATTATTGATTATCAGGACAATTATTGATTAACTGACTAATATTTGGATGCTAAAGGTGATTAATGTGAGAATCTTTACTTTTTAGGTTATTTCAGCTTTTTCTGAGTGTCTCTGATTAATTGATTAAATGATTGGTTAATTGAATGATTGATTAATTGAATGATTAATTGATGCCTACATGCGTTGACGATTAATTGGGTCATCAGCTCATCTGGTTCGGTGATTTAGTCTCCAGACCGGATCCCTCTTCAGAGCCGACCCCTGACCCCCAGCTCACCTGAGCGATGACCCGCAGAGACTCTGGCGTGACGGCGGTCCTGCTGAGGTCCAGCTCCCGCAGCGTGGCGCGCTGCTCCACCAGAAGGCGCCGCAGGTTGCGCAGCGACAGCAGGGCGGACGAATCCTCCCCGGCGCCGGTCGGCCGGCCGCCGTACGGGTCGAACTCGAAGGCGATGTGGCAGCCGGCCAGCGCCAGGCGGCGCAGGCGCGGCGTGCAGCGGGTCAGCCGGGTGAAGGTGAGGTCGGACAGGTAGCGCAGGTCGGACAGGTCCAGCTCCTCCAGGCCGCTCAGAGCCGAGCGGACCTGCAGCAGAACCGGGACAGAACCCGAACATCAAGAGTCTGAAAATGTTCCTGCTGCTTTACTGACATTTATTCTGGCAGCAGAAACATCTGCTGTGCATTTTTATCAAGTTTTTAATCTGTAAAATGAGGAAGACAAAGAGCTGCAGTTCATGGCTCCAGCCAGCAGGGGCGCCACAGAGCCGACAGCCTCAACTCTTCAAAGCAGAAGAAAAAATGTAAATACGAAGCAAAGACGATAAAACCATGCTGATGCTGAGATTGAGAGAATGAAACGGAAATATTTACATTCATTTTAACATATTAACATTAATAACATGTTTATATGGATATAAAATATTTTAATATGTTCCTGTTACATTTTCTGCATTTAATGCTGTCAACATAAAATAATGTTAACATTTAAGGATGAATGTAGCCTTCATGTTGTGGAGACAAATCAGGTCTTAAGAAAACGGCTGCTGATCAATCAATCACTAATGATTGCTAAGTTTAGATTAACTCAATCAATAACTGCTTTGATTTTAGGTTGAATTATTAAGGCCTGCTGCTCAGGGCGACAGATGGAAACTGAATGTGGTGAAAAGTAATAAGTGGTTTAATAAACCAAACTTTAATATTTGATTTTTTAAGCCATGTATTTAGTTTTGCTTTAGTGTTAAAATGTTTCTGTATTTTCAGAAATGTTTTGTGCCATCAGACGAAGGAAACTTCATTTCTCATGTCAAATTTAACGTTATTTTCTAACATCTCATCAAGTTTATTCATATTTTCTATGGTTTTAAACTGCATACAGCTCAGCGGCCGTAACCGTTTGCTTTCCAGGCCAGCAGGAGGCGCTGGGGGCGCGGCCAGCCGGCCTCCAACATGGCCGCCGTACCTGCCGCCGGTGCTCCTCCCTGGACAGGAAGGCTCCGGACATGAAGAGGCTGTCCAGGCCGCGCAGGTCGAGGCGGCGCAGCGCGGTGAGGCGTGGCAGCAGCGCCAGCAGCGAGGCCTCCGTGATGCTGCTGCCGGGCAGCGCCAGGCCCTCCAACCGCGGGCCGAGACACTCGCCCACCTGAGGAAGAGGAGCGAGGAAGAGCGACACCTTCACACACAGAAGGATTGAACTGTTCCACAGAGCCAAGAAAAAGGTCAGAGGTCAGGGGAAGGCGGCAGAGCCAAGCGTGCTGACTCAGATATTATGGGATGGTGTAGGCCAGGGGCCCAACGGGGGCCCAACAGGTGGCCAGGGGGCCCAACAGGCGGCCAGGGGGCCCAACAGGAGGCCAGGGGCCCAACGGGGGCCCAACAGGCGGCCAGGGGGCCCAACAGGCGGCCAGGGGGCCCAACAGGCAGCCAGGGGCCCAACAGGCAGCCAGGGGGCCCAACAGGAGGCCAGGGGGCCCAACAGGCAGCCAGGGGCCCAACAGGCGGCCAGGGGGCCCAACAGGCGGCCAGGGGGCCCAACAGGAGGCCAGGGGGCCCAACAGGCAGCCAGGGGCCACAGGACAGGGCCGGCGCAGGGGGCCCAACAGGAGGCCAGGGGGCCCACAGACCAGGGCAAGGGCCAGGGGGCCCAACGGAGGCCAGGGGGCCAACAGGAGGCCAGGGGGCCCAACGGAGGCCAGGGGGCAACAGGGGCCAGGGGCCCAACAGGCGGCCAGGGGGCCAACAGGGGCCAGGGGGCCAACAGGAGGCCAGGGGCCCAACAGGAGGCCAGGGGGCCCAACAGGAGGCCTGGGGGCCAACAGGAGGCCAGGGGGCCCAACAGGAGGCCAGGGGGCCAACAGGAGGCCAGGGGCCCAACAGGCGGCCAGGGGGCCAACAGGAGGCCAGGGGCCCAACAGGCGGCCAGGGGGCCAACAGGAGGCCAGGGGCCCAACAGGCGGCCAGGGGGCCAACAGGAGGCCAGGGGGCCCAACAGGAGGCCAGGGGGCCCAACCGGAGGCCAGGGGGCCAACAGGAGGCCAGGGGCCCAACAGGCGGCCAGGGGGCCAACAGGCGGCCAGGGGGCCAACAGGAGGCCAGGGGGCCCAACAGGAGGCCAGGGGGCCCAACAGGAGGCCTGGGGGCCAACAGGAGGCCAGGGGGCCCAACAGGAGGCCAGGGGGCCAACAGGAGGCCAGGGGCCCAACAGGCGGCCAGGGGGCCAACAGGAGGCCAGGGGCCCAACAGGCGGCCAGGGGCCCAACAGGAGGCCAGGGGGCCAACAGGAGGCCAGGGGCCCAACAGGCGGCCAGGGGCCCAACAGGCGGTCAGGGGGCCAACAGGCGGCCAGGGGGCCAACAGGAGGTCAGGGGGCCAACAGGCGGCCAGGGGGCCAACAGGCGGCCAGGAGGGCCCTAACAGAGGATGAGTTCCAGGGCCCAACAAGGCGGCCAGGGGCCCAAGCAGGCAGAGCCAGGTGCTGACTCAGATATTAGGCCATGGTGTAGGCCAACAGGGGCCAAGGGGGCCAACAGGCGGCCAGGGGGCCAACAGGCGGCCAGGGGGCCCAACAGGAGGCCAGGGGCCCAACGGGGGCCCAACAGGCGGCCAGGGGGCCCAACAGGCGGCCAGGGGGCCCAACAGGCAGCCAGGGGCCCAACAGGCAGCCAGGGGGCCCAACAGGAGGCCAGGGGCCCAACAGGCGGCCAGGGGGCCCAACAGGCGGCCAGGGGGCCCAACAGGAGGCCAGGGGGCCCAACAGGCAGCCAGGGGCCCAACAGGCGGCCAGGGGGCCCAACAGGAGGCCAGGGGGCCCAACAGGAGGCCAGGGGGCCCAACCGGAGGCCAGGGGGCCAACAGGAGGCCAGGGGCCCAACAGGCGGCCAGGGGGCCAACAGGCGGCCAGGGGGCCAACAGGAGGCCAGGGGGCCCAACAGGAGGCCAGGGGGCCCAACAGGAGGCCTGGGGGCCAACAGGAGGCCAGGGGGCCCAACAGGAGGCCAGGGGGCCAACAGGAGGCCAGGGGCCCAACAGGCGGCCAGGGGGCCAACAGGAGGCCAGGGGCCCAACAGGCGGCCAGGGGGCCAACAGGAGGCCAGGGGGCCAACAGGAGGCCAGGGGCCCAACAGGCGGCCAGGGGGCCAACAGGAGGCCAGGGGGCCCAACAGGAGGCCAGGGGGCCAACAGGCGGCCAGGGGGCCAACAGGCGGCCAGGGGCCCAACAGGCGGCCAGGGGGCCAACAGGAGGCCAGGGCCACAGGGGCCAGGGGGCCCAACAGGAGGCCTGGGGGCCCAACAGGAGGCCAGGGGGCCAACAGGAGGCCAGGGGGCCAACAGGAGGCCAGGGGGCCCAACAGGCGGCCAGGGGGCCAACAGGAGGCCAGGGGCCCAACAGGCGGCCAGGGGCCCAACAGGAGGCCAGGGGGCCAACAGGAGGCCAGGGGCCCAACAGGCGGTCAGGGGGCCAACAGGCGGCCAGGGGGCCAACAGGAGGTCAGGGGGCCAACAGGCGGCCAGGGGGCCAACAGGCGGCCAGGGGGCCAACAGGAGGCCAGGGGGCCCAACAGGCGGCCAGGGGGCCAACAGGAGGCCAGGGGCACAACAGGCGGCCAGGGGGCCAACAGGAGGCCAGGGGGCCCAACAGGAGGCCAGGGGGCCGGTTTTGGCCCTTCCTCTCCGGTCCAGATTGATGCTAATGTCCGTCCAGCTGCAGATGGAGACTTTCTATTTAATACAAGATGTTAAATACGACACAAAGTTTTTGTGTTTTCAAGCCAAACCTTCAGAATAAAGTCGATTTTGCTGCAGCCAAATCAGAAAATAATAAGTTTGAGCCCAGAAACCAGATTTATTTTCTACCAGGAATAAAAAACTTTGGCTGTAAAAACTGCAGTTTTTACAGTATGATGAACCTGGGGTCAGAGGTCGCCTGGCAGCGAGACCAGCAGGTCTTACCTGCTGCAGCAGCGACCTGGAGACGCTGAAGCCGTCCAGCTGGCTGATCCTCAGGCTGCAGCGCCGCCGCCGGGCCAGGCCGCCCACCAGCGCCAGCGCCGCCGCCGAGGCCGGGAAGCTGAAGGTCACGCCCTTCTGCACACAGACAGCGGTTAGAGGAGGCCGCAGCGTCCCACTTCACCTGCAGGGGGCAGGGTCACCTGGAAGCGCAGGTCCTGGCTGGCAGCGTACCAGCTGCGGCACACCAGCGACGCTTCCTTCCTGTCTGCGAAGTGGAGAAAACTCAGGACGTAAACTAGAACCTGCAGCGACACAAACATGGATTTATTGATCTGGCCTTCAGACCAGGAAGCTAAATTAGCTCCAGTGCTAACCTGGCGTCTGGACGACAGGAAGCAGCAACATCTGCTCTGGTCCAAAAATGTAAACAAACATTGAGAACATCCTGTTGCCTGAACACGTCGTCCCTACGGTGAAACACGGTGGCGGCAGCGTCATGCTGTGGGCAAGCCTTTCTTTAGTCCCTCTGGTTCTGGATGCTGAGCAGCTGGAAGGAGGTTTTCTCCTTTACTTTAGGACAGTTGTCATAATATGTAACCGTGGCAACAAGGTATGGTTTTACAACTGGGAGCAGCTGATCGGCGTCTCAAAGCTCAAATAGAATGTGAACTTTGACCCCAAATCCCAGAGGAGTAGAAAAGGAGGCTACACGTCCAACGCGTCTCTGACTGTAGGCCAGGCCGAGGTTTAAAAGGCAGCAGCTAGCGAAGCACCTGGATTAGCACAGGTGCTAATAGCTGATGATGGCATCACGTTGCCGTGGAACGTGTCTCTGCCTGGACGCTAAGTTGTTAGCATGTTAGCATGAGATTGTCCAGCAGCAGCAGCCTTCAGTCAGAGGCTGATTCAGATTCGCTGGAAGACTGACTTCTACTGGAGCTCTGGACAGCATCACCGTCCACAATGACTCTCTGATGAGATGAGTGAGTAAAACGTTGCATTTCTTTAATTTGGGATGAAGAAATGATTTCTGAGCTGCAGGTGGAAACTGGTTACCTGTTACCTGAATGAAGTGGGACATGGACTCACCTCCAGCGGAAGCTCCGGTGTGACGTCGCTCTCCTCCATCGCCTCCATGTTAGTAAACTCACATCATCTCTGCTCCGCTCTGACTTCTGCTCTGAAGGTAGTTCCCTCAGACAGCAGGCGTCATGGCGGCTCCTCTCGTGTTTTAACTGACCTGCTGGTTTCCGCTCAGGAGCTTCAACGTCTGACGTCTCAATAACAGCTGAGTTATTAGCCGCTACAAGCTTTGGTCAGCTGACCACAAAGAGGCGGGGCTTCGCGCCACTTGAGGGAATCTGTTCTGTGATTGGCGGAGCTAATGCTCCGACGTCACTATATGGCAGGCCGTTTTATCATTAAATCTAAGTGTATCATCTTGTCTGACATACAGAAACGTGTGTCTAAATATTTTCATATTTTTGAGTGTAATTAAATGTAGATTTCTGCACAGGGTCACTCCAGGAAGCTTTCAACTTTATTTAATTTTATTATAAGACTCATAATAACAGAAATGAAAAGAAACTGGTTGTGTAATTACAGTTCTTACATCACAAATAAAACATAAACATATTGACAGCAGCAATATCAGAATGCGTTAACGTCTCAGCAGATGCAGCTTATTGTATAATGAAGTAAATATGTTTCATCTAAAATTCTGAGTAAAACATTTATACAAATGAGAATAAAGCATTCAAAGTAAAAACGTAGTTAAAATATTGAGACAATAATCAGGAAGATTGATGATAGTTATTTTATATTCACAGATCATTTTACAGAATAAAATGTAATGTTCACATGATTAATATTATTATCGTTCTAGTTTCAAATCAATAGAGGAGTGTCTCAGGTTGAGCTAAAGCTGCAGCAGTGATCCCACTTATTATAAGGCCAGTTATTACTTTAGTAAACTTGTCATAAACAACAACAAAACAAAGACCAGACTTCCATTCTGGAGAACCAGGAGGTTCTGACCCAACTATGAAATGAGCTCCATCTCCTCTCGTCACTTCCCTCCTCTTCCTCCTCCATCCCACTCATCCTCACTCTCATCCCATCCTGCGGCGCCGTGCTGCAGCTGCGCAGGAGGAAGATCTGCAGGGTTGCAGCTCCCAGAAGCTGAGCGAAGCGTCGTGGAGCTGGCAGAGGGGGACGTGTCCGGGTCCGGTCTGGGGCTGAGGACGGGTTCCGGAGGACGCAGCGAGGCGGAGAGGGACCGCTGGAGGAGATGGCGGAAAGGACCGATACAGGAAGTCCATCACTAGCATGCTTCATGCTCGTTTCCAGCAGTTCTGAACATAAACAACTTTCCTCACATGTTCTCTGCTGAATTCAAGTCGGGGCTTTGACTAGGCCATTCTAATCCATAAATCTGCTCTAATATAAACCATACATCGTAGCTCTGGCTGCAAAACTTCCTAGCTCTGCTCTACTTTGTGTCCATAAATCCCAATGAAACAGTTAAACATGGTTACTGGAAGAGACCGTCAGCTAACGGAGAGCTAGCTAGCTAGCAGGTGGATCTCTGAGCTGTTTACCTGCAGTGAGATGCTGGACTTGCTGCTCCTCTCTTTGACCCGAGCCAGAGCTCCTTTCAGCCCAGACGACCTCTCCGTCATCTGCAGAGCCGCTCGCAGCAGTCTGGGCGTCTCGGGCCTGAGAGAAACCGCCGGTACCGGAGCCGGTTCCTTAGCTTGTGTTTTGGGTTCAGGCTTTTTGCCCTTATTGAGCATCTTCCTGTGGTGAAAAGGTGTCACAGAAAGAGGTGAAGGAGGAGAGCAGCAGGCGTCGGGACATAATCTGGATGCTAACCTGGCCTTCTTGCGCAGCAGCTTCTTGGATTCGGGGTAGTGGACCAGGATCTCGTTCAGGTCTTTCTTGTCCAGGATGAACAGGTTGGCGAAGCCATGAGCGATCACGTTGGCCGTGCGCCGGTTGACTCCGCCCACCGCTAGCAAACTGAGAACCAGGCAGCTTGATCATGACGACGGCCCATCAGAAACTCAGGAAGCCGGTCCAAACAGGAGGAAGTGAAGGAGATTTGGTGGAACCTCCAGCCTGTCAGGCTGCGTTCAGGAACTGAACGCAATCTGAACGGTGCCACATCTGGCAAGTTAATGCGACTCTACAGGTTGTTTCCTACTTCTTATTATTGAAGGTTTTTTACTTTTCTACTTGTCCTTATTAGGAAGCTCAGGTGAAAATGAAGAATCAGAGGAATTAAAGATATGAACTAAAATAAATAAAGAACTCCTCCAACTCCCCAAGCAGAACCGGGTCAGGCAGAACCATTCATCAGAGTCACTCTGACTGCATGTCTAATTTTACGGTTTTATGAAAACCTTGCAGTTTTCTGTACCTTATCTCTCCAAACACGGATCCCGCTCTCAGCGTAGCGAACACCGTCCTCTCATCGGGACCTCCAACCACCTGCACCTCCCCTGCTTTGATGATGTACATCTCCCGGCCCACTTCTCCCTGGGGGGCAGGAAACAGGCACACGGTCAGGCATGACGCTAGCTGCTCATGCTAGCTTTCAGAAGGAGCTTTACCTTTTTGCAGACGTAATCTCCAGGCAGGTAGACGACCGAGCGCAGACTCTTCAGCATGTCAAAGATCATCTGCCTGTCACAGCCCTGGGCAGCAGGAAGACACTTTGGTTCTTCACACCAGCATGAGCAGACCCAGGTTAACAGCCGGCAGGTGACTTTAGCGCTTCCTCACCTGGAACAGAGGGACTTTGCTCACGATGGAGTAGTTGACGTCTACAGCGATGTCCAGACGCATTTTATCTGGCAGCTGGGTCAGAAGCTCCTGCTCATCTGGATGCAGACATACAGATGTCAAGTATTAACAGCAGCTCAGGTCACCAACCACCAACAGGTGGCGCTCTCCTTACCCAGCATGCCTTGTGACTGCCAGGTGTAGTTGTACCAGGTCTTGACGCGGTTCTGGACGTCTTTGGGTATGCGGTAGGATGTCATGTATTTGATGGTGTTGTCCATGCAGGTGCGGTAGTAAGTCTGAGCCGCGGTGGCCGCACCGACAACATCACGCATCTGACGTACAATGACATACAAGCAAGGCAGCAGTTGCTGGTTTGACACCTGGAGTGCAGCTACGCGACCAAACCTACCTGACCAATCATGATGGAGAAGGCGAAGACTCCAACGAAGTAGTTGATGAGCTGGAAGACGATCTCAAACAGGGAGGTGGGGTCCGGCAGGCCGCCGATGGTGATCAGAGTTTTCACCGCAAAGTAGTAACAGCGAATATAACTGAGGGAGGGAAAAGAGTGGTCAGAGCGGGAAACGCTGGGACCGCCGTTTGTAAAGTTAGCTAAATATTTACTAGCTAGATATTTAGCACCAAGTTTTAGCGAGGAACTACCTAAATATTGTGTTTGTAAGCTAAGTATTTAGCTAGCTCAGAGCTAACTAGTTTGGAGCTAAATCATTAGGTAGCTGACTAAATATTATGCCCCTAAAAATTTGGTTTACCAACTAGTTTAAATATTTAGCTTTATGCTAAATATTTAGTTAGTAAGCTAAACATTTACCTACTAAATATTTAGTTCCAATCAAAAATACTTCATTAGCAAGCCAGTTAAATATTTTCTATGTTAACTAAGTATTTAGCTTGCTAAGAGCTAACTAATTTGGAGCTAAATAGTTAGCTTTATCAATACATATTTATGGCACTAATTATTTAGTTTGCCACCTAAATAATTACCAACTTATGTAAATATTTAGCTCAAAAGAGTTAGTTAGCAAGGTAATTTTTTAGCTCCAGTCCAAACTGCATGTTGACCTCTGAACTAGCTCAACATTTAGTTTGCAAAGTGTGGCCTTCCCCGACCTGTTGCCGATCCCGTTGTAGACCCACTGCGTGGCCCCCAGCCCGATGTAGGAGGACGCCCAGTGGTAGAGGCAGGCGTTGCAGTGAAGACAGTAGAGAAGATACGTGGTGGTTCGGATCACCCTGAAACACAGAACCACCTCATCAAACTGCGTCTCCCAGCATGCATTGTGCCAGACATCATGACTGAGTTTGTGAGAAGTTTTCTGCTGCGTTGATGAGAGACAGAGATGTTTATGGGTGTTGCCCCGATTCACCTGAAGAGACTCTAACTTTATCAATAATAAATCATTATTATTAAGGAGATGAACCAAATATTGATGCCAGTTTTGCTTCACAGTAGCGGGATGCATCTAACGAGCTGGTACTTCGTTGTGTCTTCGTTTGCTGTGCTGCTGGGAGAGCGTTTCCTGAGGCTGACCTGTAGATGTAGGCTTTGGTCAGGATGGCCTCCAGTCGCTCATTAAACTCAAAGAATGAGTTGATCTGCAAAGAAACAACAGAAACCTCTCAGCTTCGCCTCTAATGTTTAGAGAAGAGGAGAATCTCCGCGTCACTTCAGTTCAGCAGCCGACCTTCAGCAGGCGAGGTAACCGCAGCAGAGGGTTGATGCCCGTCTTAAAGTACAGCAGCTCCAAAGGAACTAGGCTGGCCACGTCGAACTGCAAAACAAACCAGGAGTCAGGAAGCCTTCAGAGAAAAGTTCACGGAAAAATCAATAAAAATTTCCCTTCTGGTCTTGATCTGTTACCTTGAAGCGTTTGGTTTTCATGTAATTGTTTCTCATTTCCTTCTTGTCACACTGTCACAATAAAACAAAACGAGGAATCAGAGAAATGAGACATTGCTCGTTGTGGAACTTCACAGTAATCACATAATCTCAGATTATTCTCAAATTGTTCCCAGATTATCTCCGATTATTCGGAGATTGCCTCACCACGATGTCTCCTCCACGGACGAACTGCAGGCGCGGCTGAAACACGGCGATGTCCAGGATGTAGATGAGGTCGCAGGCATAGTCGGCCAGCAGCCAGTAGGGGGCGTTTTGGGGCGTCTGGTAGGGAAACGCCCAGCGGACCGGGATGAGCCACACGTTCCAGTTCCAGGCCGCAGAAACCAGGAACATCCACAGAACGTACATGATGTCTGGGGACAGATTATAGAGGCGCACAATGAAGAGGAGGGCAGGCGGTGGCAGCAGGTACTGCGGGATTCTCACTGGTGAAAGGGTCGATGCTGGCGGGGAATCGGATTGGCCAGCAGACCCGGATCCATCGAGTCTCCTTTCCTCCAGATGCCTCCACCCCGCTTCCTGCCCCGCTTCCTGCCCCGCCGACACGCTGACCTCCTGACCTGCCCTCCTCCTCCTCCTCTTCCTCACCCTGAGGAGCGGCTGGAGGCTGAGGGGGAGCTGAGGAAGAAACAACAGAGAAACGTGATCAGGCAGAGGAACGGAACCGACTGGACCCGACCAGAACTGGGTTCTACTGGTAGGAATATGGCAGTCAGTGGAAGTTCTGGTTCGGTGTGGATCAGAACTTCCCTGCAGTGTGATATGAGACGCTGCTGCTGACCTGTGACCTCTGCGCCTGATGATCATCAGAAGGCCTGGTGGCATGGCGGGTATTGTCCGCGTCTCCCTGTTGGTTGTTTTACCTCAGAGCGACCAGCTTCGTGTTCTTCTTGTGTCGATTTGATACAGCAGCGGCTTCCGCACTTCCATATCTGAGCTTCCGTCACTTTTTTCAGCAGTTAAAACTTTTTAATTGTTGTTAACATGTCATAGCCTGCTTTTCCGAGCTGCCTTGAAACGCAACATGAGCGCTAAGATGCTAGCTGGGTTTACACCTGTGTGGCAGCGAAGGAGACCTGTTGCTGCTGCAGTGCAGAGCTGCTCAGGTGTGTTAGAATGATTGCAGCAAACCAGCAAAACGCAAATAACTTTGTACAGTTTTCCCCCCAAACCAACAGAGTGAGTTGAGTAAAGCTGTTGGAGGGAGCTAATGTTAGCTAAAAGATGACTAGCTAACACCAGTACAGCACCTTGAGCTTGTTATCTGGTAGCCTGTAGGCTACTGATGTAGTCGTACTTTATCAGTGGCATTCAGTCGAGTAACTTTTTTGAAAAAAATGTATTTATAATGTTCCGGTTGCAGTGGGTCTCTGCCCTTTTTCCTTGTAGGGTCTGGAGGCAGGCCTTCTACAGGAGTCATGTTTTGATTAGGTGCTCTGGTGTTTTAAAAGCTCTTATGCATGCAGCAAAGAGAGGCTTTTTCCTCTCCCTCCTCAGAACTCCATTTGGTTTGGTTTGTATTTATTGATTGGCTTTTGTTAGGTTTGTTTTTGCATTTTTCTTAGTTTTGGTTGGTTATAGGTTTTGCACTAATCTATTTTGGTTTCTCACTTCAGGTATTCCTTTTCAGGTTGTGTTTCTTCCGTATAATTTAATAAATTAAGTTTTCATTTAATCTGAAAATCCTTGCGTGGTCTCCTTTAATGTTACACCACCAAACGAGTCTGGTGGATGTAACATTAAGAATAGTTTCACTGCACTGTACTTGACTAATATTATTATTGCTACTTTCATTTCGCCCCCTCCATCCGATCTGACCCGACCAACTGAGAAAAGTTGGTCCCTAACAAACTGAATCTACTGCTCAGTTCAGCTCGACCTGAAACACTGCAGCAGAGGAACCTGCGGACTTTCCAGGTCTCTAAAAGTCTAGTGCGTGTGTGCGTTTGTTTCTAATACCTTGCGGGGACCATCTTCCTGACACATGCTACGTTGTGGGGACTGAAGCCTGGTCCCCACGAGGGGAAACCCTGTTTTTGGGTCAGGGGTCAGATTTAGGACGAAGGTGTGAATTGAGTTTTGGTTAGGGTTAGGTATGGATAAGAATAAGGTTTCGGCTGTAGAAATGAATGGAAGTCAATGGAAAGTCCCTGCAAAGATAGCTGCGCAAATGTGTGTGTGTGTGTGTGTGTGTGTATGTGTGCGTGTGTCTGTGTGTGTGGGTGGGTGTATGTGGGTGTATGTCTGTGTGTGTGTGTGTGTCTGTGGGTGTGTGTGTGTGTGTCTGCGTGCGTGGGTGTGTGTATGTGGGTGTGGGGGTGTGTGTGTGTGTGTCTGTGGGTGTGTGTGTGTGTGTCTGCGTGCGTGGGTGTGTGTATGTGTGTGTGTGTGTCTGCGTGTGTGTGTGTGTGTGTGTGGGTGGGTGTGTGTGTGTGTGTCTGCGTGCGTGGGTGTGTGTATGTGGGTGTGGGGGTGTGTGTGTGTGTGTCTGTGGGTGTGTGTGTGTGTGTCTGCGTGCGTGGGTGTGTGTATGTGTGTGTGTGTGTCTGCGTGTGTATGTGTGTGTGTGTGTGTGTGTGGAGGAAGACTCACCGGTGATGACGCTCTCTTCGTCGGAGCTGTCCGGGTCGATCAGCTTCTCTTTGGCTTTCTCTGTTCTCTCTTTGAACATCCTGACCAGTTCCTGGAGTCGCTCACTGACCACAGCACTGGTCTGACTGGTCTGACTGGCAGCAGACGCTGGACGCTCCCTTAGCCTGGAGGACAAGAGGAAAGCCAGCACGGGATGGAGGGATGAATGGATGAACGAATGAATGGATGGATGTGTCGCCGCTCGCTGCTCTTTGCTGCTGTGACTGAATTCAGAAATAATTCCTGATCCGGTTTTATTCAGTAAATTCATCCTCATTTCCAGCCATTAGCGGCTAACTGTTTAAAAATACCTTGTTTCCTTGTTTCCTTGTTTCCTTGTTTCGGGCAGAGGAAATACTGCAGGATAAACAACTTAGCTGTGATGTTTATTATGCAATAGTTTATTGGTTTAATCTTTCTTTCTTCTTTTTGTCACTGGCTTAACAAGTTTGTTGAATAAAATATTTAACTAAATTATTCTTGTGGTTAATAAATAAACTGTGTTTATTTATCCAGATCACGTGTCAAACTCATGGCACGGGGGCCAAATCTGGCCCGCCAGAGCTTTTTATGTGGCCCTCTAGACTCCAAGTTACATCAATAAGTTCCTGCAAAATCAACAGACCTCACATTATTTTCTGAAATTACTGAAGATTTGTCTCAGAATTGACCAGAAACATTGGGCGTTTAAAGAAATGTCACATTTAACATTATATAAGTTAAGACGGCAAAAATAATCACAAAATCCTGGATGAACTGATGTTTATATCATTTCATTTTAAGAAAAAAACAGATGTTTACTGATATTTTCACGGGTTTTATCGATAGATTCTGACACAAACTTCCCTTTAAGAACATTCAGATTTTTAATGTGGCCCAGAAAGAAAATGAGTTTGATGCCCTGATCCAGATGTTCAAAGGACGCCAAAGTTTCATTTTTATGAAACCTAAACCTCGTCAGGCTGAGAAACGATAACTCAGCTGTAAGATATTGATTATCAGGTGGCGTTTTATTGATAACTGCTCTCAGTAATTATTTCTAGTTATTCACAGCCAAACCTCTGCAGTTGGTTGGATGAACCGGCCGGCGGCTGAATGCTCTTACATGCCGTCGGCGCTGCGCAGACTGGACTCACTGGGCCAGGCTCGGACCGGTATGCTGAAGTCTTCATCATCATCTTCGCTCTGGGCCTGCAGGTTTCTGCTGGTGACGTTCAGGATAACACAGGTGAGTCAGGTAAGTGTGTGGAGCAGCCTTAGATTAGCCTGTTGCCATTGGCAACATAATTACGTTGATATTACGGAAGGGAAATCCCTCCTAAATAAACTGCTGACAGCTCTGGTGTGACGCTTCCATCAAAACAGAATCTGGGTCAACAGAACCAGAACATCTGGATTATCACCATGACTTTAGATTCATTCATTATGTAGATGAACACGTTAAAGATTTCAACACAATTAATCTCGTCTTTTTTTACATACAGAAGTCCTGTATTGTGTTTCTAGTACGGCAATAAATCTGACGCACAGCTACATTCGCTAACAGCTAACAGCTAACGGCAGCCGCTGCTATCTACCCACTGGCTTCATTTCTGCTTCTGAAGAATCTCAGACTGATGTTCTGTTCAAGTTGTGCTAAAAGGAGTTAGCCTATCAGAAGCTAAGCTAGCCTTAACTAGCACCTCAATGCTAAACATGTAGCAGCTAACGCTAATGTAGCATCCCCAGTCCAGATTTGTAACGATCCATTGGAGCAAAGTTAATCTGGAAAGATGAACTTTGCTCCAATCTGATGTAGAACATGAAGATTAAAAACTATGAATAATCTGCTGCTGAGCTCAGATTGACATTTATTCAATAATTTAACAGCAAAAAGTGTTTTTAAATTGAAAAAGCTGCTTGTTTCGTTTGCATTTGATGAAAATGCAATTAGCCTCAGCTCTAATCTACAGATTAGCAACAGATTAAATCTGCCTCCTTCCATCATCGTCTCAGAGCAAACCCTGAGCTGAAGACGGAACGACACGAACCAGGCACTGCCTAGCGAAAGGCCAAAGGTCGCTGCATGCTCCAACAGTGACAACAGACCACTGGCAACAATACAACACTAACTTAGGAGGAGTTGCTTCCCTCTGTGAATTAATTGAGTTCAAAGGATTTATTTTCTAAAAACCTTCAGTGAAAAACAGAATCCCAACTAGGATGAATTAACTAAATTAATTCACAACTTAATTCAAATACGAACAGCACAGGAAGTGGCTGTTGGGCTTACGTCTTGGTCCAGACAGTCCGGCGCTTCTTCCCACCGCTGTGGACGAACAAGGGTCAAAGGTCAGAGTGGATCAGAGGTCAGAGTGAGGTCAGAGAACATGGAGTGAATCACTCAGAGCCATGCACCAAGCAGATCATGCATCAGACACAGAGAGGATGCACAGCGTGAAATGCAGGTTTTATTGATGATGATGAAGATGAGCTTACAGGAGGAAGAAGCAGAAAGCCATACAGAGACGTCGCCGCAGCAACAAGCATCAGTTCTGCATCAACTCGGCCCTGCGCTGCTTGTGTGCATCGTTTTGTCCAGATTAGATCAGATGGAGTCACAACATTGTTTCTGCAGAACAAAACCGTAGAGCCAGAAGACGGACAGCAGGGGGCAGCGCAGGAGGCAACAGCGTGAAACGTTTCTGTCCAAAATCACACATTTTATTTCTATTAGAGAATCCTTTAGGTTTTCTGGAATAAACTCATCTCCTTTTGGATCAAAACGTTTCTCTCCCGTTCACCGATTCTGTGAATTTATGCAACATTGATGGAAATCTAACTGCTGGACAGCGTGAGCTCCCGTGCAGCTTCCTTACTCTTTATCTCCTCTATTGCGAGCGCAAGCATGCGAGGAGAGAAAGAACACAACGTTTCAGTGAAGATCCAGATTCAGCTTCAGATCATTTTATCAGCACAGCTGCATAGAAAACAGATGAAACTGATCAGAAAAACAGATCCAGAGTCCTGCTAAACTCCAGAAGAGGAAGAGCGGCTTTCTTCCAAATCTAGAAATGAGCGAGTCAAACCCGGGGAGATCCGTCTGCAGGCGCCTCACCTCTGGCGGCCTCCTGCCGGCGCCACGGGGACCGTCAGGGTGCTGAGCTTCGGGTCCAGGGCTGGGCTGCTGCCCTCATCATCTGCTGCTCCCGCTGCTCCCGCTGCTCCTCCTGCTCCCTCCTGGTCGGCATCCTCCACGCTCACCGCGGGCCGGAGGCTGAGGCTCGGCTCTGTTGGACCACAGAGACATTCAGGTGAAACTGAAATATTGTTGGAAAATAACTAATTTATTTCTGTCTGCTGGTATAAAGTTTCACTTTTTAGTCTGAATGAATGAATGAATGAATGAACTTTGTAATGAGTGATGTCACTCAGGTGCTCCTCCATCATGTTTTCCTGATGAACACATGAAGGATTTGTGCAGTGACCCGGTTCTGCCGGGTCATCCAGGCTGATCCGACCAACATGGTTCTGGTTCCATGCAGAGTCGGCACCTGACCCAGACCCGGTTCTGGTCGGGTTTTTAACAAACCCAAACAAACATTTCAGACTGAAAACACATTCATGCGCTCATCTAATCCATCAAAACGAAGCTTTTTCTAGGTTTTCAGTTAAAATGTGGTGCAGAGCCTGAACTCCAGGAAACGTTTTAATCCCGTTAATAATCCCGTTAATCCTGAACTGACCTCAAGCTGCTTTAGATTATCATGAAGGCCAAACTTCTGCTGCGTCTCTACAGAACAACTAAAAAGAAGTAATATCTGTAAATTCTTTCTAAAAATGTTTCTGCTTCGTTTTTCTACTTCAGGGTGTCCAAACTGTGGCCCGAGGGCCATTCGTGGCCCTGGAAATGATTTTGTTTGGCCCCTGAAAGAAAGTAAAGGATGGTAAAAATTTGGCCAATAAAACAGAGAAGAAATGATGACATAAAAACAGTTTTTCTTCTTAATAAGGCAGCAGCACTGGTCATGTTTAGGATCTTTAATGATATTCTGATTAATCTGAAGGATTTTTCGACCTGCCAGTTCTTTAAATTTGCCGGTTTGGTCATTCTGCTGTAGTTTCTGACATTTTGAAAAGTTTTCAGTTGATTTGCTCCTCAATTTGTTTCAGCAGAAGCCGAGCCGACCTCCAACCCTGACCTGCTGCAGTTACACCTGAACCCCAGAGGCGGCTTCACCTGCAGGACCGTGTGAGTCATCCTCGATGAAGAAGGCGGGGTTCGCAAGGCCGGAGAGCGGGCGTGGCGGGCTGGCGATGGGCGGCAGGCGGGGATAGGACGGCACGTTGGGAAGGGTGGGGGGGGAGGGGCAGGGGGAGAGCGGCTGAGGATGAGGAGGGGGGCCCGGGAGCCGCTGCAGGAAGTGGGTGAGTTCTAAGTCCGGCTGCTTCCTGTTCTGGTTCTGGTTCTTAGGCATCTTGTGGCATGAGGCTGTTGAGGCGGTTCCGGATGTTCAGGAAGCTCTGCTGGGTTCTGCTGGGCAGCTGGGCCAGCTTCTCCGGGACAGAGGACAGGCTGTGGGCCAGGCCGGAGAAGCTGCGGCCCCCCGGGGCCTCCGGGCCCCCTGAGGCCTCCGGGCCCCCCGCGGCCCCGCCGGGCAGCAGCTGGGTGAGGCTCTGGGTGACGCTCCGCGGGACCCGGGTCAGCCGGATCCGGGAGAACTCGTGGCGCAGCTCTGGGGGCAGAGAGGGCAGCGGGGGCAGGTAGCTGGTCAGGTCAGAGAGCCGGGTGGGGGGGCGGGGCAGCTGGGGGGGGGAGATGCCGTTCTCCTTGAAGAACGCGTTGATGTTGCCAAAGCACTCAGAGGTTGGCGGGAAACGCATCAGACAGTTCTTAAACGCATCACAGCTGACTGGCGCTGCAGGGAGACAGGAAGAGCCAATCAGAGCACAGAGAGACAGGAAGAGCCAATCAGAGCACAGAGACAGGAAGAGCCAATCAGAGCACAGAGACACAGGAGGAGCCAATCAGAGCACAGAGACACAGGAAGAGCCAATCAGAGCACAGAGAGACAGGAAGAGCCAATCAGAGCACAGAGAGACAGGAAGAGCCAATCAGAGCACAGAGACAGGAAGAGCCAATCAGAGCACAGAGAGACAGGAAGAGCCAATCAGAGCACAGAGACAGGAAGAGCCAATCAGAGCACAGAGAGACAGGAGGAGCCAATCAGAGCACAGAGAGACAGGAAGAGCCAATCAGAGCACAGAGAGACAGGAAGAGCCAATCAGAGCACAGAGACAGGAAGAGCCAATCAGAGCACAGAGACACAGGAGGAGCCAATCAGAGCACAGAGAGACAGGAAGAGCCAATCAGAGCACAGAGAGACAGGAAGAGCCAATCAGAGCACAGAGACACAGGAAGAGCCAATCAGAGCACAGAGAGACAGGAAGAGCCAATCAGAGCACAGAGAGACAGGAAGAGCCAATCAGAGCACAGAGAGACAGGAAGAGCCAATCAGAGCACAGAGACAGGAAGAGCCAATCAGAGCAGAGCATTGGGTTCAGGTTCTGATTCTACTCTTGATCTTCTAAGTACCAAAATGCCGTTTACCTCCACAGCCATCTCCAGAAGCATCTTCATCCTGCAGGAAGCAGGACGATCCGACAGGAAGTGGAAATAATAAATAAAACATCAGCGCAGTTCTTGATTAGACATTGTTTGGAATCAAACAAGGAACGATCCCAGTTAACCAGATCCCAGTTAACCAGGAACGATCCCAGTTAGATGAACTAAACCAACTCGTTACCTTTTCTGTGTTAGAAGTCGGAGCGTCGTTTGCTTTCTGCGGCTGCTCCGTCACAGCTGCTGCACACACTTCCTGCTTCTCTGGTTCTGGTTCTGGTTCTGGTTCCTCCTGCTGCTCCTCTGCTGCGTCTCCACCTGCTTCCTGGTCTGCCGGTTCCTCAGCTGTCTGCTCGTCCTGGAGCCCGGACCCGTCCTTTCTGCAGAACAGAACCGCAGTCTGAGGTTTCAGTGAACAGCTGGCCAAACTGGAACACAGGGGGTCCAAAGTGTGGCCCGGGGGCCCCTTATGGTCCTTTGACTAATTTTTTTAGGTCCCCATCTGCAGTTCAAGAATGATGCAAACTTTTTATTTTTAATCAGGTTCAAATTGTTACACAGAATTTTGTTATAACTGAAAATATTAAAAACAATATAAAGTATTCGTGTTTTTATAACCAAGGTGTCATAATAAGTAGAACCTTGTTTCTCCAGAGCTTTTTACTTTGCTTTTATTTAATTTATGAAACATGGATAAAGTGTTTTGAACAAAACTAATCCAAATCCTGTTTTAATAGCTGACAATATAAAAGTTTAATTAAATCCAAAACAATTTGAAAACTTGAAGCTTTTCTCTTAAAATTGCAAAAGTCCAACTCCTTTAAAGCTGCAGCATGTAACTTTTTTAAGAAATATTTGTTTACATATTTGTTGAAAGTGTCTCCATGATGAGACAGATCATCTCTGCCTTTTCTCAGCGCTACTAGAAACAACCAATGAGAGCCGGGAGGCGGGTCTAAGCGCTGTCAATGCCTCCCCTCCTTCCTGCAGCTCTCTGCTACGCTGCAGCTAGCATAGCCTGTCATGAATGCTAAGGCTAGTTAGCATGACCACCAGTCACAGCAAATAAATGGCTTTCCTGTCATGATAAGCTTTTTTTTGACATAAGCACTTTGAGCAGCAAGTGCATGAAGTGATTGACAGCACTAAGCCCCGCCTCCTGCATCTAGCTCAGGGAGGAGATCGATTGGTTCAATGATCTGTCTCGTAACAAACGGTTTGAACTAATATGTAAAAGTTACAAACTGCAGCTTTACAGATTTTTATTGTTCCAACATCTGAACCGAGAATCCAGAACCGTTTCTGGGTCCAGTGGACCAAACTCACCGGCTCCTCTTCAAATAATATTTAATATTCACATTATTACTGACTTATTGACTCTAACTTGTCAGTTTTATTGAATTCAAAACTTCATGAATGTTTCTGGTCTTTGATGTGAAATCAATAACAAATGTTTGTAAAACAGATACAGAAACTATTTCACATCTTTTTCAGATGTTTTTGGATTGAAAGGAAATATTTATTCAAACAATACTGTGGCATTAAAATTAAGCTAAAACATTATAATCTTATTTTAGATGATTTTGATTCTATTTTATATCCATCGATCATTAGGAAACATTTTAATTCAAGGCTGAACAAAAACCATAAAGACTTTAGTTTTATTTTGTAAAATGTCTGACATGTTTTTCTTCCTTATCTCAGTTCTTATTTGTCCTCTTATATTTTATTCTCTGTTGTATTTAGTCGATCATGAAAACCAGTCGGAACCGTTTGGGTTTGATCATTTCATCTCCGATTAGTTTCAGTTTTAGAGCCTGGAGGGAAATCATCGGTTCTCAGTACTCACTTCCTCCGACGGAGCTGTTAGTGTTCCCGCCTCAAAATGTCCCCAGCATCAGAACCACCAACTGGACCGAGGAGCGGGTCAGAACCTGCTCGGTTCGCTGCTGTTGACCAGACAGCAGCTGCAGGAGCGGCCGTTACCGGGGCAACCGTGGGGAGGGCGGGCGAGGCGGGACAGTTGCTAGGGGAAGCTGTGGTTGCTATGGCGAGGTGTTGTGAGGTTTGCTGAGGCAAACCTCGCGGGATTTCAAAATCTGCTGCGAGACCTCCTGAGAAATCTGCTTTAGAGCGGCGGCGTATTATTATTATTATTATTATTATTATTTATTATTATTATTATTATTATTATTATTATCATTTGTCCTAGTATTTGGGTAAACTTTAAGATAAAAAATGATCACAAAGAAATGGGTTTTATTTTGAAAGCATCTGTAAATCAGAAAACCTTGACCAATCACTGAACAGCAAAATATTCTTAAAAAGGCATTTAAAGTTGACATTAGATATTTATATAGACTGTGTAAAAAGTGTAAATATCTGACTCTAAACCTTTCCAGTTTTCTACCAACGTTTTACCAGAGTAATAAGACAGAGGACGAATGAACTTGATGAAATAGAAATTCAGAAGAAGATGAACTCTGATCTAGAAGATCCAAGCCTGGCCGTCGCTTTTCGTTACAATTCCACTCAAATAAAAATCTCAGTCTGGGCTTTCTTCCATTCACTTGGATTCTCTCTGATAGCAGGCTAATCAGTGAACAGAAAGAGTTTTAGTTAAACAAAACCGTTCAGTCTGTATTGCACTAATATCCAAAGCCGCCTCGTTGGACTCAGCTCTTCTGTCTATGCAGTGGAGGAGGGTTTACAGTGTAGGTAAGCTTCGTAGCGTCCAGCCGGTCCATTACATAAGTCACAGGCCAACTTTAGTTACTGGGTAGAATTTAAAACCTTAGCACAGTCCTCGCCTCCCAGCCGGGAGCCCAGAGCCTCTGGACACACAAAACGCAGAACAAGGAGCTGCAGAGACGATAAAGAGTTTTAATAATCAAGCTGATACTCACTCTGCATCGGCTCCTGGCTCCAGCTTGCTGTCTTCTTCTGGTGCTGCTGGCAATCTGGCAGCAGAAAACAG
This sequence comes from Poeciliopsis retropinna, assembly GCA_010277075.1. Classification (NCBI taxonomy): domain Eukaryota; kingdom Metazoa; phylum Chordata; class Actinopteri; order Cyprinodontiformes; family Poeciliidae; genus Poeciliopsis; species Poeciliopsis retropinna. Next base: position 27,057,291 of record VMRM01000005.1, read on the forward strand.
TTAGTCAGGTTAATGCAGTCAGTCAGGTTCCTCATAATGTTGGCCCCAGATGAAATCCTGAAGACGTTCTCACTCTGCCTCCGGTTCCTCCAGCAGCTCCTGGCTCTCCAGGGAGAGTTTGATGGAGGTTCCTTCACTGGCCATCTGCCTCACCGCCATCTCTGCCGTCTGCCGGGCCACCTCTTCGGCCAGGCGGGTCATCTCCAAGCGCTCCTGCAGCAGGCTGCAGCAGATGCACTGGTTTACAGAGATGCGGTGTGCTGCAGAGGAATCCTCTTGGACCAGCACCGGCTCACCGTTCCTCCATGGAGGCCAATGCCACGCCTTCAGCCTCCTTCTTGATGCTTTCGATGAATGGCGTCCAGCGGCCCGTCTGGGTCTCTGCGTCTTCCTGAGATGTTTTTGTCCCACTGTCTGAAGCCGGGGCCTGCGGGGCCGCTGGGGCCTGCGTGGCCTCTGGGGGCTCTGGGGCGGCGCAGCTCCCCAGAGCCTGCGCAGAGCCGGACCTCCCTCTCTCCTGCTGGGCCGGGTCGCCCACTGGACCCTGGCACCCTGCAGCTTTGGGGCGGTTCTGGCCCTCGTTGTCCGACTCCATGTCCTCCAGAACCATGTCGGGCTTCAGTTTGGAGGAAGCTGCAGCAGGAGGACGAGTCAGAGGTCAACGTTAAGCGCAGTGTCTGGTTGGAAGCCTGTTACTGTGTTGCTGCTTTAATCTGCTCCAGATTGCAGAAACACAATCCAAAGGTTTTAATTCACTAAATTAATTCATGAAATACTTTTTGAAAAAATTTCTGCCTTGAATTGTCAACTGGTTGAACACGTCAACATGTCAAACGTGTGTATGTGAGTGTGTGTGTGTGAGTTTGTTTCTAATACCTTGTGGGGACCATCTTCCTGACACTACGTTGTGGGGACCCACTGCTCCTTGTGGGGACTGAAGCCTGGTCCCCACTAGGGGAACACTGTTTTTGGGTCAGGGGTCAGATTTAGGACGTAAGGTGTGAATTGAGTTTTGGTTAGGGTTAGAATAAGGGTAAGGTTTAGGTTGTAGAAATGAATGGAAGTCAATGGAAAGTCCCCGCAAAGATAGCTGCGCAAATGTGTATGTGTGTGTGTCCTGTCTGTCTCTGTGTTGTCCTGGCAACCTGTCCAGATGATCCTGCCTCTGGCCCTTTGACCTCTGTAGTGAGACGACCAACAGGGATCAGTGTGTTGGATGAACCTGGTTTCTCAACTTTCACACTGAACTTTGACCTCAATCACCATTTTCTTGTTTTATTCTTATTTTGTTGTTGGTCGTTTGTTAGTTTTCATTATTCTTTCATTTTTACTCAGGAGTTTAGCAGAATGTCTCTCGTTAGTGACTTTGTTTTTCTGTTTGCGTTTGGACCAAAGCAGTAGCGATGCAAATAGAAGCACAAAAACATGCAAAATGTGAATTTTCTATAACAAGTTATAATTGAAGGCTGAATTATTTTGCTGATAAATTATTGCATATTGGAGAAAAGTTGTCTAACTATGCATGCATAGTTATGCTGTTCAAGAACGTCGATGCTGAATTAATCTTGGTATTTGAAGCATAAGCTGTGTTGACATGCTGGCAGGCGCAGTGAAACAGAAACTGAGGCTGAACTAGTGGCTGTTCGTTCCTGATCATCTTTTTACTCATTTTCTTAATAAAAGTCATTTATAACCAGCTAGTGAATTTATTAACCTAATTTCCTCATTCTGGTCCAACATTAAGGTGCTGCCTACTGCATCATTTCTGGATCTTTCAAACCAGGACCGGTTCGGTCCACAGGTCAAAGGTCATATCACTCAAATAATGGAAGTTTTCCTCTGCATTCGTGTGTATTTAGTGCAACTGTATATAAATGTGTGGAGGAACTTGTAAGTAATGTCCTGAGATGTTGGTATTTTAAAAAGTTTTAAAAAGCATTTGAATCTAATAATCCACGCTGCAGTGAACGTACTAAATGCAGCTGAGCCTCATCCTCTGAGTCTCTGCAAGTTTGTTACATTTCAACCATCCGTCCAGTTTCTCCTCACCCTGAACCCTAAGGGGTCAGGAGGTGCTGCTGCCTGTCCAGTGAGAGGCCGGGTCACCTGGACCGGCCGCCAGTCTGTCACAGGGCCACACAGAGACAGACATGACACACACACACACACACACACCCCTGTTTGCGCTGCTATCTTTGCGGGGACTTCCATTCATTTCTACAGCCTAACCATTACATACCTAACACTAACCCTAACCAAAACTCAATTCACACCTTAGTCCTAAATGTAACTCCTGACCCAAAAACAGCGTTTCCCCTTGTGGGGACCAGGCCTCAGTCCCCACAACGTAGCATGTGTCAGGAAGATGGTCCCCACAATGAAACACACACAGAGGATGTGTGTGTGTGTCATGTTTCTGGACTGGGGGAGGAAGCCGGAGAGAGAGAGCCACCATGCACAGGGAGAACATGCAGACAGAAAGACACTGGGCCAGGAATCGAACCCAGGACCTTCTTGCTACAAGGCAGCAGTTCTACCTACTGTGCCACTGTGCAGCCTGTCACACTTCATAAGACATTAAACGTCTCTGAATGCAAATGATTCTCCAGGAATACGCCTTAAAGTTCAAACTTTAATGCATTAATCTACAATAAATCAAGTACAAATACAGAGAAATGCTTCATTACACATTGTAGCTGCCACTCAATTCAAGATATGTCAAAGTTCACACATTTATTAATATATGTGTTCAAGAAATCTACAGTAATTTCAGATAAACAGTAAATTACTACATTTTTCTGTTGGACAGAAAATGTGCAAATTTAAAATACAAACAACTGCAAGCAAAAATAAATCTGGTGCTAAACGTTTCAGTTCAATCTGCAACTAGAGGACAGAAAGGAGTCTAACAGCTGCCTCAATAGAATGGGCTGAGCAGCTCCCAGTGAGCTCCCAGTGAGCTCCAGTGGGCTCCAGTGAGCTCCCAGTGAGCTCCAGTGGGCTCCAGTGAGCTCCCAGTGAGCTCCAGTGGGCTCCCAGTGAGCTCCAGTGGGCTCCAGTGAGCTCCCAGTGAGCTCCAGTGGGCTCCAGTGAGCTCCCAGTGGGCTCCCAGTGAGCTCCCAGTGAGCTCCAGTGGGCTCCAGTGAGCTCCCAGTGAGCTCCAGTGAGCTCCCAGTGAGCTCCAGTGAGCTCCCAGTGAGCTCCAGTGAGCTCCCAGTGAGCTCCAGCGAGCTCCAGTGAGCTCCCAGTGAGCTCCAGTGAGCTCCCAGTGAGCTCCCAGTGAGCTCCAGTGAGCTCCCAGTGAGCTCCAGTGAGCTCCAGTGAACACAGTGCCCTGCCAGCATGTGAGCTGGTTCTATGTGCTGGTCGGAGCGTCCCAGCCGTCTCCTCCTGCTGTTCAAGGGGCTCGCAGCGCCTTCCCCCCTGAAACAGAAGGAGAAGAGGGACTGAGTTAGGCTCCGGCCGTCCGACCAAAACGCCGCCTTTAAAACTCAAGAAGAAGAAAAGGAAGACCCAGCCAGGAAGGGGACTTTTACAAACCCCACATGGAAAACCAAGTCACTCGGCCTGCTAACGCTGAGGAAGCGTCTGGCATCGGTCCGACTCCTGGCCTCCTGATTCCCAAACTACAGACTGAATAACTGATTTCTGAGCTACAGCAGAGCCGGTGGACCTGGACTCACCTTTCTGCAGCACTTCCGCCGCTCCCTGGCGCAGCGTTAGGAAAGAAACACAGAATGAGTCTCTGAGTGAGGAAGAAAATGATGATGATGAAGATGAAGAACCTCAGCTTCGTCTTTGGGCGGCAGGACAAGCTGCGGCATCTTCAGACCCAACCCGGACACGAACCAGTCCACCACTCTGCAAGCAGACAGGATGAGATCATGAAACGTTTGACTCTCTCCTGATTCCTCTGGTCGACGCTTCGGGAGTCATCGAGTTCTCACTTCATGTTTCCGTTCTGACTTTACAAAGAGACACCATGTTTACTCTAAGATGTTGTTCAGAAATATGTTCAGAAGTGAGACTTTCAGCTGCTTCCATTCACTGATGCTATGTTTTCTGCAGCTGCTCTCTAAAATGAAGCTACTGGCCAGATTATTAGCATAGCCAGGTTATGATCTGGGTTCAGATTATTAGTATAGCATTGCTCACATTAATTTAATAAATCTTCTAGTGGAAAATACATCCAGAGGAAATAAAAAGAATCATATAAAAACATGAAACACGTCAAAACAACAAAAGGAGAAATGCAACCATCACTGAACTAGAAATAAGATTGAAAAGTTTAAGACATAATGACTTCCTCTGTTTGGAGTCATAAGCAAAATAAAGTCTGGTGCATTAACGTTCACCATCAGGTCACTCAGAATATTTCCCAGAAGTCTTTGGGATCTGAGGCAGGTTTTCTCTTCAGCGTTTGGTTTATTTGTTGCTTCAGAGCAAAAACATCAGACTCTGAGATGCAGGAGCAGCTGGGAAGCCATGTTCCTGCACAGCTTCCCGGCGCTACAAGGTCAGTGCAGGTCAGTGAGGCCTTGTGAGTTTTTTTGGGTGGGATCACCAGGAGTTCACAGGAAGCTGAGCCATTGCAGCGGTAAATAAACCCACCCAGCTCTGCTGTCGGTGTCCAGTGAAATCCCACTGAGAGACTCCGGCGGAGGCGACAGCACTGCAGGCAGAAACACAGCGTTGCATTAAAGGTCGGAAACCATCCTCAGCGCAGCGCCTGGAGCTGCTCTACCTTTGTCCAGAGAGGAGCGAGAGACTTTTGGTGGCACTTCCATGGGTACGCCACCAGGGGGCAGAATCACTGGCTGAGGGACTATCTGCTTTATCCAGTTCACCACCCTGCAGGACAGAAGAAGATAGAATAGCTGTGACTCATCTGATGCTACAGACAGAGGTCAGGGGTCAGGAGACCCAGCGCTTCTGATGGGGTCAGCTCTGGACCCGATCAGATGAGAGCTGCATCAGGCCGGCCTGACCTCACCTGGACTAAGTGAGCAGATCTCATTCTGAGCTCCAGCATGTTTCACCTTACATCATCGAACATATAAATAGAAATAAATAAAAAACTGGGCAGTCAGGAACCAGAAACCTGTTTAATTATCACAGGAAATTATCAAAACCATTTAAAATGGTGAATAATTTTACAAATGGGAGCATTTTATTTCCCATTTGTAAAATAGAAAATAATTTAGAAATGTCAAATCTGACATTTCAAATTTGATGTTGAAATGTCGTAAAAATAGAAATATTGTTGATAAACACAAGCACAAATGTGAAGTAAGATGTGGGCCCCTTGGTTTCCTGATGCCTTGGGCCGGCTCTGACTGCAGGGACCTGGACTCACTTTGGATGGAACTGAGGAGCCAAAGTCTCCACTTCCGGCTCTTCCTCCTCCGACTCCACCTCCACCACGGGGATGTGAGGAAGCGGGTCATAATCTGGATTATAAAACATCCCATTATCAGGAAGAACTGCATCTGAACAGGAAGAGGCGGGGCTTAGAGAGCCTACCTGGCATTGCTGCGGCCTCGAACACCTAGAACAGCAACAAGCATGAGAACATAGCTTTATTCAATTATTTGATTTATCTCAGCAAGATAAACAATTGTTTTAATATGAAGTTGAACATTTAACTAGCAAGCCAGATATATTGTTGTTGTTAGCTCTGAGCTAAATATTTAGCTAACATGCAAATTTACGTGCTGATAACAAGAAGAGGACTATCAAAATAAAAGCAATGTATTTTTTAGAAACTCCTTCATGTCTCTTTCCCTCTTTTCTTGAACAACATTTCAGCTCAAAGCAGAGTCAGAGACATTTAGCAGCTTTTATTTTCATAATCTACATATCTAAATGTTTAGCTCTGTAGCAACTAAACATTTAGTTAGGAGCTAAATAGTTAGCTTGCTAACCAAATATTTAGATTGCTATATAAATATAGCAAAAATAACCAAAAAATGTGGCTTTTAAAAACGAACTGCCATTTTTTTCCCCTTCTCTTATAAGTTTCCAGAACTATTTTCTCTCAATTAGCCTAAATAATTGTTTAATTTTGAATTGATAACTTTAAAAATAGCATCTTATAATATACATTTAAATTTACTCTTATTTATTGATGATTAAATGTTTATTTTTATTGTTTTGAACCTAATTTATTATTTCTTTAAGATGAAACGAAAAACATCCAGGATGACAAAATGAGTCAAGATCTAGTTTTCTTTTCTTGACACCAGAGTATTAAGATATTGAGATAAAAGACATAAAATAACAAAGCTAGTAGAGGAAACTCAAACACATCTGCATGCCTTTGAGAAGTCAAACTGATCTTGATGTAAATGTTTGGCGGTACCGAACCGGTTCTCCAGACCCAGCATGTGCTCCAGGCTGGGGGCGGAGCCTCACCTCGGTGTTCTCCTCGGCGGCGTTCTGGGTCTCAGACGCTTCTCGGTACTTCTCATCCGGCTGAGGCAGAACCTTGGTCAGACCCTGAGTGACCCAGCCCATCACGCCGGTTCTGACAGAGACACAGCTGTGAATTTCACCTCTCGCTCATCCTGTTAAACCATCAGGACTTTATTGAACTTTAAATTACCGATCTGCATCCTCTCCTGGCTGGACAGCAGAAGAAAACAAAGTTAAAATATCTGTGAACTGAATCACATCTAAAGAGTTTAAACAGACAGAGCTGATTCCAGCTTTTGGAAATGTAAATCAGTTTGGATCCTCTGATCGGGTCAGAACTTCTCCATGTCCAGGTGACAGGACTCCTGTCTGTTTTACCAGCGAAGGCACCAGGAGAGGTTCTGGTTCTGGTACTGACCCTGCAGTCTGCGTTGGGCCTCTGGAGCAGAGGCGACCCCGGCGGCTGCGGCAGCGCGTTGACGAAGCCGTTGGACAGCCAGCCCATCACTCCTCCGTTGCTCTGGCTGCAGAGGAAGTTCCTCACAGGTCAGAGGTCAAACCTCTGAGGTGCATGAAGTTCACGCCATGCAGGAATACTTTACCCGTCCTCTGAGGCTTCCTCAGGACTCTTTGCTGAAGCATTCTTGGCTGCAAAGCGTCAAATAATGATAAACATGCAGCTCTCTCTACCAATCAGGAAACAGCTTACATCAGCAGGTGGAGCGTCCTCACCTTCACTCTTCCTCACCGACTCCTCCAGGAGCAGAGAGAGCGAGAGAGACACAGACTTCACTCATCCTCAGTCCAGACTAACTAACTAACTAACTATAACTAACTAACTAACTAACTAACTAACTAACTAACTAACTAACTAACTAACTAACTAACTAACTAACTAACTAACCGCCTCATCACCAGAGCTGGCTCTGTGGTCGGTGTGAGCCTGCAGTCTGTGGAGACGGTGGAGGAACAGAGGACACTGTCTAAACTCAGTTTAGTCCTGGAGAACACCAGCCATCCGCTGCACGCTGTTTTCTCCAGCCAGAGGAGAAAACAGCGACAGGCTCCTCTCACTGGGCTGTTCAACTGACAGGATTAAACACTCCTTTGTCCCATCAGGCTTTACAATGCTGGGGGAAGCGGGGTAACTAGTATCTTTCTAACATTTTTAAGCACTTTACTAGACCTCTTTTAGTGGGAATGTATTTATTATATTTTATGTACTTTTTTAGGATGTTCTTAAAAAAGTACATAAAATGATTTTAATGATTAGCATTAAAATCATTACATTAATGATTTTTTCCCTACGGGATTAATAAAGTTTAACCTAACTAACTAACTAACCAATGCTGCGGCTCCCTTTTCTCCTGCAGGTCTTTTCCTGACTGCTGCTCACTGCAGGCTTTTCATTCTCCCTCCTCAGAAAAACATTCAGTTTGGTTTGAATGTCTTGGTTGGTTTTTGTCTGGGTTGTTTGGCTTTTGCTTGTTTTTGGTTATTTATGGGTTTTGCATTAGTCTAATTCAGTTTTTCATTTCATTTATTCCCTTTTCGGGTTTTATTTCTTTAGTATAATTTAACAAAATCATTTTTCTTGAAATCAGAAAGTCCTTGTTTGGTTTTCTGTAACCGAACCAAACGAGCCCAGTGGATGGAACTGCAACAGACTTTAGGAGCAGCACCGCCTGCCTTCACAAACAGGTGGATCAGACCAGACCGCAGGGCAGCCAGGGTCACTGTAAGGTCACTGCAAGGTCACTGTAAGGTCACTGCAAGGTCACTGTAAGGTCACTGCAAGGTCTGCCTCCCCTCCCTTCACACCTCCAACCTGTTAACTCATCAGCTCAGGTCTTTTGTTTAGCATTCATTCTCCTCAGTATTTAAGCCTCTCATTTTCAGTCACTCCCTGTCGGATCCTCCAGTCGTTCTTCCGGTGAGCTCCCCATCGTCTCCCAGATTTACGGTTCATGTTCCTTTTTGTTTACTCTGTAAGTTTGTTCATTCAGAAGTCGCAAAAGAAATGTTTTAAGCTGCTGGCAGACGCTTCATCTCCTGGTAGAATCTGGGAATCATTTCTCTGTTTTACTTCATGAAATATTTAGGACATGAAAATGAGAAAAACTGATTATAGCATAACATTTTGAAACCATTATTAGTTTGTGTTATTTTATTTCTGCTTCAGAAATTGCTTGCTGTGAAATTTGACAGGAATTTAAAGGATTCCTCCTTCTGCCTGTGGCGATCTACTTTCTGTACGAACACCAGCGTAGCATAGCATAGCTTAGCTTGATAGCGATGCTTAGTGTAGCATCGCTATCAAACCACACGGACATGAGGACAGAGAACGAGAAAAGTTTAAAAAGAGACCTTCAGGAATCCTGTAAAACATCCAAGTCATTCCAGAACCCAGAACTGTTTCTGCAGTAGAACCAGTCCTGCAGCAGATTGGTTCTACTGGGGCCCAGTAGAACCCCAGTAAAACCAGTCTGATCCAGAACTGGTTTAAAACTTTTGTACAGTGAGTGTTGTCTTACAGCAGCAGCCGGAGCTTCAGCAGGCTGAGGAACGACCTTCACCACCCAGGAGAACATCCTGCAAGCAGACGCACCAGTCAGCAGGGCTACTGGTTCTACTGGTTCTACTGGTTGCTGTACTGGCTCTAGTACTGAGCATAGTGTGAATGAATGAATGAATGAATGTTGTTAAAGCAACATTTAAAAATAGAAACTATCATTAATATTATAGTTTATATCAGGTTAATGACTTCATAACTTTATTAACCTGAATTCTTCTATATTTATGTAAAATCTTTAATTATTTTACATTTTAATATTTCCTTGACCTATTAGCCATTAAATACCATCATAGGTAAATATTGACCTAACGCCACCAAATCTTTGCAGTGTCCTAGTTAAAGCACACCCTTCACCTGTGTAGCAGAGCTTTGAATGAAGAACGCAGTTTTTAGGTTTTGCGACACATCCAAAAAAATGACGGGACAATTTTCATATCTATCACAGAAACGTCAGAGCCAAAGCTGCACTACCAGGAAACGCCACAGGGGGGAGACGCAGAGACAATAAGGCCAGCACTAACGGTCAGGTCGGGGTCAGAGGTCAGAAGGTCACTGACCCTCCAGATCTCTTTTTAACTCAGCAGATCAGCCGGTCCAACAGAACCAGAGAAACGACAGGAAGTCACTTCCTCCAGTTGTTTGTGATTGGTGACCGGACCAGAACCAGAACCAAACCAGAACTGGACCAGAACCAAACTGGTCGAGAACCAAACCGAACCAGAGCAAAACGCAAACTGGACCAGAACCATGCCAGAACCAGACCAGATACAAATCAGAAGCAGAGCCAAACCGGGTCAGAACCAGGCCTCTCCTCAGCAGCTCTTAGAGACGCCTCAGAGAACTGAATTCTGGGATTGAACCGCGGACGGTTTCTGATGCAGCGGCTGTCTTACCTGCGACTCTACGTGAGGCTGAGCATGCCGAACGCGCAGAGACCCAGAGACCCAGAGAGCGTCGCAGATCTGCGGGGATTTCCTCTGTGGCAGCCTGGAGGCAGCTGACAGGATTAACCTGAAGGTCAGGCCTCAATCCCTCAGATTATTAACGTCAGAGGAGCAACATGGACAAACTACAGTGGCCTGATAAACTACCAGGATCCCATTTGACACCTTTCTGACTGAAAAACTCCTTCGACTTCTGAGAGCTGAGTGTGTTTCTACAGACAGCTGGGAGGAAACCCCAGCTGAACTGGGATCACCTGGTTAGAGACGTGAGAATGCAGATTATTCCTGGTCTGGGCTGCAGGAGGAGAACCCAGAGAGAACCCACACAGGCAAATGGAGAACATGCAAACTTATGGAAAAAGCCCCAGACTGGGATTCAAACCCACAACCACTGCTCCCTGCGCAGCAGAGCTCACGGCGCCCCCAGCAGGTCGATCTGAGGCGACACACTTTGAGAAAGCAAAAATGTCAATGATAATAATAAAACTCCGTCGCACCATATTGGACAATAACAAGATGTTCATGTTTCATTTTCTTTGCTCAAACTGCTGTTCTGAGTTTTGCTCTGCGATTCTTTTCAGGCTCCAGCCGCTTCGGGTCTCTAAGCAGCAGTTTAAAATCAAACAGGTTTCCAGAACCTGCTGGGTCTGGAATCTATAATTCCTTTTTTTGGCTAAATAAATATTTCAACCATGTGGGAGGTCTGTGACTCTGAACACAAAAAGTGTTTCTGAAGCTCCTCCTGGTCACCGTCTGTAAAATGTTCCTATTAAAACAGAAAGCTGTATTTAATCCTTTCTGAGCTCCGAGTTTCCACCGGGACAAAGATGGAGTCTGTAACGTTATGCTAACATATTAGCAGCAATATTTGGGGTTATTTAGCCTGTCAGAAAAGATAAAAAGGCTGTTTATCTTTCATAGTCATGATTTCACTGTTATTTCTGCATTTATGAGTGTCATGGTTAATAACTCAATATTTAGCTTGCAAATTAAACATTTAATTTGCAAGCTAAATATTTTGTGTATTAACTACATATCTAGTTAACAGGCTAGTGTGCTAGGCAAATATTTAGCTAGCAATCTGAATATTTATGACAACCAAAGTTTAGCCAGCAAACTAAATATTTAGTTTGAAATTGTGACATTTACAAATGAATGGAAATGAACCTCAGTTGTTTTTTACTATAAAAGGCTGAATAAACCAAATTCTTGCTGCTAACATCTGACTGTGTAAGTTTCCAAGTCATCTGAAAGGAGGATGAGGAGGAGAGAAAGCGAGAGATGATGTCAGAGATGATTAAGGAGGATTCAGGTTGAGCAACAGGTAAACAGCTCTTCAGGTAAATCTGCGGCTCGTTTCCAGGTGAGTCTGAGGATGAAAACATTTTAATCTTCCCTCTGGAACAACCTGAGCAGGAAGACGGTCAGGTCTAGAAACAGTCCAGCGTTCCCGTCTCAGCCTGATTGTTTCCATGAGAGCGACAGGAGGCGCCGGCAGATCCCATTATCAGCTCAGGATTAGCAGGACCAGGACAGCGCCATGACACACAGCCATGACACGGCCCGGTCCCGGCTCAAAGACAGCCGCGCAGGCGTCCATCCTGACGGGACGTCTGGATGACAGCCGGGGACGGACGCAGGTCAGAGGTCGTCTCTGGGGTCCAGGCTGCGGCTGAGCTTCTCAGAGCCGAATATGATGAATAACCGAGAGCGGCTAAAGATGATCTGTGATGGAGGCTAATCCTGATTAGCTCTGACACAAAGAGCAGCAGGACAAGGACAAGACAAAGACACAGAGGACAAAGACGTCCATCTCATCTCACACCTTTACCGTGACGTTTGATGCTTTCATAAAACTAAAGAGCGGTCACATGTCTATATGATAAAGGTCTGTTTGTTCAAATGTACCAGCAATAATAATGATTCAGAAAATGAATGTTAGAGCTCCTGCATTTCCTGAATCAGATGAAAACATCTGGTTTGGTCCATCGCTCTGTTTTCTCTCAAATCGTTCTGGTTTCCATCTTAAAGCCTCTCAAATTGTTTTCTGCATGTTTTCTCATCATTCCTGGCTGAGAAACAAGCCTCCGGTCACCAGGTGGCAGCACTAACCCTGACCAATACAAGTCAGTGGCAATACAAAAATTGGTGGCAGAGGCAAGTGAAGCTAATACGATGTTTGGGCCAGGCTAAGATATTTCATTACAAAAATAAAGGAATAATAATCGCAGACTATAGGAACAAACCTTTGATAGTTATGAAGATGTGACTCAGCAAATGCACGTGGTTCTTTCTTCCAGATCGATTCTGCTGTTGCTCCTGGGCTTCATATTCATCTGATCTCTACTGAACAGTTTTAATTTAAAAGTCTTTATTTTTCCCCATTTAAATCTGCAGATTATTTCCCTGCAGCAGCAGCGCCCTCTTGTGGTGAAAAGTTGAATCAGGAACACAAAGAAGCCAGGAAGACATCTTCATCTTTCAGCTGTGATTTTATTGTGAAACCTCAGATGTCCTCTAACGAGTCCACAGGCCTTTCAGAACATGACCTGCATGCAGTAACGCTGTCACGACCCACCGCTGCAGAAAAACTACAAAATAAAAGCCCCGAAAGGGGCCATTTGTCTTCATAGCAAAAAAACGATTTCTCTCCTCTCACACCGTTTAACTTTTCCCTCGTCTTGATCCAGACACAAACTGACTGAACTGTTTTAATGGGACTTTATGAGACGAACCTCCGAGAAGCAGAGCTGTAAGGAAAATGATCTGTTTTTAGATTCCTTTCCTCTGAAACCTTAAATCAGAACTGTGTGGCACTTAAAGGGGCAGCATCATGAAAAACCGACAGTTTTCATGTTTCTCCCTGCAGCGTTGCTCTGACTCTTTCATGTTTTAGAAATCCCTTAGTCTCCATGGCAACCATTCAGCTGCAAAACACCTGGGTGGCCCTAGCCCCGCCTTCAAGGCGCAGCTCCTCCCCATTCAGCTCCTTCAGATTAGCCAGCAGCAACTAGCAACTAGCAGGTGGAACTGCTGCTCAGAGCAGCGCTGGTAAAAATGTTAAGAGGAGCCATGTTGGGATGACTTCCTGGAGGCGGAGCTTCAGGAAGAGCAGGAGCTTCTTAAAGAGACAGAGACCCAATTTAAAGGCGTTAAATCAGGAAGTAGTATGTAGAGTATTATTATAACAACAGAACGTAACGCAATTAGTCGATTATACTGTAACATGACACTCTATGGCTGGACAACATGTGATCCAACTGGAAAGTTCTGGTTCTGTTTACAGCCAGGTTGGGATCAGCGACAACATCTCAGCTCTGAACTCTCCACCTCCAGGCTAAAGCATGGTGGTGGCAGCATGATGCTGTGGAAGCTTCTGGTCTTCTCCACTTCCTGATTGTTTGTCACATAAAATCTGAGATTTTAGTTGAATAAACAACTCAAGGAGTTTGGTATTAGGTGAAGCCTTTGTGTCAGGTTGTAGTGTCTCTGATCTATAAGCTCTAATGACTTCTGCATTTCTGCTGCAGCGGATCGACCTGCAGCGGATCGACCTGCAGCGGATCGACCTGCAGCGGATCGACCTGCAGCGGATCGACCTGCAGCGGATCGACCTGCAGCGGATCCGAAGCTCGCTGCCGTCCAGATGGTTCACGCAGCGGCAGCCTCAACGTTCGGCCAAAGGCACAGAGAGCAGACTGGAGCTGCGACACTTTGAAACAAATTTGAGATAGAAGAAGGAGGGCAGGGGGTGGCGGCGTGGTGGTGACAGATCGGGGCGGGTGGTGGTACCAGCGGTACCGGGGGTACTGGCGGTCCTGTTGGCCAGCGAACTGGGTCAGACCCAGTCCTGCAGAGAGCGCTTGCAGTGCACCAGGGTCCGGGGCGGCTCCTTGTTCTGCAGAGTCCGGAGGATGGCGTAGACTACAACCAGGATGCACAGGATGAGCAGCAGCGGCACCGTGACCATGACCAGGGTCATGACCTTTGACTCGCCGTCGGCCACCGTCACCACCATGTTCACTTCCTTGTCCAGGTCATCTTCTGTGCTGCCGGGCCTGAGCTCCCGGTCCGGCCCGCGGCCCGGTTCGGTCGGCCGTGGGGGTCGGACCGGTTCCGTCTCCGGGTCCGGCTCGGTCTCCGGGTCCGGCTCGGGAACACCGACGCAGCCCATGAAGTCCTTCAGGATGGAGCGGGGATAGCCGCGGGCCGCCTCCGTCCGGCGGTTGTCGAACCTCCAGTAACTGGAGCCTTTATAGAAGTAGGTGGAGGCTGGAGGACCAGAGAAGAAGAAGATCAGAACCGTCATGATGTCGCAGTTAAAAACGAAACAGAAGAAGAGAATTAAACAGGAAGCAGTACCTCCGTCGTCGCTGAGGAAGGCTCCTCTGGGCGAGGCCGGGATCTTGCCCCACCTGCTGATGGGTTTGGGGAAGTCGCGGTCGGCAATGCGCGTCTCCTCGTTGTAGCGCCAGTACCTGCAGACAAGCAGCAGCTGATGACTCAGGGCGGCAGGAGCGTCGGTAGGCACCGCGGGGCGTACCTGTCGCCGCTGAAGAAGTAGGTGAATTCATTGGGCTCCCACCAGATGGCAGCGTCGATCCCATGGGCGGGGATTCCTCTGCCGTACTGATGCAGCGGCTGAGGATAGCCGGGCAGAACGTCGGCCTCCCGGAACAGCCAGAACCTGTCGCCTGAAGGACAGGAGGACAGAGAGGATCTTACAGCTGGATAGAAATAAGGGGACTCTGGCCCCGCCCTCCAGCCTCCCCCTCCGGCCCATTTCTGCCAGTGGCAACATGATCCTGCTAGTCATGTGACTTGTGACAAAAGAGTCTCCGTTCCCAATTTGCTTGTGTTTTTTTAAATTGCTGTGTTTCCATGAAGCAAATTTACTATTGTAATTTTAATTTCTCATTTCTGCGGTTA
>VMRM01000005.1:27077152-27314652 GCA_010277075.1 Poeciliopsis retropinna
TGATGGCGCCACAGCTCTGAGGAGAAAATCTTTGTAAGTTCTGGGAGGACCAGAGGAACCGGGCCGGGCCGGGGCCGGGCTCACCGGCAGGCAGGACGGCTGGTCGTCCCGCTCGCACAGCTGCACGCTGCAGTGCAGGTAGAATTCAGCGGGTCCAGCTGTGAAGCGGAACATCTGGAAGCGGAACCGGACCCCGGAGCTCCGACCGTTGGACCCGGCCCGCTCCTCTGCCAGCGGGAAGAAGGTCAAGGTGGGGTCGGCCACGCAGCTGAGGAAGAGGAGGAGGAAGGGTGAGGAGCCGTTTCCTTCAGCACAGAGAGGAGCGGAACCAGTTCTGACCCGTTCTGGACAAGACTGTGAAGCAGTCCGGTGGCGTTGGGCTGCGGAGACCGGCTGGCCCAGCAGTCATCGACCCGGAGCAGGAAGAAGTCTGCAGGCTCGGCCACGGAGACCTCCACATGCACCTGCAACATGAGAGGGCCGGGGGTCAAAGGTCAAAGGAAAGGGTTAAACCGCAACACCGATTATGTTTCACGGCGAGTTGGATTCATCTGAAAGCTGCAGCAGGAAATAAAGGATACTCGTTAAAAGCATCGATATCATTGGTCTCCAGAAACGTTTTAACGTCTCAGCGTTTTATTTCTAGACTGCAGCTGCAGAAATATCACTAAATTTCACTTCCACGAACATCTTTGTTTTCACTGCATGCAAAACTTACAGATTCAAATCCAAAAATAACGTGAATAAAATAATTACTCGCCTCCCCTTTAAGTCGCTCTGACATGCGCAGTAGAATCTCGCTACATAAATCAGACATGGCGACGTGTGAATTCAGGTCCAACCTCTACAGTCACTCGGCTAAAAAGCTCAAAGACAGGAAAGCTCTGGATGTGATGCTAGCAAAGCTACAGCTAGCTGTTCAGGGACGCCGTCACTCACTGACGGTGTTGACTGACGGGTCGCATGTATGGAACAACGCTGTGACCAAAGTCTGACATCCATGAACGATCCGATTCTTCTGAACGGCTCTTTGCTCAGAACGAGGACCGGAGCCTCACCGACAGCCGTTCTTTGCTCTGCAGGAACTATTATTGTATTGAATTATACACATTGATACTGATGTAATCAGTCAAACCAGAGCATAAGAGCTGCAGAGCATGCTCATGTCTCCACATGTTGCAGCTCTGAGCTGCTGGGCTTCATGCAGCAGAAAAGAAAGTCAGTCGCCTTGTGCTTGGTTCCTTCTTGCTGCTTGGTCAGTGTTCATAGTTGAGCGTGAGTCCAGGACATTAATTGCTATGTTTAATGGTGCAGACGGTGGTGGTTTCTGACATGGGCAGTATGGGCAACCGCCCAGGGCGTTATCATGTTAGGGATGACAGGAGAACTCCAGATTGTGGCACAGAGATGGAAGCAAAGCAGAATGAAGAGTTTGAATTGATAGTGATACTGGTTAAATATATTTCAGCTCCAGGTGTTTAATATCTGGTGTTTTGAATCTTTCAGGTCAGTTTGAGAAGCAATTCTGATCATATTTCACATTTAGTGAACATGTAGCGCAGGGCGCCTGTCTTGACTACGGCACCAGAGAGTGGTGATCGGTATGGAAGAAAAAAAAATCCCTAGAAATTTAGTAAGCCGATCAATCGGTTTTGAAAGAACATCCTGAATCAGACATTTTGCATTAAGATAAAATCTTTAAGTTTTAGCTTCACATTCTGGAATAATCAAGTCACCTTTTTCCATCCAGTCTTTAATCGGTTAATCTAAATGAATCAGACCGGAACCGGGTCAGCTGTGTCTCCTCACCGGGTCCTGCAGCTCTATGGTCGGCGTGCCGCTGAAGGCCCGGCTGAAGCTGCTGTCGGCGAACAGCAACATCCGGATGGTGGCGTCCGTCTCCTCCACCTGCATCACCATCTGGCTGATCAGCCAGGAGACCTGAATTACCGTCAGAGATCCAAACTGTGGCGGGATGACAGAACCGGTCCGGTTTTCTCACCTGGAGATGGGCCGGACTGGGAACGGCAGGCTGACCCTGCGAAGGTTTGGGTAGATGCAGGTGAAGTCCATCTTAATGGCCGGGTCTCTGATGATGTTGCCGCTGACCTGAGGTTCCGATTGGACCGTTAGGGAGTACAGGAGGTGGGTCGAGTTCTTCTGCAACAGAACAGAAGGAGTCAGTTTGGATCACGGGTGAGGAAGGTCTGAAGCTGCAGGACCGGTACCTGCAGCGGCTTCCCTCCGCAGGCCAGGTACTTCTCCTTGGAGGTCCGGAACATGAAGAACGACGTCCCGGCGATCACCTCCCTCTGAGCCCGGCACGACCGGTTCGGCAGGTGCAGCGACTCCAGCGGGACCTTCAGGTAGGAGAAGAAATCCTCTGTGGCCCGGATGCTCATGAAGTCTCTGCCGCACAGGACCTTCAGCTGCGCGCCTGCAGGAGGACGACGGCGTCATGGCGACAGAAACCCACAAAAGCCACAGAGCGTGAAAAAAAGAAAAGTAGGGACTTTAAGCAAACAGAAGCGCCGCTCAGATTTATCCAAAATTAAAACTCATTTCCATGGAAACAGCAGACATCTTACCCACACAATAGGTGGAGCAAAAAATAATAATCTGCAGGACTTTCACTGGCAGTAGACTCAGCCACTAGCAGGGCTGGGGGGCGGGGCTACAGACCGGGGGGCGGGGCTACAGACAGACCCTAAACCAAATATTAAAGCTTCTGATAATGTAACTTTGCAACATAAACACGCTGCAACAGCAGGTCAGGAGTTTCACCGCCACAGAGACTCTGTCATTCTGACATGAAGTCAACAAACCAAGACAACAGAACCATCAGCTGCTGCTCACTGATGATGAAACGACACCAATTCACATCAGAACCGCCGATGGGTTCGGATCATTTGGACTCTCAGTTTCAGCTCAGAGCCTGGAGTTGAACCAGCAGCTCCTCTGGATGTTTGACGCTCGATCGCACAAACTGGACGGCTCAGATGTCAACCTTAACTATAAACGGCAAACTGCTGGTTGGCTCAAAACGCTCAACCTGAACCGTTAAAGCGCCGATAACTCGGCCTCGGTCCCTGACATCACCGCTGCACCACCGCGCAGAGAACAGGGGATGTTAGCCAGGCGGCTGGGCTGGTACAGCTTACAGTCAGTCTACAGTAACTCAGCTGCTCCCTGGAACCAGTCCGGCTCCTTCGCTGGGCTGCCAACAGTCCGGTTCGTCTCCAAGACAGGAACAAAATCCGCTCCGGGTTTTGGATTTTCCTTGCTGCGTTTTCCATCCTTTCCACTTTGCCTCCATGAGCTGAACTCTTGTTAACTTAGTCTGTAGAAATGCTGTAGCTGGTTTTCATCTGTTGCCAACTGACTGATGATGACTTTGGTGACAAGCTTTACCCAGAATGCACTTGGAGACAATATGGACGATCCACTTGGAATTTAGTGTCATAAAGTTAAATAAAATAAAGCCTGTCATGTAGCGCAACATTTCATTCAGTATTTTACACCCACTAAAATCAGTCGGTCTGGTTTTTAGTAACTGTATAATCCCACATATATCAGACTCATCATCCTTCTCCAGCTCTCAGATGTGATGAAGGATTGGATACCTGAAGTCACACTCTGCCCCCAATGGGGGCCCCTCTAGGGGGGCCCAGAACACACCGCAGCTACTGCTGACCAATCCACTGACAGGTGACGTCATGTCTGTTAGCCCTGCTGGACCGAGAAATCCATCGAGACCCGAACCAGGATCTGAGCCAGCGGGTCCAGAGGAGTCCGAACCGGCTGGTTCTGCTGCTGAAAAAGACCCGCCACAAACCAGAACCAGACTGAGGTCCGGAGGCACCAGAACCGCCGGGAGATGAGCACGTACTGTGTCCGCAGTTCGGGCCGTAGAGTCCCGCGGCGCAGCGGCAGCGCCTCCGGTCCGCGGACAGGACGCAGGTTCGGGGGTCGCTGCAGTTCTGCAGGCTGCAGCTTCCTGCTCACACGGAGGACGGGATGAGTCCATCCGAAACGGAACCGCACAAGAAAAACTGACTCTGTCCTTACCTTCAACTCTGAGACACATGAAGCCCAAGAGGATCAGCTGAGGAGACAGCAGAACATTTAGCTCGTCACATCGCACAAATCAGCCGGTTCCGACGGTCCAAACACCCACCTTCAACCCGAGCGGCGCCATGGTCCGGGAATCAGTAGGTTCGGTTCTGACAGGATCCGGACGCGCCTCTCCTCCGCTCGTTTTCAGCAGCTGCAATCAGACACACCTGGCTTCACACCTGCGGGCCGCGCATGCGCCTTAAACACCCGTTTGGCCTGTTAATCAGATTACGTCCGATTTATTGATGCGCACAAAGAAAAAAGTTAAAATAATAATTTAGTTTGAGTTAAATAAGATGAAGGAAAATAAAACAAGGTGCACATTATTAGAACCCCAACAAATCAATAGTTTATGATTATTTTCTTTATTCATATAAATCTATAAAAACAACAACAAGTTTGGACTTCATTCATTTTCCTCTGAGCTCCACCAGGTCCGGGAACCAGTTCCAGAACCCGACCAGAACCCCTCAATGTAAATACCTGATGAGATTTGGAGATAGAAACAGGATCGAAATGGATCAGAACCAGAGTGACATCCACCGTCCCGCGCCGGACACTGGGCTCAGCTGCTGGACGGAACCAGGTGAGTTTAGCTTTTATTCTCCTCTGCAGTCTGTTGCCTCCCTAAAGGCTCGTTAATCAAGTTCAGACTGTTTCCATATGACAGAAACGTGGTTATGTAAGCTGCAGCGGGTGAGCAGATAAAAGAGCCTAAAAGAGACAAAGATAGAATCCATAACAATCATTTTCCTCCACTCTGTAAAACATTAAAAAATAAATCAAGTTGAGTTTATTTATGAGTTTTTTTTAAAGATATGTTCAACTAATCTAGACGAGCTTCAATGTTTCTGACCTCCGTGAGAGTGGTATAGTCAAAGCTCAGATGAATGGAAACGTCGTTTTCAGGTCAGACAGGAAATCTGCAGGGAAGAGACTAAAGTGGGTCAGAAATGTTAAAACCAGCCAACAGCCGCAGGACAGAACCAGAACCATCTGCTATCTGGGTCAGAACCAGAACCATCTGCTGGTACTGGGTGGAGCTGCTGTCTGAACGGGTCCAGTTCTAAAATGGTTAATTGTTTCTAAAATGAACAGAAATAATTTTCTTTATTTAACCTTTCATAAAGAAAAATGAAGCTGTTAATTTTCTGTCAGATTTTCACCATTTTGTTCATTAATAATATCAGAGCTCCAACATTCGTTACCTTCACTGTACAAACTAAATACTTTCACATTCTGTATCTGGTCAGGAATTTAAATATTTAATTTGAAAGCTAAATATTATGACATTATTTCTCCCTCTGACCAGAACCAAACCGCGAACCCAGCCGCCTCCTGGAGAGTTTGAGTGTTAGAGCGCCTCATGCTGGCCAGGTCCCGTTACTACAACAGGTCGGCTTGAAAACATTTTCACAAAAAACTTCATGTTCACCAGGAACTTAAAAAAACACAAAGCAAAAGTGGAGAAAGTGTAAAACTTTCAGGTTTCACCAGCCGACTGGAGGCGGGCGGCCGCAGGTGGCCCCCGAGCCGCGGGTTGAGCCCCTCGGTGACGTGTGAGTGACGCGCGGCCGCCCTGGTGTTGAGAAATGGCCGGATTCTGGCAGCGCTGCCATCGGCCTGATTCACAACACCAGCTGCAGCAGCACGTCTGGAGGAGGTTCGGCTGACGGTCCGGTTCTGATGCTGGTCCGGTTCCGATGCGCCTGCAGCAGACAGAACTGCAGGAAGGATGATGATGAGGAAGGTCTGGACGGGTTCTGATGGATCCTTGGTTCAATGATTTCTGATCTGGTTGTTCATGAAACATTTCAGCTTTTGCTTCCCTCAGGCCCCGAACCGGAACCGGAACCATCTGCGGTCAGCGCGCCCGCAGCAACTTGCCTCAGACATTCTGGATGATTTACTGTGAAACACGAAACCATGAGGTGAAATGACGATCTGAAGGTTTTTCTTCCTTTTTCAGGGAAATGTTGACAAATGAACAGGATTTTAAATGATCAGCCAATCAGCGACCAGATCTAAATCTGCTGCTTGGATCCAGAGAAATGATTAAAATATGATTTAATTAGCCAGCAGCTGATGAGATGGTCCTAAAGCATCTGTGTCGGAGACAGGAAGTGGAGTGGGTCAGAGGAGGATTCAGGGTCAGGATGTTTCGTCTCCATGGAGACAGAGGTGCCCCTGTCCAAAGCGGACGTGTCCAACAGAACCAGCTGCAGTTACAACTGGTTTGTTTTTTATGATTTTTTGAGTCACAAAAACGTTTTAGACGAAGAAAATAAAAGATCGACATCTGGAACACGACACGTTCATTTACAATCATTTCTGAGCCCTGAACGCATCCTGCTGGCTGGATGCAAACATGAATATGGAGACAACTGAACTGGAAGCTGGATTTGGGGTTTTAATTGCCAGAAAATAAACTTCTGAAATATTTTTGCTCCATCTGGACTGAAACTTTTTCTGTTGAAAAACTGGAAGAAATGAATTTTCTACCTCAGTCTGAGGCAGTAAGAGGTTTTAGTTATGGAGGACAAACAACAGCAAACATGAGGAAAGTGACCAAACGCCCAACAAAACAGGGACAACTGAAAAGCTTTTATTTTGAAGGTACAAACAAAATGAAAAAAACCTGACAGGAAGTGGAAAAAATGAAGCATCAAAAAACGGAAGGTGGGGAGGTTCTGGTTCTGTATCAGGTCTCTGGTCCTGGTTCTGCCGGCTCAGTTCATCAGCAGCTCCATCTGGACCAGCCTGGCGTTGGTGTCTCCGGCCATGTTGTAGGGAATCGTCCCGGCGAAGGTGATGAGCGCTCGGGCCTGGAGGCGCAGCTGCTGTTTGATCAACAAACCGATCGGATCAATTTCAGCTCTTAATGTTTGCTGGCACCAAATAAGCTTTTATTCTGAAAGCGTCGGCGGCATTTCCTCTCACCGTGCCTCGGTCCTCCACGGTTCTGGGTGAGCGGCCCGGCGTGCCCGCTGGCGCCCCCTTCAGGCGTTTGTACTGGGTGAACAAGATGTTCATGGTGGCCAGCAGGACTTCAGACAGGTTGTGACGCACCTGAGGTCAGAAAGGTCAAACTGTTTACTGAGCGACTGGCAGAATAAAATCTGTTCAGCCAAGATGGAACCGAGTGTTTTAGATTGTTAAACATGAAGTGTTTTGTTGCGGCGGGTTGAAGTCGACCCTCCAGCTGGAGGATAAAACTATTAAACCGTTTAAGAGCCGATTGTCTGTCGCCCCCTGTTGGCCTGACTCTGCTGTGCAGGAAATCAATGGTGGGTGGAGCCAGAAATAAGCCCCGCCCACCTCATCGCTGAAGTTCCTGAAGGCCGCCACTCGTTCTTCCACGCTGTCCTGGCTAAGAGGAAGCAGCTTCAGACGCTCCATCACCTGCAGGCAGACAGATGGACCGTTAACACTGGCAGACCTCTGGCCTCTGGGGTCAGAGGTCATTTCACTCACGTCGTAGGCTCGGTCCACGTGACCCGCGTGGTACTCATCGAAGAAGGTCATGAGGTCCAGCAGCAGGTAGAAGGTGCTGTTGACGGACTTCTCAGCAGCTGTGCCCTGAGCGCGATACCTGCACAGGGAGCAGAATGTCGGCGTGGAACCGGGATCGAGGGTCAAACCAACGCCTTGGACGTCAGCATCACGATGCGAGTGTTGCCATGGTTACCTCTCAGCGATCACCACAGCCGTGTTCTTCAGCCTCTCCTTGTTGGACTGGGGAGCGCTGACCTGAGCGATGACCGGACTCAGCAACTTGTTCATCAGCTCCAGAACCTTATCTGGGTTCTGCGAGGCGTACAGTCAGCAGAACCATGTCAGCAGGTCCAGATGGACCCGATACAAACGGGTTCTGCGGTTCTGCTCACCTTGGCCAGCTCGTACAGCCTCACCGCCTCCTCAAACAGACCTTTGTTCTCGGCCTCCACAGCCACTTTGCTGATGATGCTTCTGGTGTCGCCTGCAAACTTATCGATGATGCCGGGCTGCAGAGGAGAGCGCACAGTCAGAGCCTGCAGCTCAGGCCAAACGGGTCAGAACCGTGTCAACATCGTCAGGAAGCAGCAGAGCTTCAGCAGCCTGAAGGTGAGGAAGAGGAGGACGTCTTACCTTCCTGCTGCCATCTTTCTCCAGCTTTCCTAGCAGCATGTCAAACTGCAGGAAGAAACACAAAGACCAGAACCTCACAGAAACACTTAATCAGAAATAAGGAGCGCCGATCGTTACCCTGATTTGCGATTACTCCTTCAAAAAGGTTCTTGTAATATCAAGTAATCAGTAAAGTAACAATGTTAGGATGCAAGTTCCATTCAGCTGCTGCATAGAAACAACAACGGAGTCTAAAAGTAGCTGCTTCTGCAGATACTGATTTTATTATTACCATCATCCCCTGCACAGAACTAGAAGACTTTATGCAGCTGTTTATGTTGATTCATCTTAGTTCATATAAGTTCTTTTTCATGTGTTAATGTTTGTGTCTGTCAGCAATCGGCTGGTCAGCCTGTTCTGGGATCGATTGGTAATGCCTCCATCCTCCTCTAGGGGTCAGGTTGGCATCACCACCCATAGGATTTGTCAAATAAAACAAGCAAACCTCAAATTGTTTCTGTATAATTAGAACCTGTGGAAACAGCGGATTCCTGATCCGAGTCGCTCACCTCTCGACTCTCGATGACCAGCTCGCTGACGCAGCGCATGAACATGTTTTCCCCCTGGCTGTCCTTCTCGTTGCTGCAGGACAGACAGACGGGCAGCGGCGGTTAGAGACGGAGACTCGGCCAGCAGCAGAGGCGAGATGGAGGACGTACCGCAGGAAGTAGAAGTACTGCAGGGCCTCCCGCGGGTCGGTGGACTCAAACTTGCGCGTGTAGAGCATCAGCAGGCGGATGAAGTTGAGGCGGCGGACCATGGGCGGGTCTCCGGGCTCCTGGCTCACTGCGGGGACACGGAGACGCTGTGACCACGTTCCCCGCGGCGCGGATCCCTGCAGTAGCAGGAAAACGACTCACGCAGCTGGGCGCTCTGACCCGACGACTTCAGCAGCAGCCGCAGCTCGTACAGCACCAGGGCCACGTGCACGGCGTGGCTGCGCAGCCGCT
The DNA here is from genome assembly GCA_010277075.1 of Poeciliopsis retropinna. Taxonomy (NCBI): domain Eukaryota; kingdom Metazoa; phylum Chordata; class Actinopteri; order Cyprinodontiformes; family Poeciliidae; genus Poeciliopsis; species Poeciliopsis retropinna. Next base: position 27,086,386 of record VMRM01000005.1, read on the forward strand.
CCACCCGGAACAGGAAGGCCACGGCCGCCTCGAACTGAGCCGTCAGGAACAACACCTGGAAGTACAGGAAGGGCTGCTGGCTGGCCGAGAAATGGGACTCTCCTATTGGACGAGAAGACGGGGAGGCGGAGACGTTAGCGGCGGGGCTGGAAGGTCAACGGCTCCAAGATGGAGGGATAAGATCATCCAGGATAAAAATAAAGTTCCTCTGGAACCAGAGTTGAACCGACAACCTCTGCTCAGACAAAACCGTTTCCTCCTCAACAACGAACGGATGGAATTAAAACTTGATACAATCTGTTTTTAACCATTATTATAAAATAAGTTAAGAAACTGCAAACAGGAAATGGAAACGCTTGTGACTAGAAACCAAAGAAGCCATGAAAACACAGAAAACTGAAATCAGCAGTTCTGAGGTAAAAACTCTTGGTCCAACAGTCCAGAGACCCTCGGCTTCTGCAGCTACATTACAAAGCTGCTAACGGGTAAAGAGCCGCCCCCACTGCACAGAGAGAAAAGCTGAACTCATCATCTTTGCCAGCAATAAAATGTCTGAAACATTCTGACTTTGACTGTTCCATATCTGGAAATCAAACATGTTCACTTCCTCCGCTGCCAAAGAAATCAGAAATCAACTTCATCATTCACAACTTCTTCTGGTTGCAGACTGGCCTGGTTGAAAATCTACTGGAGGAATCCAGGTCAATGGGAGAAATCCCTGACTGAGCACTAAAGGCAGATGAGAATCAAGGCTCAATTTATGCTAAATGCAATAATTAAATACTGAATAAAAGAGAATCGACATTCTAAAAGATCATCAACAGTAAATATGGAGTCAGAACCAAAAGGTCCAAAACTGTAGACTGCCAGACGAGACTCTGTCTCAAGTCCAGAGTCAAAGGTCAGAGGTCATTCTAGGATGAGCCTGAGAGGAAGAAAGGGGTCCTATGTGGAAAGCAGAGAATCCTGTCTGAGGTGTCAGAGGTCACCAGAACATGACTTCATAAATATCGATGGCTGTAGTTTCCTGCGGGCCCTGAACGCCTCATCAAGTCCTTCAGCAGAAACTATAAACGCTGAGCTGAAGCTCATCAGCTTTTAATTAGAAATATTTTAATCCTCTTGTTGGCTGAGAGTCTGAGGAGCCGAGCAGGGCGCGGCGCTTCGCCGCCTTATCACTCAGTCGCAGCATTTCTGCTCTAAACGCAGCATCGCATGGAAGGAGGACGATGGAGGGAGAGAGAGACAAAGAGACAGAGAGAGAGAGAGGAGGCTGTGGGAAAACAACAGATGACAAAGCACACATGTAGAAGCAAAAGCTTTAGAGGAGAGAACATCTGAAGGGTGAAGGTGTGCAGCAGAGGATGAGGAGGCAGCCAATCAGAAGGGATGAAGCAGCAGAGAGCCGACAGGATGGGAGAGGAGTGAAGAAGTTTCTGGGCTTCTAGTCGGATTTTATGGAAAAGTTTCCAGCAGCAGACAAAGGTCTGAACTGTTACGGCGGCCATCTTTATGATGATGATGAAGATTAGTCAGGAAGATGAAGATAGCTCCTCTGATCTTCTCCTACTGATGGACTGCAGAGAATAGAGCAGTGTTAGCGTTAGCGAGGTGTGTACCGTAGTCTTCCAGCAGCTGCTTCTGCAGCTGCGGCAGCGTCAGTCTGTCCTGAGGAGAGCTGCTGCCGTCATCGTCGAAGCAGACCTGGTTCAGCTGCAGGAGAAGCACAGAGGCGTTAGAGAAGAAGACCGACTCCTTGCCTCCTTCCCACTGGGACCACAGCGCCACCTTCAGCCACAGGTAGTCGTCCGTCTTGTCCGCCACCTCCCCGTGGCTGTCGTTGACGTCGCACTTGCCGATCAGGCAGTAGACGGCCCGCTTGTAAGGGTCGGCGCTGTTCCTCAGAGCTCTGCGGTAGTGGAGGCGGAGCTTGTTCTCCGACGCTGGAGAGAGGCTGAGAGCGGGAGAGACGAAAGGTCAGCTTTATGTCCGGGTCCAAACCGACCTCCTGGACCGGTTCCTACCGTTTGTCAGGGCTGCTCATGTACTCCTGGAACCAGGACTTGAAGTCTCCCAGCTGATGCTGCGCCCGGCTCACCACCGTCATGGCGGCGTTCAGGTCGCCGCAGCGCAGGCAGTAGTAGATGACGGCCCAAACCGGCTGGCCCTCCACCTCGCCGTCCTGCAGGAAGTGACACAGAGCCATCAGCTGTCACTGGTTTCTTTACCACTTCCTGCTGGCAGATCTCTGGGGCGTCGCTCTCCCTGGACGTCAAACCTCATTTTTGATTAAATCAGATTTTTCTTCATAATTCTGAAATGTGACCAAAGTGCGTGTGCGTGTGTGTGTGTACCTGCATGCCCGGCAGCGGCCCTGGCAGCTTGATGTTGAGGAAGCTTCGGACCAGCTGGTAGGTGCCGGGCACGCCGCCCAGCTGTGCCTGATGCAGGTTGCCGAACACGGTTCCCATGGTGAAGCTCTTGTACCTGCAGACCAGGAGAAGCGCTCAGCCGAGACCAAAGATCAGAACCGGAGATGTAAGCGTTTACGGGTCGGTACCGGTTCTCCAGGAAACCGAGCGCCTGCCGTACGAAGGCCATCTGCATCTCCACAGCGGTGCGACTTTTCAGCGCGTCTCTGGCCGGAACCAGCAGCACGTCGGTCATCTGTTTGACCATCAGCCAGAGGTCCGACACGTTCTGCAGGAACCAGCCACAAATACAGCTAGAGACAGACATCTTCTGCTGTTCTAGCAGAGTTTTCTTTGGGGAAAAGCATGGCTTTACCTGCCCCCGCCAGGCCAATCGTTGCTTGCTTTTGTTATTAGGAAAATTACATTTTCAATTGAATCCATATTGCAAATGTCTCTGTTGCTCTGAGCGTTTCACTGGCGGAGTGGATTTATTCCTAAAAGATAAGTTGATGCATTTTAAACCTGGTCCAATCACAGCGCTGCGCCTCGCGCTGCTTTATCTCTTAAGTTCACGTCGGATCGCTCAAACTGGACACAGGCTGACCTGTATGGATATTTACATGTTCATGTTTCTTTGGAGAACTCAAGGTCAGAGGTTAAACCCTCTGCGTTAGCTCTGGCTGTGCAGCTCTATGAACCGCAGGAATAACCTGTAGTCTTTCTTTCAGAGGAGCTGAGAATGATTTATATTTGTGAACAAGTTATGTGGGTCGTTTCCATCTCAACTCGCTGCCCAGCAGGTGGCGCTGTCTGCCCTGTAACGTCTTGTCTGTGTTCCCGGTTGGTCGGCGCGTTAGCGGTTAGCCAACCAGCGCTAACCTGGTCGTGCAGGTTCAGCCAGTGAGGAGCTTTGGCTCGTAGTCACGCATCACGCTGGTTTTATATTATTTATTATTTTTTTTCTGGTTGCACGAAGCATCAAACCATATCAAATGTTTTGTCCACTAGTCAGAGTTAATGAGCAAGAAACTCGTCTCATAAACTGCAGCAGCCAAAACAGTTTCTGTCCCCTGGTTAAAAACCCAGGGGACAGAATGTTCTAACAGAACGTTAGAGCAACTAAAGAGCCGCTGACTTAACTTGGATTAAACAAAAGTGCAAATAATTCATATTCATCTTAATTTTATTTTATTTTTGTATGTTTTTAAAACTAGTTGTGGATTTAAATAGTTTCACTGGCGATGTTTTCCCATAACGTATAAAAACCCAGTAATATTTTTACATTTCCTGTCAACTTAACATCTTTTAGTACTGAACCCGGCGGACGCCTCGGCGTTCTCTGGGGGAACCCTGTGTAGGGTCTCTGTCGCTGTCGATTGTAAAGTTATCCCGGTTATTAAAGCTTCAGTTTCAGTCTGAGCTCCACATTTATCACATAGCCAAAAAACATCTAATATCAATAACTGCTGTCCTGATTGCTTTGGCTCAATAATAAGCCCACGGAAACATTTAAGGTCTAAACATAGATAACCTGCATGAATTAAAGGTCAAAGGTTAGGGAGTGTGAACAGGAAGAGGAGGTGGTGGCCCCACCTTGTCGTCCATGGCGGCGGCGGCGGCGGCGCACAGATCCCCGAGGCTGGGCTGGATGTGTCCGCTGACGATCTTCTCGTTGAAAACGTAGATCTGAAAGCGAAACGTTACGACCGGCTGAAATGATTGACGGTGAGAAACAGCAGCAGGAGAATCAAAATGTTGTAGAGGTCTTCAAACAGGATGATGAAGATGAGGCAGACGACGCCGCATGCGATGTGGCGACACATCTTCTGCTGAAGTCCTGCGTCACGCAGCAGACAGGAAGCGCCCGCTGCCTGATCAATCAATAGGTTCGATCGATCGGCGCCCTCCCGGCTTCGTGCGACCCGCTTTCAGCCAAAAGGCGGGCCGGCTGCTTTAACACGGCTGCCATGGTAACGCCACCAACTATTAGCTCGTTAGTTTGGTCTGATTTCATTCCTGCTCAGCAGGAACCAGAGGAGAATAAAGAACAAATACTAGAACTTCACAAGATGCTCAACGTCCCTCATTTTCGTTTCTGATCGTTTGTTTTGGAGTTCTCATAAAATTACACATTTATTCAGTTACCATTATGAATTTATGGCGAATAATAATATGACGACATTATTCTGGTAACATGATGAATTGGTTTTGGTAGAACCTGGCCCAGGTCCGCTCCCAACGAGAACTAGCAGAAAATAAATCGAGATTTTCCAAAAGTTAAAACTTTAAAGACCAAAATTTTAAAGCTTTGTGCAAAATAAAAACAGGCCATTATGACCGATAAATGAACAGTACATTTTATTTTTTGATGCTAATTTTGGAGCCATGTGTTTCTCAGGACTCCAGCCAGAGCCACCTTCAAAATAAAAGCCTCCACCATCTCTGAGCTCCTGGCGGCTCTGAGGATGAGGATGATGATGAGCATCTGCTCGCACTGAGCTGTGTGGATCTAAACTATAACGAAACCTCTACAGAACGTCTATCAACACTGAGCAGAAAGTTCTGAAGCAGAAACCCAAAGGTTCCATTTGGTTCTGATGGACTCACCTGGCGTCCGTAGGCGACCTCCACGCTGTTCAGGGCGCTGCGGCCCGGAGCCGCCGCCTCGCTCACAAAGCTGGGCTGCAACAGACGACCAGGAGTCACACGCATCGTCACAGAGAACCGACCCGGAGAACCGACCCGGATGTCTAACCCGGATCAGCCCTCTGGAGCTGCGGTTCGCTCCAGTGAACTGCCTGCATGTCATTTCTGATCAGATTATCTGATTCCTGCCGTTTCCCCACCAGCAGCTGCAGGATCTATCAGATTATGTTACAAAAATACTCCATCTAATCACTGATGTTTAGCTTCGTGGTGGGAGGATGAAACCAGTCTGGATGGCAAAACACGAGCTGCATGGAGGAAGAGCGACGGCTAACAGTGTGGAGGAAAGATAACATTGTCAATCAAACAGTGATGATCAATTCTTCTGGAGGGAATCGCAGGAAAACGTGTGATAATTTGGGGGAAATTATGATGATGATGCGATTTCTGATCGGTAACACAGAGTTCAGGTAAACAGTCGTCCATCCAGAAACTGATGGACTGTGGTGATGATGATGATTATGATAAACATGCGGCGATCAGTAAACCGCAGCTGCAGCGTCTGCATGCCGTACCTCCACATCCTGGCTGAAGTCCAGCGCATCTTCTCCAGCCCCCAGCAGCGTGTGCAGCACCCTCTGCTTCACCTGCTCCCACTGGACCAGCATGGACTCCCGGTGGTACTCCTCAGCCAGCAGGAAGGTCTGGCGACAGACGGAGGGACAGACGTCACCCGGGCAGGTTAACCTTCACTACAGCTCCAGGTTTCACCAGGAGGCCCGCAGTACCACTACTGAACATGGAATCGCTTCGCATCGTTCGAGCTTCAGCGTCTCCACCAGGACCGGCTGCTCTACTTTAACCGTCCACAGAGACGTAGAGTCCATGGAGACAGGAGAAACTGAGTCTCCTGCTGAGGGAGACAGAAATCTGGAGCACTTTGCCACCGGTCCTCTAACCTGCAGTCAGATTAAACCCAAATACAGGCTAAGCACCTGCTACTTCCTGTTAGCGCCGTCAGCAGCGTGTCCCAGCTGTCCCTGAATCAACACGACTCCCAGGACAGAACAACAAGAGGAAAAAGGAAAAACTAAATGCTCTGATTTGTTTTCACCCCTCAAAGCCTCTACAAAACGTACTGAGGGTTTTGCAGGTTTGCCTCATTTCCACCTTGCATATTTTGAAAAGTCTCCACAGCAGATTATGAAACTATTTTTGGTTAATTCTGAGCAATAAAAACAAATTTAAGTGACTTTTACTGAAAATTATAGAGCCAAGTTTAATAAATTCATTAAAAGCAATAAAAATAAGCTGGATATTGAATAGTTTGTGCTCTAGCCGACATTTTCTACTGGAGGATTTTAATTTGTTATAATTCTGTTCCCATTAAAAGTAAAAGTCTCCACAATTGACCGCACTTTGGAAACCCTTGACCTTCTGTTCACCTTCATTAAGCAGCTACAACGAGTTCAAAGGTCAGCATCAAAATAGAAACCAGCAAGCAGCAACTTCTCCTCCCGGTTCTGGCCCGGTTCTGGTGGTGTACTGACCCTGCGGCGGGACTCCTCGATGGCGGCCAGCAGAGCGTTGTCCCTCTCGTTCTTCAGGAAACCCTGAGGAGAAACAGAACGAGTCGGATAAAAACTAGAACAGAAACGGAGAGAACGTCTAGAATAGAGCTAGAACAGTAAAACAGAGATAAATCAAATAGACTGGACGAACTGCAAATTATAGATCTGAAGCCAATAAAATAGAATGAATAATACAAGCAAAGCAATTAGAGCAGCATCTGTTCTAGATGAAGGTCCAAACCCGTCAGAACCCGACCGGTACCCACAACAGACCCAGTAATACTTCCCAACTCACCCCAAGGGCTGAGGCTGATTTATGCTCCATGATAATAATAACAGTAAGAAATAAACATCATGCTTCATTGAAACAGAGCTACAAAATCGGGCCAGGCCTCAGAACCAGAACCGGCCGGACTCTAACAGGAAGTCAGTCTGAGTCATCAGAGACGAAGAAACGACAGAAAAACTACTGAGCTGATCCAGACCAGAACCAGAACCAGAACCAGAACCCCTCCTCCTAGCAGAGAGGAAACTCTTCATCAGTGTGAGGAAAACTCACGCATGCTGAGACGTCCAGACGGTCCGAAGAGACGGGAAGAGACCGAGGACGGCGGAGCGGCAGCAGGAGGATTTATGGTGAACGGACTGAACCACATGAGATTTGAGACGGGGGGGGGTTCAGGAGGAACCATTCACTCTGTCACATATTAACCCTCCATCAGCTGTTACTCTCTCACTTCCTTCACTTCATAAGTCTGCCTTCTTCCTGCCATCAGCCCCCCATCAACCCCAACGCAATTACAGCAACGGATTTTTACCCTCAGTTGATGGCTTCCGACGTCCTGTCTTGAAATTAGGCTAATCATGCTCTTAAGGGTCATGTTTATTTAATGAGGCGATTTCATTACTTCCTCCCCAGTGTGGGGCAAGTAATGGGGGAGGATGGGGTAGCAGCAGGAGGAGGGCGGGGGGTGATAGATACAGCAGAGAGCTCTCCAACTAGAGTTACCGAAGTTCAGCAACAACCTAAGAACTATCGGCAATCTGCTCTTCCTGTCAGCCGGCTGTGAAAGCCTCCAGGCCAGCAGAAATCAGCCGACCAGAGGAAGAAAGAGACATCAGGCTGCCGAGAGGACGGGTCAAAGTTCAAACTTTACTGGCCAAATCCACCATCCATCTGATTATTAAAATGGAAAATGCTTGAAAACATGTCTCTCTGTTTCATACTGGCAGTCCAGTTGACATTTAAAGGGGCTGTTACTGCGCCCCCTGCAGAGAACTAGTGTCGGTCTGGGGTTCTGAAATTAGGAGGTTGGACCCGGCCCGGCACTCTGGACCCGGCCCGGCTTTCTGGACCCGGCCCGGCGCTCTGGACCCGGCCCGGCGCTCTGGGACTCTACCTGAATGTCGGTGTCTTTGACCGGCTCCAGTGGCTCGAAGGTGGTGGCAGCACTCAGACTCTCCAGTCTCTGGGAGATGTGGAAGATGTCCAGGCCTCTGGACCCAAGCAGGATGGAGCTGAAGAGGAACACACACACACACACACACACACACACACACCCACCCACACACACACACACACACACACACACACACACACAGTGAGACGCAGAGGCTGCTGACGGCCACTAGAGGGCAGACCAACCCACCACAGCATTCCAGTACCACCAACAGCCAAATGGGTCTGTCCAGGTCTGACCGGAAGCGATGAATAACATACGCTTTAACATCAGCTGCATCCTGGGAGGTCCGGGTCAGGGTTCTGGACCGGAGCCGCTCTCCAGCCTGCTGGATCTCCTGGAGGTTCCTCTCAACGTGCGGCAGCTCAGACACAGCTTCGGTTTCTGCAGCCAGCTGCTCGGCCTGCTGCAGCAGCTCCCCAAAACCTTCTGCATCCATGGCTCCACAGAGGAGAACGACCTTCAGAACCACAAACACAAGTCGGATTTATGGAGGACAAACGCTGACGTGGTTCAGGCCGGGAAAATGAATCGCTTCCAACATCCTTTCAGTCCTGACAGAAGCAGAAATCCATGTCCATGTCTGTATTCTGTCCTTAGGGAGCCCACATGTCTCACCATGAACGTTTCATCTCTAAATATGCAGGATGAAACCACATCGCTTAATTTCATTTCAGCTCCATTAGAATAAATTAAATTATTTCTCTTTTCTAAATGTCAAAATAATATATAGAGAGATAAAGGTTTAAGGATATATCAATTCCACTATAATAGTTGCTTTGAAAAATAAAATATGCCGTGTATTTTCTGTTTTTAATGATAAAAAATAGAATCCTGCCTTGGCAACTGAAAAAACAAAACACGAATGGATTTTTATTTTTCTGTTCTGTTCTTCATCTGTCTCTATTAATTTTATTCAATTCAACAATATATGCTCCACGTTTTATTTTCTTCCACATCTCACATTGTTTTTCCTCCTAGTTATAAAATATTTGTCATATTTCATTATTATTTCTCTTTCGCTCATTGACAAACTTAATACCGATTTTTGTATCAATTCTTTCTTCATCTCATCATCTTTTTTCCATGTTTTCAACAATATTAAGTATTTATTGTGCAGACTGTTAAATGAATAAACATGTAAACATGAAAGCTGCGCATCTGCTTCTGCGCACATGGAGCTGCTCTGATAGCTTTTGGCGTTAAAAATACAAACTAGGAAGTCAGTTAAAAATACAATTCACAAAAGAAAACATAGAAATATTAAACTGAGACTTTATTTGCTGACTTTAGTCATTTAGATAATCACGTGTTTGAAGTATTCAGAGCTAGCCGTGTTAGCATGCTAACAGTCAGCTAGCAGGCTAACGGTGGTGCTAACTGTTTCTCTGGTTGCCGCTGAAGATGAAGCAACCTCTTACCTGCAGAGAGAAGCTGGGGCAGCAGAGGTCTCCTCCGGGCTTCACTGGCAGCTGAAGATCCTCACTTAGAAAATAGTTTCCTTCAGAAGAAACTGGAATCCAACTTCCGCCCGGTATTTCTGAAGCTTGATTGTGATTGGTCGAAAGTGAGTCCCTACCGGAAGAACTTCTTCTTCTTGTTGGTTTTACTGGCGGTTGGCAACAAACTTCTTTTTTTTTTAAACTTTATTTAAACAAAGTAAGCACAAACAAGTAAGGCAATTACAGTAGTGCAATTCTGTAGAAGGCATAGTAAAGGCATATTTAAAATGGAAATACAAATATTGATAATAAAAAAATCAATTAATAATAGTGAAACAATAACTAAAAATGGCAACAAGCGGACTCATATATTAGGATTAATATACATCAGTGGCAATTCCATTAATATTTCAGTCAGGGATTCATAGGATTCGATACATTTCAAGGATTTCAAATATAACTGGAATTCAGATAAGAAAATGTTAAAAACTGGCGATGATCTCAGCTCTTTGTTTATGAAAAACAAAATATTAAGTTACAACAGAGTTCTATTGTTTTGTTTTTCAATAACACTCCAAAAGTTACCATATCTCTAGAAATAGATTCAGGAAGTGTAATTTTTGAGTTGATCCACCTTTCTAAGCAATTCCAAAATGTTTTGGTTTGGTTGCATTCATCTGGTCTATCGTTTTAATATCACGTTCTCAGAATGAGCATTTATTGTCATCGATATCAAAGCCATTTCTTAATAGTTCTTTTGAAGGGTAAACTGCATTTAAGAAAGTGTGTTTCTTTAGCTTTTGGTTGTATGGGGAGTTTTAAATAAAGAGTTCTTTACCTGTCAGTTGATTTATTTTCAAACTTGCAAAGAATGTTATTTCTATTTATTTTCCCAGGGAATAAAGTTTCGTTTAGACAGTTTCTAATTGTGTGGTTATTGAATTTTTGGTCAGTGAATGAAATTCCGTTAATAGATAAATTGGGTAATTGTGAGGTCATCGGATTATATGTTATCAAATTTTTCACCTGATTAATGAATTGTTTTGGAAAGGCATTAAATAATCTGGTAAATTCAGCTTTTGGGGGAAAAATTGATATTTTGCACAGAATTGTTCGTAGTTTAACAGGCAACCATTAGCATCCATTAAGTGTATAATAGACCAAATATTCTTCTCCATCCAATCTTTGTAAAATAAAGATTTATTGCGATGTAATATGAATCTGTTATTCCACATGAGGGAGGAGTATGGCGAGTTGTTATGTACATAGAGCATTTTCCAGTAATACTTGTTTATGGAACTCTGATAGTTTAATTGGCAATTTATTAATATTGAAATCAGCTAGAAGTACACGTTTTAAATCACCTATTTAGTTAAATACATAATTAGGGACACAATACCAAAATAACTGAGAATTTTTAACCCAGGATTTCAACCAATTAATTTTAAGGGTTCTGTTAAGACATTCAAAGTCAATTACTTTCAGACCGCCATCTTTGATTTCTTTCACCATATGACTTTTTCATAGATAGTGTGGCCTGTTCTTCCAAATAAAGTTCATGTTCATTTGGTTAATAGTTTTAGTTAAACTATTTGGGATAGCAGTGCTACAGGTTGAATAAATTCATCTTGATAAACTTTCCATTTTTGATAAATAAATGTGTCCTAAAATGGAGAGGTCTCGTTGGAGCCATGAGTCAAGTTTGGATTTACATTCTTTAATCTTATTTTCAATAGTTAAGGTTGATTCTTGTTTTTTTTTTGGTTCTTGGAAATTAAATACAGTCCCCAAGTATTTAATTTCAGATTTAATTGGTGCTAGATATTTCTTTCAGGGAAGTGTCATGAATGGCTATAACCTCACATTTCTTTAAATTTCAGAAATTTAATTTCTGAAATTAAATTTCAGATTTAATTGGTGCTAGATATTTCTTTCAGGGAAGTGTCATGAATGGCTATAACCTCACATTTCTTTAAATTTAGTGTTTAGTCTGAAAAAAGTTTTATTTTATCAATTACAATTGGAACCTGCTTGTGATTTTTTTTAAGAAAACGGTGGTGTCATCTGCTAACTGGCTAATGATAAATTCTGTACCGAAAATGTCTAATTTCTCAATGTCTGCACAGTTTTTAAGATAGATTGCTAACATTTCTGTAACTAAATTAAAGAGATATGGGGAAATGGGACACCCTGGAGGAATTCCAACATTAATGTTAAATCTGGCTGTGGTGCCTTTAGGTAGAATTACACAATTATTAATGTTTTGATATAAACCTCTAATCAAGTTAATAAAATTTGCTCCAAAATCAAAATGTTCAAGAACTGAGAATAAGAATTGATGTTCCACCGAGTCAAAGGCTTTATAAAAGTCAAGGAAAAGAATAAAACCATCATCTTGGAGCATGTCCCCATATTCAATCAGGTCCTTCACCAGTCTGACATTGTTGTGGATTGACCTTCCTTTCAAGAAGCCAGACTGTGATTCTGCAATAATGTTTGAGATTCCCGTTTGGAGACGCATGGTAAATATGTATGTTAGTAATTTATAATCTGAATTTCTGAGTGTAATAGGTCTTCTAGTCTCAATAAATTTTGGTTCCTTGACTGGTTTGGGGATACATGTAATAATCCCTTGGTTCATTGTAGTAGGTATAGTATCATTTTTTAAATTTCTGTAAAAACTTGATGCAGTAATATTTTCATGTCTTCCCAAAAGTGTTTATAAAAGTTTCCTGTAAGTCCATCTGGACCCGGTGCTTTATTTATTGATAAGCGATCAACAGCTTTATCAAGTTCTTCTATTGTAATATTGTTGTCACAAGTTTTTTTGTAATCATCCTCTATTTTTGTGATAAATGTTTCAATTTGTTTTAAGGTGTGAGATTTTTGTTCTGAGAATTTGGAGGGATACAATTTGTTATAGAATTTAAAAATTTCCATTGATATTAATTTTTCATTGTTGGTTTCTACATTATTTCTTATTAAGGATTTGATATAATTTTGTTGTCTTCTTCTTTCCAGATTACAAAAGTAGGCCGTGTTTTTTTCTCCTTCCTCGATCCATCTCGCTCTTGACCTGATAAAAGCCCCTTTGGCCTCTGGATATACATTTCATCTAGTTTGGGTTGGAGGAGTCGTATTTTTTGTTTGTCTTCAATTGAGGGATTGGGCTTATGGCAATATAAATTTAGTTGTACAATATCTAGTTTTTAATTTGTTTACTGAATCAGATAGAAAATTGTCTGATCTTGTACTTCAGAAATTCCCATTTTTGGACAGGACTATTAAATTCTTCAGACTCCTTAATATTTTGGATTAATTTTTTGATTTTTTGGCAGTCGGTGTCATTTTTAAGGCGACTGTAGTTAAATTTCCAATATTTGCTTGCGCCTGATTTCCAGTTTTTAGGTTTCATTTGTAAGGAAATAAGGCTATGGTCAGCAGAGATGTCTGAGTTAATTTCATTGGTCAATAATTCATTTGTTATAAGCCAGTGATCAAGTTTTGATTTGCTATTTGAGCCAAACCATGAAAATTGTATACATTTGGGATTAAGATGTTGCCATACGTCAACTAGATTTTGTTCACTGCAGAAATTGTTAAATATTTTGTTTGGGTGACTTGAGTTATGTTTAGAAGGCCATTTATCAAAAAATTCATCATGAACAAGGTTGAGATCCCCACTTATAATATTGTTTGTTGAGTAAAATGATTTTAGGTTATCTAAGTTTAGGGTTATTTCTTCTAGTAATAATTTGTTCTGGGTTTGATTTTTATAACCATATATATTTAATAAAATAAGTACTAAGTTATCCAAACAGATAGTGAGAAATAGCCAGTGACCATTTTCATCCATTTTACTTGAAATTATCTGACCCTGGAAGGTTTTAAGAAGAATAGCGCCCCCTGCTGATCTTGAAGAGCCATGACAAAAATAAGTTTCATCTCCTCATTGTTTAGGCCAAAAGATGCAATCTTCTTGTTTAGAATGAGTTTCCTGTAAGAATATTATATTTGCATATTTCCCTTTACAAAATAAAAAGAAACTTTTCCTTTTAGTCAAATCTCTTAGGCCCCTTGCATTAACAGAAATTAACGAAAGTTCACTTATAAAAAATTCCCTTCTCCCCCACCGCGGTGGTTCCTATCTCTGAGCTCGGGTCCTCTACCAGAGGCCTGGGAGCTTGAGGGTTCTGCAGTATCTTTGCTGTGCCTAGAACTGCACATTTCTGGACTGAGATGTCTGATGTTGTTCCTGGGATCTGTTGTAGCCACTGCTCCAGTTTGGGGGTGACTGTCCCGAGGGCCCCGATGACCACAGGCACCACTGTGGTCTTCACCTTCCAGGCCCTCTCCAGTTCCTCCCTGAGGCCCTGGTATTTCTCCAGTTTCTCCTTTTTCCTGATGTTGCAGTCACTCAGTATTGCTACATCCACCACGACGGCTTTCCTCTGTTGTTTATCCACTACAATGTCCGGTTACCATTTTGTCTGTCTGGATCTGGAAGTCCCACAGGATCTTAGCTCTGCCATTCTCCACCACCTTTGGGGGTGTTCCCCACTTTGATCTCAGGGCTTCCAGTCCATATTCTGCACAGATGTTTCTGTACACTATGCTGCCACTTGGTTATGTCGTTCCATGTCACAAAACACACAGGTGATGTTTATACTAGGTTTCTGTTGCAAAAGGTCACTGAAAGGTAAAACTTCAAACAACTTTAAAACTAATGTTTTTATTCATTTTTTAATATAATTTATAAACATGATTTACAAATTATGAAGTCAGAGTGTTTCCTATGAATTTATTTCTACATTTTCTGTCCATTAAGTCATAAAATTGATAATCAAAGATTGTTCATTTAGGAAAACTGCTGAAAATGTTATGGAGGAAATGCTTTTAACTTTTGTTCATATTAATGTGCATTTTTAATAAAAAGTCACCATTTCTTCCATCAGACTACATACCGTTTATTCTCCAACCATTTCTTTGTTAAAGTGTTTTTTGTTTTGGACTGTGTGCTGCACAGAAAGGTTGAACATTTTCTACTTTCTTTTCAAGACTTTAATCAACTTTGGTCTTTTCCGTCGGTCCTTCTGTTTTTCTCCAGCAAAGACAGGGAAGCCGGTCGGAGTCAATCAGGACCAACCTGGAGGAAAACCTGAAGGCAGCTGAGGCCGGGGTCAAAGTTCAGCTTCCAGTAGGAGAACCAGCCTGAACACACGGCCAGACATATAATAGAGTGGTCTAGATCAGCGTGGGTTGGAACAGCCTAGTCAAAGTCCAGCCCTAAATCTAACAGATTGAGGTTCTCCATCCAGTTTGCCTGAACTGCAGCTGTTTCTGGAAGGTTCTGACCCAATGAGGTTCTGCAGAGCGGTCTCTTCATCTTTCAGCCCAATAAAGACGGGTCTGGTTCTGGAACAGACAGCGTCAGGTTCATCAGACCTTTCAGCGCTCTCTTCTTTATTTCCAAGGTCAAAGGTCAGATGGCTATTCCTGCATTATTCTCCTCTGGTCCAGTTTTCACTCACATTTTTCTCCTGATGGTCTCCAGTTGCTCCAAACCTGCAGAAAGCAGGCAGAACTTCCTGTTGAGTGAAATGACCTTTGACCTCACCTCGTTTCTTTACAGTCTTGACTTTTGATGAGATTTTTCTTCTTGTGAATCATTTCCTAAAATGGCTTTGATGCTAAATAAACAGCATCAGTTCTGAAACCAACAGAATCGACTCTACCCTCTGCATGCTCAGGGGCCACTTTATTAGGTACAGCTTTGTTTGCGTTCTACAGAGGTTCTGCTGGACCCAGGTACCCAACCAGAACCACCATCTGCTTTAGAAAAAACAGCAAGTTTTTAAAATTACCTTTATTGTAGAAAACAAAAACTAGTGAAGCAACAATTATTCAGAAATCCAAAACAATCCCATTTCCCCCTTTCATTAAATGCAGGTCAGCAGGTTTCAGCGTGTGAGGCTGTTCTCCATCATCATCATCATCATCATCATCATCATCATCACACTAGGCTGAGCAGACCCACAGCTCCCAGTTCTCCCTCCGTCCTACTTGAACTGGTTGTCGATCAGCGTGCCCTTCATCTTGGCCTTCTTGGCCTCCAGCTCGGCCAGCTCCTGCAGCCTCCTCTTGCTCATGCCCTTCCTCTCCAGCTGTTTCTCGATCACCTTGGCGTTCTGGGCGTAGGAGTCGGCCACCTCCCGGGCCTCGATCTCCTCCTCCTCCTCGTCGATGGTGGACACGGTGACGGAGCTGAACTTGCCCATGTCTTTGGTCCGCTTGGTCATCATGACGCGGACCTTCTTGGGGGCCTCCGGCGGCTTCTGGCTGTACACGCTGGTGTTGCCGAAGCCCTGCCCGAACTTCACCACGGCTCCGTCCACGATGAAGGTGGCCGGGCTGTTCTTGTCCTGGTGCTGGTAGAACAGCAGCAGCCCGCACTTCCCGCACTTCTTGCGGTGCTGCCGCTCGATGCCCTCCGGCCTCTTGATGAAGGCCTGCTCCTCTTCCTCCACGTTGCAGAACTTGTGTGCGTGTTTGGCGGCGTCGATGACCCGGGCCCGGTCCCGGGGCCGCATGGGCAGCTTCTCCAGCTGGCAGTCCAGAACCAGAACCATCTGGCCGCAGAGGCAGTAGTAGACGTGGAGCGGCTTCTCGCCGTCGTCGTACTCCTCCCGGTCCCGGGTGTCGGAGCAGACCACGCTCCTGGAGACCACCTTCGGCATCTTCTCAGGCCGCCGGGAGCATCAGCGGTGTTATGGCGGAAGCAAATTTCTGCTTCCGGTGCTCGCCGCTTCCACCGCTCCGGAAGGAAACCAGCGTCCGGACTTCAGTTCCGCGCAGTTCCCCTTCTTTAATTTAGAAAACAGTTTACAAAAACATTTTAGGATTTTTTCCCAGTTATCTACATTTGGATGAACTTTGAAAAAATATGCATAAAAACTTTCCTAGTAAAACTACATTATTAATAAAAAATTTGGAGCATTGGAATTAAACACCAAACGTATTTATTTATTTATTTATTTATTTATTCCCCGAGTCTGGAGCAAAACCCTCACATCTAAATTTCGTCTTTATAAAAGGATTTGTGGGCTGGATGTGACAGAATACTTGAGAAGAAAAGTTCTTTTAGAAGTTATATCTGATCCAAAACCTTTAAGAATATACTTTATGCCATTTAACCAGACCTGGTCATTTCTTCTGTAAAACTAAGAGAGAAGTTGTATTTTTTTATCTTTAAAGTCTGTGTCTTCTATTGTAATAAATGTCTTCATTACTTAGCTGGAAACAGTTAAAATGTGTGTTAACTGATAAAAGACACAAACAGATTGAATTATTTTATTGACTGATCTCAGCTGGAACTGATGGTGTCCTGTTCAAATAAAACAAACAAATGGATAGAAGTATTGTGACTGAGATGCACGGAAATGTTTTGTGTAGGTGTGTCTTACCTCTGTCTCTTCCTCTGCAGGGTGTTCAGGCTAAAAGATTCCCCGGGGGCCTGAGCACCTTTGAAAGGTTCTGGAAGAGACCAAAGCAAATGGACGAGGGGATCAATAGAACTATGCACTAGAAGTTTAAAGTTGGATTTATATTTATAGAAATGTCTTTTTAGAAATGAAATGTCTGCTTAAAAATGAATAATATTTGCTAACATATATTATTCTAAAGGTTTGGTTTGTGTGTGCATGTATTTTGTTTTCTGTTTCTTGGTGGGTTTGATAATTGGAGCAGCAGGGACTGTAAAAGGCTGCATGTTGGTTGGTGCTGAGACCCCAGGACCAAGTTCTGCAACCCATCCATTATCTGCTCACCCTTGTTCCTAATGGAAGCTGCGTTCTGGAGGAGAGGCGGGGTCACCTGGACAGGTTGCCAGTCCGTCACAGGGTGACAATTAATTTTTGGACTGTGGGAGGAAGCTGGAGAGAACTCATGCATGCACAGGGAGAACATGCAAACTCTGCAGAAAGACCACAGGCTGGGAATTGAACCCAGGACCTTCTTGCTGCAAGGCAACAGTACTACCAACTGCACCACTGTGCAGCCTATTCTGTAAACATGTTATAAGAGCCAGATTGGACCAAAAACACAAAAACTAATCTGTCTGGAGCTGCAAAATATACTATATACTAGTATATAAGGCTAATAATGAAGGCAAAACTGCCTCAAAGTGTTTCTGTCAGCCTATTATTAAAATGACTAAGTGTAAACATAATTAGCATTCATGATTAAATGATTATTTTCCTGCTGTGCGTCCTGGACGGAATGACGCACCACGTGACTCTGTTGTACGAAGGTGCTTTAAGTTTACCTCCCGTTACAATATTAATGTTTATGTTTCGTTGCATTGATAAAATGAAAGAAAAATGATTTTTGATGTCATTTTTATTATGAAGATTGTTTCCTTCTGCTCCAAATGCATTTTGCATAACGACGATCACTGTTTGTAAATCACGTTAAGTTGTGATGAACAACAACGAAACAGAACGGAACGAAACGAAACGGGAAGAAACGGAACGAAACTAAACAGAACGAAATGGAACGGAACGAAACGGGAAGGAACGAAATGGAACGGAACGAAACGGAACGGAACGAAACGAAACGGACGGAATGAAACAGAACGGAATGAAACAGAACGGAACGAAACGAAACGGAACGGAATGAAACAGAACGGAACGAAATGGAACGGAACGAAACGGAACGGAACGAAACAGAACGGAATGAAACAGAACGGAATGGAACGGAACGGGAAGAAACGGAACGGAACGGAATGAAACAGAACGGAACGAAACGGAACGGAACGAAACAGAACGGAATGAAACGAAACGGAACGGAATGAAACAGAACGGAATGAAACGAAACGGAACGGAATGAAACAGAACGGAACGAAATGGAACGGAACGAAACGGAACGGAACGAAACACAACGGAATGAAACAGAACGGAACGGAATGAAACAGAACGGAATGAAACAGAACGGAACGGAACGGAACGGAATGGAACGGAACGGGAAGAACCGGAACGAAACGGAGCGGAACGAAATGGAATGGAACGAAACGGAACGGAACGAAACAGAACGGAATGAAACAGAACGGAACGAAACGGAACGGAATGGAACGGAACAGAACGGGAAGAAACGGAACGAAACGAAACGGAACGGAATGAAACAGAACGGAACGAAACGAAACGGAACGGAATGAAACAGAACGGAATGAAACGAAACGGAACGGAATGAAACAGAACGGAACGGAATGAAACAGAACGGAACGAAACGGAACGGAATGGAACGGAACGGGAAGAAACGGAACGGAACGGAATGAAACAGAACGGAACGAAACGAAATGGAACGGAATGAAACAGAACGGAAAGAAACAAAACGAAACGGAACGAAACGGAACGGGCTTCACGTGCCGCTTATCTGAGCAACAAACGGAGAGCAATGAAACAACCTGCAGGTACAAAATAAAACCTTTTGAAAAGGTAAAGTATATAAAATACAGTTTAAGTTTGATTTCTGTGCCAATGCCAAGCAAGTCAGTGCGATGAGAAAACACAGCAGCTTCCTTCTCTTCTGACAGGAAACCATGTGAGCAACAAATATCCTAAATATGTGCTGACAAAAGTCACTCATCGGTCTTTGAAAACAAACAACCACCTTGTTCCTAAATATATGTGTCAAAGACAGGATTGTGTTTAATGTGATTCCAGCTGCAGCTTTAAGCTGGAATCTCAGGAACCAAACCTTCCCTGGAAATGTCTCTCCACACACTGGATGTTTCAGATACTTTGACCTCTGACCCTCACGGTCCGGTGCGGCCCTTCTATGAACGTGTCCAGGTTTTCTCTAACATCTGCAGGTGCGGCTGACAGTAATGATCTCTAGAACCTGAATGACGGTTTGTTATGTGACGGACACTTCGGGTCCAATAACTGGAGAATCTCTCCTCGGCTATTTGCCCCTTTGCCCTCCGCGGCCCACCAAACAGCCCTCGGGTTGTTTCCAACCTGCCTCGCGCCCCGGGGGCCCGGCTGGGAGAAACGTCACAGGCTGTGAGCAAATCTTCATTGACAGAAATGTTGAAGTTTAATATTTAATCTGCACATTTTGGAAAACATTAAGAATGATTGTGTCATGTTTGTCCTCCTACAGAAACCACATTAAAACAAAACATACATTTCCCATCCCCATTCGGAGCAGCGAGGGGATCATCAGGACTGGACCCTTCTGGGCTTTGGGTTACTGGTTCTGGGTTCTGTTCCAGTTTCACACCAGTCAGACCAGGAGTTCAAGGCTGGAGCAGCTTGCAGCATTTCCAGCTCAGCATGAAGAAACCAACCAGGGAAAACGTCACAATACTGACACATTTTTATTTCAAGAAGAGTACAAAACATTTCCTACAACATGGAAACAAGCAAAGACTTTTCTCCTCAGCAACAGGTGGGGGAGGGGGTCGGGCTCCTCACTGACAGCAGCTCTTGTCACATGTCTTTCCTTTGCACACGCAGCCAGAGGCGCATTTACTGCAGCCTGATGGGCAGCAAGAGCAGCAGCCTGCGAGCAAAGAGCAGCAAAGATCAGGATGCTGAGCAGCAGAACCAGCAGCTGGACACCAGTTCCACCAGTTCCACCAGTTCCACCAGTTCCACCAGGGAAACTGGAGCTTCCAGCTAAAAGCAGCTGGAGAGAGGAAGATGAAGATGTTCTTACTTTTCTTGCAGGATTTGCAGGAGCAGTTTGCGCAGCTGCAGGAACCTCCGCAGTTACATTTTCCAGCTGAAGGAGAGAAAACCAGATCAGCCTTCAAACTACAGAACCAAAACCGGAACCAGAACCAGAACCAGAACCAGATACTCACTCTTCGTGCAGTCGCAGGGGTCCATGTCTGAGCGGAGGCGGTGCGGGACTGCAGATGTGGATCAGCTGATGTGGCTCCGGGTTGGAGGCGCTTCTTTTATAGCGCAGCGCAGCCCGCCGAGCCGGGCGCAAACACACGCACTGCGCACGCGCAGAGCGCTCTGCACACGGTTCTGGTTCTGGTTCCGGACAGAGACACACGTCCCTGATGAGAAGACAGATCGGTCCCTGAACGTTACATAACGGCACCGAGTGTCCCGGTTCTGACCCGGACCAGCAGAACCGCGGAGTTCTTCACATAAGGAGAGTTAATAATAATAATAATAATAATAATAATAATAATAATAATAATAATAATGATTTTACTGTGGAAACCAAACAAAACATCTGGAGGTTTTTGGAACTGTTGACGTCCCAGCATGCATCTCTTTGAAGAGTTTCCTGGTGCTTTGTTGTGAACATTAATAAAACTCTTCAGATATTTCATTTGGACTGATTAATAATTTCTTCAATCTTTTTGTCATTTCCTCCAATTTAAACTTTTTATTTCTAAAATTGAATGAAAACATTTTTTTTTTTATGAAATCCGCCTAATAAAGTTGTTTTAAAACCTCCACCAGCTCCCTGACCCCCCGCGGGGTCACCAGGTGCTGCTTCAGGGGTCAGCGGCCGACAGGTGGGGTCACCTGGACAGGTCACCAGTCCATCGCAGGTTTTTAAATCTCATATAAAGTTCATATTTTATTCAAAACGAGTCATCGTGTTTGCGGCTCTGCACACGGCGCGGTCCAGCGTCCTGTCTCGGCTGCAAACAGCCATTGATCCGTGCTGCGTTTACGGACCGCGTGTTGTGGGAAACGGAACCACAGAAAGTGTCGAGCGCAAACGAGACGTGGGGTCCACTGCTCTGTTAAACATAGTCATTCAAATCTGTGCGCGTCTTATTATTGTCTAAATGTTTGGATTTTTTACAGTAAATATGTAGTTTGTTGTTACCAAACAGTTTATACTTTAAAATGTGTCTTTCTGCTTTCCAAATAGGAAAATATTTGAAATAAACAAATCTCTAGTTTTCATTGTTTCCATATGCCTTTCTCATATTTCTTTAGTTTCAGTCAGCTTTCCATCCAGGTTGTCAGAGATCCCACGCCCTGTCATGCCCCTGAACGCACCACTGCCTGGTTTTGCACCCGTCGCCGCAGCGGGGAGCCCGTACTGGTCCCAGTTCGCGTGATTCCAGGTCGTGTTTGTTCGCCAGAACAAGCTGAGTCATTGAACCGTGATTCAGCGTAAAAGCTGATGACAAACCTGAAAAAACACGAAACCCAGGAAGTTCTGGAAAGTTCTGAACCGATCCGGCACCGGTTCATGCCGGGATTTAGGTTTTATCTGAAACCGGAGGAAAGTCAGATTCTTCCATTGTTGTTGGATTCAGTTCATGTCTAAACTTGTGTCAGTCCGCAGTGTGTGATAACATGAGGTCGGTTCTGGTAAAGAGAACCGGTCCAGAAGACACTGGACTCCAGATGCGTTAGCAGACATCCCGCCACTGTGATGATGGGCAGGGGCGCTGCCAGGAATCCTGGGCCCCATGACAAAAAAATAAATCGTCCCCCACGCAGCTGCTGTTAAAATCTGTTTAGTCTATCTGACTCATCAAAAGCGTCACAATTTAAAAGCAACTTTCAGAAATAAGGATACGAGACAATATTTACTGCTCATGAATTTTACATCCAACAGTCTGCATACAGGTTGCTTAAATGTTTTCTGTCAGTTTTAGACACTGACATGTCTCCCCACCAGCAACAGTTACAGGCAACATGCAAAACATGAAGCAATCCAGACTTATGAAGAAATGCCATGAAGTTGCATTTTAGTCAAGCTGCAGTTTATAACTTTAATAAAATATTTTCTGCATATTTGTTAAAGCTGGCACCATGTCAGATAATCTGTGAAAACAATCAATCTCAATCAATCTCCTCCACCTGAGCAGCCATAGCATGCAACGATCCTACCAAAACAGCAAATCAGGACCAGGAGGGTCCTAGCGCTGTCAATCATCCTCGTTCACTCGCTGCTAAATGTGCTAATGGTGGAGAAACTACTTATTACAGGAAGAATGTTTATCTGCTGTCACTGGTAGCTATGCTAACTAGACTGAGCATTCACAGCAGGCTATGCTAGCTGCAGCACAGGGATGAGCAGCACCACATGAGATAGTGATTGACAGCGCTAAAACTCTCCTGTCTCTGATTGGTTGTTTCTAGATAGTTCTGGTAGAAAGCAGAGGAAATGGATTCTTCATATTATTTCTGTACCAAACTGTCACAACATAATGACAGTTTTAACAAAATGTAAAAATATTTATTTTATAAAAGTTACTGCAGCTTTAATTTCCCAGAGGTTGGGTCAGCAGAGGTAGGGCCAGCAAAGGTCGGGTCACGAGGGACTAGAGCTGCTGCTGACCGACTGATCTGTTAAGTGGTAAAAGGTCAGAGGTCAATATATCTATATGTTGGTAATTTCTTTCCTTAGTTCATTAAATGTCAGTGAAACGGAGGCTAACAGTCTGTAGCTAAGCTAACTATGCTACATGTTGATAATCTCAGTTTACCCACCTCTCAGAGAAAAACTGGGTTATAAATTGACACTTTTACCTTTTTCTCTCTCTCTATTTTTTGAAAACCTACTTTCATATTTTTCTTCTGATGAGAGTAACAGCCTAAAGCTCCAAGCAGGAAGGAACCGTTTCATGCAGATCCAGCGGCTTCAGGCCAAATCTGTGTTTTTTGGTCTGGGAGGGGGAACATTTAATGTTTACTGCTAAAAACAAGTTTAAAAAACACAATATAATTAAGTTTGTAATTGACAGGGAGCCATTTTTTAAAATTCCTAACCAATAAAAAAAATTGTGGAGGTTCTGGTCTGGTCTTCAGTCCAGAATTAAAACATTTTGTTCTTGAGGGAACTTTGAATATTCAGCTGGCCTAAAATAAGAGACCCATCAGAAAACAGATCATCAGCTGAGCTAAATGCTCCACCGGACCGCAAACTGATTAGTTTGGGTTTCTGTGTCAGTAATTGCTGCTGCTTTTCGGTTCAATAGAACCGACGGAGATAGTCCCTCAGAGATGGTGAGCCGACCTCTGACCTCTGAGCTGACCGGGTCAGAACCAGATCCAAACACTGCCATCGGATCAGACGTTTTTGATTTTTTTTTTATTGGATCAGAATCAGTTTGTGTTTCAGCCTGAATGACGTCACCATGCGTGAAAACGTCCAGACTGTTTCTGCAGGACGGCCCACAGTGACCCCTGGTGGTTAGAACCAGGAAGGACATGAAACAGCAGCTGAAGATGCACATCTAGATTTATTAGTTGTTACAAAGCAAGCAGATGAACCCGGTCCAGTTCTGGACGGTTCCTCAGCTTCCAGAACTCGGTGTGTTTTCATGCAGGCTCTGCAGGGCCAGGTCAGTCCACTTCATCTCCTGCTCTTTCACCGACTCTGTGGATCCGCCGTTGTCCTGCTCGGCTTCCGGCAGCTCGCTCTGCGACACAAACCGCCGATCAGAAGGAATCAAAGTATAATATATTGTTATTACTACCAGTATTGTAACCCTGGAGGAGCAAGATAGATGAGAGTGTAGGCTTCAGAATCGGATCAGAACCAGGAAGCCCTAAAAAGCTTTAGGACCGTCCGACTTTATCTCAGTCTTGGAAACCTAACTGATAGAAACTGGTTTTAATGTTTTGCAGGTTAACAACATTTATAGAACCAAAGGCAAAATTTACAGCTGAAACCACAAGTTTACATACACCCAATGAAAACTCGCCCACCTTTTCTCACCTGGTGTGACGTCAGACTTCTGGTTTCAGGTCAGAATCACTAAAATCGTTTCTATTAACCGAAGAGCAACAGCTGGACTAGAGAGTAAAAGTACTTCAGCATATTTACTCCAGTAAAATTACAAAGTAGACAACCAAGAAATTACTCAAGTGAGTAGAAAAGTATTACTCAACTACTGAGTAACTGATCAAATGATCAATTATTTAAAAATTACATAATCAGATGGACAGAAATATACAGTTAAGAGAAAATTTTAAGGGTGAAATTACAATAACTCATAAAAATAACTACAAAATAACAAAATCCGGCAAAATAAGAGTTTTCCAAATCAGTTTCTTTGAATAAAAACCTTCTGAAACTTTAACAAAAACTGCAAAAGTGATTCTGTGTTTTTGGTTAAAACATGTTTGTTACAACTCTGAAGCACGAGCAGCAGCACTTCATCATGAAAGCAGAAAGTACAGAAAAACCTGATATTTATTATTATTACCATTATTTTATTAAATATTGTGATGTTAACATTGATTCACCCACCCTTCCTTTCCACTAATTATTATTTTCTATCATCTTTTATTTTTACAATTTTCATTCTGCTGGATGAGAAGATTCCAGCAACTGTCAACAAATTGGTGATCAATGAAGTACTTCTAACTCTGATCAGGAAGACCAGATGACCCCTGACCTCTCTGACCTGGACAGACAGGTCGTGTGTGAAATTCTGCCCCTGTGTTGGAAGCGCGCTCTGCAGCCAGAGAGGATCTGTTCATTTCCACGGCACTTCTGATCGGTTTATTGGTAAAACATTATAATCATGTCAAGATTGTAGCTTTCAGTTTAATCGGCAGCGAACAAAATTAAACAATAACTAAATAAACGAGGTCTTCTTAACTGTTTTGTTTCATAATCGCCAAGAGAATCTGTCTTTTTCCAACTTTAGTCCTGACAAAAAAAAGTCAGTCACCCAACAAGTTTTAAACTCATTGTGAGTATTTATGATTTTTCATTGCTGATATAAGAGGAGGGAAGCTGCTGATAGCTGGACACAAAGATGAGAGTGTGACTTTCTGGAAAATCCCACTCGAATGTAAAATATGACAGATTAGTGGATACAAGAAATTTCTAGTTGTTAATTTTTGGTGGCTCAATCAGACTATCACACAGAACGACCACTGAGAAAGTGAAAACATTTGTTCTCTATTTGCCAAAGCTATGAGGAATTGTTAATTACGGATTATTTCAGGCAGCTGAAATATTTGGTTCCCTCCTCATAATGTCGGCAAATAGAGAACAAATGCTTTCAAATTCTCTATTATTGTTATGTGAGATGATTGAGCCACCAAAGATCAACACCTAGATTTTTTTTTTCCAGCAATCTGTCACATTTTACATTACAATGGGATTTTCCAGAAATCCTGGAAAAACAAACCTGCGTTTGTCGTGGTAGCTCCAAACGCAGGTTTCACCTGTGTGTCCGGTGGAAACTTTACTTTTAATTGTCAGGTTTAAGTGAAAAAGCTGGAAAAAAGTTTAAACAAAACGGCGTTTTGTTTAAACCTCCACACAACACCTCGTTCATTTATTTTATAATTCTGTTAGCTGCCGATAAAGTGGCAACCTTGACATGATTATTGGAGATGTTTTGCAGATAAATCAATCAGATGAAATGAACTCTGGCTGCAGTTCGCGCTCCCGACACAAGGGGGCAGAATGTCACACAAGACCTGTCCTCTGAAGAGAACCTCAAGTATTATTCACCATGTGGTCATAATGTTCTGCTAATCCATTAGTAATAATAAAAGTGCGTCGCCCTGGGTTCGGTAGTGTGGACCGGAACCAGCAGCCCGTACCAGAGGGATGGAGACGTCCTCGTAGGGCAGCCGGTCCTCCCTCCACGCGTCGTCGGTCAGATCCAGGACTCTGCCGTCCCGCTGGATCTCACTGTCCATCCCGGGTCGGAACCGGATCCCGAACCGGTTCCGATACAGTCCCACTAAAAGCCCAAAGAGCAGTGGGGCTTCACCGCTGAGCCTGTAGCTTCTCCTTCTGGTGTAATGGCGGCTGGCAACCTGCTGATTGGAGCTCTACCGCCCCTTCTGGTCTGGAGGGGAAAATCTTCTTCTTCTTCTGGCGGTTGGCAAGAAACATGAGGTGAGCATTACCGCCACCAACAGGTAAGGAGTGTGGACCACATGACAAAAAAAACAAAACAAAAAAACAACTATAACCTATTATTACGGAGCCCTCCAGGGAACATGGACTTTTTTTTTCTTTTGCGTTCCCCCACAAAAGTATTTGCGTTCCCTCACAATAATCTACTGGTCAGCAATGCGTTATAACTGAATACTGTAAGCTTTTCTTACGGTGGCCACTGTACTTTCTGCCTTAATTCAAGGTTATGTGAGGCACAATCAAAACTGTCAGATGATTTATTACCCGCGATAAAAACTCAGAAATAATCCAAATAGTTTGGATGTATTTATATTTATTTCCTACTTATGGAAAGTTTCTGTTTATATCAGGTTTTTGGTATATTTCTATCCTAAAGGAAATACAAATATTTGACATATGTAAAATGTCAGATATTTATGACATTTTATGTCAGATATTTCACAATGAGATACAAACATACATGGAAAAACCTCACATAATCTTGAATTAAGGCAGAAAGTACAGTGGCCACCGTAAGAAAAGCTTACAGTATTCAGTTGTAACGCATTGCTGACCAGTAGATTATTGTGAGGGAACGCAAAAGTATTGATTGTTTCTCTAATTAACTAGTTTCTCTGAATCAGATCATTCTTACAAAGGGTAAATCTTGTCATGTTTTCATTAATTGTAAGAGAAAAATCATCACAATTATCACAACTAAAGGCCTTCAAATGTCCTGCATGTTTCACTGAGTGATCAAGTTCCCCAATTAAATGAACTTTTCAATCATATTCTAATTTATTGAATGGGTCTTTAAAAATCCGAGTAGGTTACAAACATTGCTGGTGGTTGTATCTGTAGTTTGTCATAAATGACTTTAAAAGATCATATTTGTCCCAAATGCCAGTAACGACTGCTCCTGTTTCAGTGTGAGGGTGAAATGCTGAACATTATTTTATCATATTGTAACATTTTGGTTGGATTTGAAAAGTCCAGAAAAAGTTAGAAAGTACATTGAATCATCAAAATTGCAAATATTACTCAAATCGACAAAGCAAAGTATTAAATCCACAAGATAAAATGGAGTAAAAGAATAATAAACCTTAAAGAGGCTGTCTTAAAAACCTACATTGCCTCAGTTAAAAAACTTAGTTTAAATAATCAGAAACGTGTAAAAACAATAACTCTACTTTAACCTAAATAATAATAATAATAATAATAATAATAATAATAATAATAATAATAATAATAATAATAATAATCCTTTAAATTAAATGTACATATTTAAAAAAAAAAAAAGACTGGTCCGGATTGGCTGTCTTCTGTTTCCATGGAAACCAGACGCCTCGCTTTCTCCAGCGGCTGAAAGACGCAAACAAAGTCCAGACGACGCGGCTGTCCAGCAGGTCTGAGAGGTAACTGGTAAACTGGTTAGACAGGAGGCTTTACTGGAGTTATTATGGACACCGTTCCAGTTTCGGCCGACAGGAAGTTAGCTTACCAGCACTTCCGGTTCTGTTACGCTAGAGAGCTTTTGACAAGAAGAGAGAGAAACTTTGTGCCTAAAATCTGTAACTAACCGGATCAACAGTGAAATGGCTGGAGATGTTCACGCCTCAACATTTAGGGTCAGAAAGCCGAGCAGAAGGATGCTGGAGTCGGGGAAGACACGGTTTGAACTTCCTTCTCTCTCTGCTCTGCATCCACGAAGCCTTTTCTACTGCCCTGGGATTTGGACTGAAATATTTGATATTTTCTGATGCTAACTAGTTGTAAAAACAATCATAGCAACGATCTGAACCTTAAAACTGATCCAGCAGCAGCACTTAGATTTTCTGTATTGACAGTTAAAGAAACTTTCTTTTCTAGAAGCTGGAACTTCAGATAGCTTGACATTTATCCTAGATGCAAAACAAAAAACATTTTCTCCACCTTGAGTTATTATTTAGATGCTAACAGTCAGACCTCCAGCTGGACACGGCTGGTCTGGATTGTTCAGTTAAGCTTTTAAAAATATTTCCTTATTTTTATTCTTCCAAAGAAGCTAAAAATAGTTTCGGTCAAAGGGTGAACATTTGACCTAAATTTTAATAAGATGAAGATAAAAACTGATCAACAAAGACACTGGCAAGGTTTTAACGCAGAGTTTGTGAATGATTTCCAGGCTCAGCAGTGATGTCACTTCCTCAGGAAGCAGAACATGTAAGGTCATGCAGCAACCCTGGAAACCCGGTTTTCTCCTGCATCATCAGCTCGAAGGTGAAGGAAGGATCCATGGGCAAGATCCATCCTGAAAGCGTCCTGTACAGAACCACGTCAGGCGACTACGGCCGGCTTCCTCCCAGCTTTGAGAGCGCCCCCTGCAGCTACCACCCAAAGACCCAGAGCTTCACCCGCCAGATGCGGCTGGGAGGAATGTTTCACGGCTGCTCCATGAACACAGCACTCGATAAAACCCAGCACTGTCTGCAAAACACTATCTGAGCATGCTCAGATCACCAGCCTTGGCAAGAGCGGCAGCTCCTCTTCCTCACTGACAATAATTCAGATAGTAGCAACTGCTTTGTTGGTGTGGCAACATTTGATATGTAATTCCTGAGTTAGATATGCATTATATGATTAAAGTGAATCCAGTTTGACTCTGACTCATTCTGCAGATTAACAGAAAAGTCCCTGGAAAACAGAATTTCAGGGACTAAAATATCAACAAGATTTAGAAAAATGTGACTTTTCATCAAATTTGTATCTGACGCCTTGAAGGATCCAGAATGATCCTGAGGAAGAAGCTGCATCAGCAGCCATGTTGCTATAAATCCTACATGATTTCTGGCACTTTGTGTTGCAAATGTCTAATTTTAAAATCTGACACAAGGTCTCACTTTTAACATTTATTTACTTGTTCTGTTAATCAGAGAATTTCTTTTTTTTTTTTCTTGCAAATTGTACAACATTTTGACAGAGAACACCTGAGGTCAAAATGTTAAATTAATCTCAGAATCAGAGTTTTGGTGAAAATGTGTTTTATTTGATCTCCGGGCACTTGCTGCTCCCTTTTTTACTGGTTTAACTGGTTTCCATTAGAGCCAAATCTCACAGGATCCAGACATTTCTCTCTAGCAATAGTAACAATATTTATGGAAGAACAGCAGGTCCACTGGAAATAAATAAAACAATATTATTATTTTCACAATTCCGAGTTTTGCTCCCAAATAGTCATAATTCAGTGGCCACCTGCAGTCACACAACCAGAAGGCTCCAGTTCCTGCGTGGCCCCAGGCCTGTAGGAGCCACAGGCCCTTCAACACGTGACTTCATGACCGCTCCACATGCTCTGCTCCCTCACACCAGTAACAGTTTGTCCTCCTGCAGGAAACTGTTCATGTCTCAGAAATAATCACGTCATCCAGTGATGACAATACATCTGGGGCCGATGTTGATCCGTTCTGGTATCTGGTACTGTCCTAACCCTACCCTGATCCGGCTTGGACACTCTGGTTTCTTTCTTCGTGTCCTTGCAGTAAACATACTCTGGGTTTCACCTGAACACTGGGCAGTTTTTTCTCTGACTGACAAGCACACTTTGGCAGGCCCTTTTTAAATTTCTCCAGAAATCTTCTTGTTAAGAGTTACAATGTTGAGCCAGAAATGTTGGTGCCCAGATTCCTCATGACAAAAGGTAGAGACTGTCTTCCAGTCAGGACGTCGTGTGCCGACCCGGACACAGAGGGCATTTAGGGTATTTAGATACAGGCCATACAGGCCAAAAGATTCTTTAGAATTGAGTGAAAGAAGCAGATTTCTGGATTGACAGTTAATTAGGGGAGGCTTCGTTTATTTGATTTATTCCATTACCACAGCCTGTTGAGTTTTGTTGCTGTTATGAATGGTGTGTTTCCTCTTATCTGCTTACATGCAGACACTGCAGCTGACATTACCATGTTTGGTGTGACTGGCAACAGTCATAAACAGACTGGGACTAATTAAGCTACCTTCTGGAACAGAATGAGCTGCAGTCTTCACCTGGTGGCAGCCGTAAGGTGAGCTGAATGGCGCCAGGGCTGGACGGCCAATGTCACTCAGTTTCTGTTCATAAAACATTCACTGATTACTAGACGGTAGGCTGAATGTTTCCTTTGCATTTCTTTGCAGATGCAGTGCTGTCCTCTGGATTCTTTCAGTTTTATTCTGTCCAGGAGGATCCTTGCTGTGACACACTGCCTCCTCCAGACTGGAGGTGGGTGAATGCAGTGGCTGGTTTGGTCTTTTGTGTGAGTAGATATCTGGTGTTACCTCCTTTGCTTGACCTCGATCGCGCCTGTTGTCTCTGGGATTTCCCTGCCTTGTCGGAAACTCCACTGGCTTCTGGTTTCTGGACATTTCTGCCTCCTGCCTCATCCCCGGATTTGTCTGCCTGAAATCGTCTTCACATGCCTGACCTATGTTTTTGTCCACACCACCGATCCTCACCTGACCCTCAGATAAGTTTGCCTGCTTCTGCCTCCCTGGTTCTGACCAAACCTTGGCCTTTAACCTCTGAATTCTGATTTTCCCTGGGTTTACAACCTGCTACCTAACCACTGTGTATTGTGGAAAAACACTATTTTCCAAGCACTGTCAGGTTAATTTCCATATTGTGCACAATACAGAGATCAACTGTAATAAAAATACAATTTGCAACGTATACGTAAGAAATTTAACTGACCAAAAGTCAATAACAAACAAATGAATTGAGTACAGAAGAATAATAACCCAGGTCATTACAACCAGGTTGTTAAACAGATGCAAGCAAAAATTCACATTTTTGTTTTTACGGTGCCATGTATATTATTCTGAGAGACTTTTTATTGGTAGAGTCTAATATATAGAAAAAAATAAGATGAAACTATTTAGTCCATCAAGGTGGAAATTTTCCTTTGACTCTAAAACAATAAAATAAATCATATTCATAGAATCACATTATCAACATGTGAATAGAGCAAAAACACTTATCAAGCTACAGGTAAATGTTATCATTTAGTTTGGTTAAGAATAATTATTTTCCTGTCAATCAATGATTTCTAATAGATTCTTAGTTGCCAGAGGAAAACAGTAAGGCCTTCATGAGCTCAGAGGGTCAAACTGATGAACCCAGAGGATGGATGCTCTCTGATAAAATACTCCTGCCATCTTCCAGGATCTTTCAGCAAACAGTTGAGACAATAAAGTTGTTTTTGGTTTCATCACCATTTACCTGCTGTTCTACCTGCCAGTGAAGGTTTTATTAAAAGATTGTCTGTTAGTCTGCAGGTCCTGAGACCAAACCAGCCGAGGAGATGAAAAGTTAAAACTGGTGTTAAAATGTTGTTTTAACTTGAGTTGAGTTAAAACTCAAGTTAGAATATTAAGCTTTAATACTTTAATTTGACAACCTTTACCTATCTGGAGGATGTATGCCTTAAGATCACTGGATCTTCATAAAGATGGAGTCTCTGAGAACAGTTCTTAACTTCCTTAAGAAAATGAAAAAATATGTTGTTTTACAAGATGATTTATCTTTTACGGTTCCAGTAATGTCAGAATTTATAAATAATAAAGACTTTGTGCTATTTTGATCTAGTAATGTAATTATATTAGTTGTGTTACCTCCCCTCGCCACTAGAGGCAGTATCAGGCCGAAAAGATGCGAATAAGGAGCAGATTTAGAAGAACACCTTTAGAATACAAACTGTGATCTGCACTGAAGTAAATAAAAGAGAGAATTTAAATACATGCTGAGAGTGAAAATCCTTCCTAAAGGTGAAAATATATCACAGATTTCAAAAGAAAATAAAAACGGGAGGCCGCGGATAATATAGGAAATAGCGCCCCCTTCACTTCCGGAGTGCAATGGTCCCATTTCCATATGAGGTATCAGACTGACTGAGGTCCGTCTCGCCCCTTCCTGTTGCTGTAGCAGGTGGAGTTGTATTTATCTGAACTGATTTACGTTTCAGAAACAGACTGGTTTCTATAAACACCAGTTTCTGTATGATTTTGTTTTTTTTTTGTGTGTGTGTGTGTGTCCTGTTTCCTGTGGTGGGAAATTTTATTATAAATCAAGTAACATCTGCTGGTGGTGCCATGTCTTTATCAGTGCATGAACTCTCGCCATATGCACCTGGTTGTTTTTCTGCAGCTTCCTGGGAGTCAGAGCGTCTCTCCCTCGGTTGGATCCTTTATATAAAAACTACGGGGAGCCGTTTGTAGAGTAACAGTAAAATTCCTTTGACATAATCGTTGAAAATAACTATTATTCACACATTTACAACTGTCACAATTTAAATATTTAGTTTACAAACTAAGTAACTAAATATTTAGCCTTAAAATTAAATATTAAGTTAGGAAGCTAAATATTTGGTTAGTAAATACCTATTTATTTCCGCTAACTAAATATTTAGTTATCATTGAATTAACAAACCAAACATTTAATTTTCAAACTAAATATAACTAAATATTGATGTCCAAGCTGAATGTTACAAAATGGCTTGAACGTCGGAACATCAAAGATATTTGATACAAGTTGACTAGTTGATATTTAGTTGACAAGTTAAATATTTTGTTCGGAAGATACATATTTAGTTAATAAAATAAATATTTAATTTAGAGCTAAATATTGATTTTTGAAAGCTAAATAGTCAGCTCAGACCTAACCATTTGGTTGAGGACTAAATGTTTAGCTTAAAAAAACGAAATATTTTAATGACAGACTAAATAAACCAAAAATATTGCTGTATTTTTTGTGACTAAACGTCAGCAAGTGGCCACCCCGTAAACGAGACTGTGAAAAGATCCGAGCGGAAGTCCGCCTGTCTCCGCCCTCATTCCTCGCCTCCACAACAGAAGAAGAAGAAGAAACGCTACGCGGAACTTAGCGAGTAGCTAGCTGTATAGCCCGCCCGCTGCTGGTATTTGTGGGGTTTATTTGATCTAACAGAGCCTCTCGATGCTGCAGTCTCCTGCCAGGCGTTGTGAATGTCCTGCAGAGCTTTTGCAGACTTTATTATCACATTAAACTGGCTGTTTCTGTTGCTTTCTGACAGAGAAACCGGAGGAGTGTTGAGGTAGGCTAACAGTTAGCAGGCTAGCTTTCTAACCATTTTGTTCAGGATCCAGCTCGTTTTAAACCGGCTCAAATCGCAGCTCTGCGAGGATAACTTTTATTTTTAAAATCGGCAAACTTTTCAGTGAAAGTGATGAGTTTACTCAGTTTGGTTGTTATTTCCTAATGTTATTGTTAGGCTGGTATGCTAGCCTAGCTGGAAAGCTTTTGTTTGTCAACAATGTATATTTCTAAGATAGAATTTTACCGATCGGCTACGTCACAAACGTCACCAGGTTTTCCCCAGAAACCCAACTGGGCCCGGTACTGGCTGGTGCTCGGACAGCCATTCATCCTGCGGCCCGCCTGGTTTTGACTTAAATGTCTAAAGTTCACAGATTTGAAAATATTACTTGATAGTTATGTGTTACTGGAATTTTAATATCTGAACTCCAACTATAACGTCTTAAAAATGCAAACATAAAAAACTCTAAATAAATAAGCAATGCTTAGTCTGGTGGGGACACAAGTAAAGCTTGGTGGCCCGCCAGGCTTGTAATACACTGGGGAAAATCCTGACCACGGTTCATGGTTAGCAAGAGCCCCACAGTTTTCCTCCAGTAAACTAACGGTAATTATTTTAAGTGAAATTATTGCTCTAGGAGATTCTTACAGAACTTGAATATGTCTATTTTTCTTTGCACATTTAGAAGTAGTATTCTTTCAGTTAAAAGCTCCTCTCTGTATCCCAAAGAGAAATTAGATGCTTTAATAACTCATGTCATCCAAGTATCTGAAGACAGAGAGCAGGAAGGAGATCTGGAGAAGTCTCTAACTAAAGACAGTTGCTGTATGACATTCTCATGCTAACGGCTCAACTGGATGTTCTGAAAGAGTTTGAATTAGATTAGGATTCGGCTCATTTATAAGATCAAGAACAAATATCATATTTGCAAAGCAAACTGATGCAGTTTCTATGCAGAGTTTTAAAGATTAGCTGAGCTTTTTGCCAGTACTTTCTCATATTCCTTGTTATGAGGAAATTAATGTCTGGAGTTTCTTCTGCTCTGATTGGTTTTTGTCTCTGCAGCTCAGAGGTCCAGATGAAGCTGTCCCCCTGAACCTCAGTGATGTCCACAGCTCGTGTGGCTTTAGGCTCCGCCCCCTGGCGTTCAACCTAATCTGCCATGTGTTGTTGAACCCCACCGATCTCTAGTCAACAGAATGAGCGGCGATTCTGACCCGACCCAGCCCACTGAGAAGAGGAGCCCCAAACCACGGCTCTCCAAATGATATGATAGTAGCTGCCTGGATCACTTTCTGTGCCTGTAGGAGCCTCGCCCAGCTGCTGCTGCTCCTCTCCTCCTCGGCGCCCCCGGCCCGGGAGACGCTCGCCGCCCGCCTCGGTGCCATGGGCAACAGCTGCGTGTGCAGAGAGGACAGCGACCTAGAAGACCACCGCCACGACTCGGCCTCCAGAGCCACCCGAGCTGAGGCCCGCCGGGTCGACCACGGCGCCGCCGTCGCAGCCGACGCCGCTGACAGAAGCGGTCGGCCCAGAGATCCGGTCCGGCCGCCGCGCCGTGGCCGCGGCCCACACGAGCCCAGACGGAAGAAGCAGAACGTGGATGGGCTGGTGCTGGACACGCTGGCTGTCATCAGGACGCTGGTGGACAAGTAAGTCTGGAGACAGGAAGGCAGGTCCAGTTGGTCAGCTGGAAGCAACCAGGGCTGCAGGGGGTGCTCTCAAAACTCTGGAAAGATGAATGGATAGAAAAAAACGTTTTGCTCCAATCTGATGAAGAACCTGAAGATTAAAAACAAAAAATATGTTTGTTGCTGAGCTCAGGTTGACATTTATTCAATAATCAAGCAGCGGAAATGGGGTTTGAATCCACATTGCTGCTGATTTAGTCAATTGTATAGTTTTGTCATTAATTTCAGACCCTGAGGTTACCTCTATTAAATGTTGGATAGGTTTTCTGCAGTTAATTCGGGTGAAGTGAGCAGGATGTTCACCTGTGATGACATGTTTTTGTGTCTTTCAGTGACCAGGAGCCTCCTTATTCCATGATCACCCTGCATGAGATGGCAGAGACCGGTAAGTCGCTTACAGCAACACATGAGCTTCCATCCTGATCTGTGACGCGCCATCATCAGAGGCTGACTTGGTCCTGATCAGATTGTTCAGATTAAAGCTGGTCAAGATATTTGATTGGTTCCTGGATCTCGGCAGATCCTCTCTGGACTGAAACATGTCTGCTGCCTTGTCCAGAATCTTCCTCGTTCTGTCTGACCCGATCCAGACTTTTTATTTGTTCCCATCTACCATCTAATGTCTGTGTGAGCTGCATTAGTTGTCAGTAATCCAGTAGGATTATAAACTAGTTTTTCTTTAACTCTGGGAATCTCTCGCCAGAGATTTCTGTTGGATTCCGTCTCATTTTCATGTCATTAATCTCCGTCTCTTCATGCAAATGGATTTAGTTGTTGGCTTATATTTGCTGAGTTTTCCTCGGTGCTGTGCGGGAGGAGGTTCTGTCCCCGGTGCCGGTCTGCGTTCCTCCGGCGCCGTGTGGCTCTGCAGCGAAGCGTCTGCTATCAGGCTGACGCTTCGCTGCATTATTCATGACCAGGTTGACTTGCAAACGAGGTGGGAAGTAATTTATGCCTGTTTTCAGGATCTATTATGTTGCACATTGTAATCAAGAAGGAGGACAAATTACTCATAAAATTTCATGGGAAACTAAAGCAGGAGATGAGAAATTAGAACATGTTAATTTAATAAACTGGGACTTTTTATTGTTGGTGTCTTGACAAGCTGTGTTCATGAACACATTTAAAGAGGTGTTGAGTTAAAATCTGGTTATTTATTCAGTTGATTCTCTTCCTTATTAATGATTTCGCTGCTGACTCTGTTTTCCCCCAGACGACGGCTGGCTGGAGGTGGTCCAGTCTCTGATCCGAGTGATCCCATTGGACGATCCGCTCGGTCCTGCAGTCATCACCCTCCTCCTGGATGAGTGTCCTCTTCCAACCAAGGTGTGGAATCTGGACTAGTCCCCAGGCTGATTCAGGCATCAACAATAATCAGGGAGCTGCCTGTCTTCCTTTCCAACCTGCCTCTGACTTTCTGTTTCATTTATTGTTGAACTAAATGAGCTGTGTTGGAGGAATGAGTCACTGTTGCTGCAATGTTTGAGACATGATCATCTGTGTGGCGCCGTTATGTTGAGAAACAAAACGCCACAACTTTTGTGCTGCATTGTGATGTGTGGCATTTTGTGGTGTTTTGTGGCAAACTTTGTACATTTGACGCCATTTGATGTTCTGTGATGACGTGTGGCGATTTTTTTTTTTTTTTACGCCATGTGGAGTTTTGTGACTCTTTGTGATGCCAAAGACATCACAAAGACAGGCGTTTTGTAGCGTCTTGTGAAGCTTTTTGATGCAGTGTGGCTTTTTGTGATGTTTTCTGACCCCGTGTTGCGTTTTGTGACGCCTTGTGGCTTTTTGTTGCTTTTTGTGACGTTTTGTGACGCCTAGTTTCTTTTTGTGGCTCCGTGTGACAACTTGTGGCTTTTTGTGACGTCTTTTACACCTCGTAAACGTGACGCTTCGTGACGCCTCGTGACGCTTTTTTTTTCCAGGACGCTCTGCAGAAACTGTCGGACATGTTGAGTCTGAGCGCTACGGTGGCCCAGCAGGACGCTCTGAACCCGGCTAAGCACAGAAACACCACGGCCGTCCTGGGCTGCCTGGCTGAGAAACTAGCAGGTACGATCAGACGCCTGCTGTCTGCACCATACGTGACCTTACATGCTGCTGGTAAATCTTCTTTATTACTCCAGTTACCCAGCTGCTTTCTTCCCCAGGACCAGCCAGCATTGGGTTGTTGAGTCCTGGAACCCTGGATTACCTTCTGGAGAGCCTGGTGAGTGCTCTCTGTTTCTGGGTCAGAGGTCATGCCTGGTTAGTCGCTCTGCTATGTTTGAAGGGATCGTTGCTGACTGATTGTGTCTCCATGCAGAGCGCCGATTCCCACCCGACTGTCATGCTGTTCGCTCTCATCGCCCTGGAGAAGTTCTCCCAGACCAGTAGGTGGAGCCGACTCATCGCCCATCTCATCCGGGAGAGAAGCAGTTCATGCAGAGGATTTTAATCCTGATGACATGTCTCGTTTTCTCCTGGCGTCCATGTTTGTTTGTTTCAGCCTAGAATGAGCTGAGGTGATGCTCAGTTTTCGTCCCGTTTTAGATCATCCTCACTACAGGTTCAGTACTTTCTATGTTGTTCGTGAACATTAAAAAACAATCCCTGTTCTTTAGTGTTCCTTCACAACATGTTGACACATTTTCAACAAAAAAGCAACAAGATAAGAAAATCCTCCCTGAAGTCACTGCCCATCTCAGCGTTTCTCGTCCAGCAGCGAGAGCCGTTTGTCAGAGCCGTTTGCTCCATTAGGCTCAAACTGTGATTTAATGTTTTTATGACATCTCTTTGGCTAAACTGAACTTTAAAAATGTCGTCGTTTTATTCATTCAGAATAATTTGTTTGTTTTACGGTGAAAACATTTGCTGGGATAAGAAGTTTCTTGGTTTTTATTAAATTAGTTTGATCATCTTGTTTCAGGTGAGAACAAGCTGACTGTGTCAGAGTCGTCCATTAGCGATCGACTCGCCGTCCTGGAGACGTGGGCCGACCACCAGGACTACCTGAGGAGACAGGTCGGCTTCTGCTCACAGTGGAGCCTGGACAACCTGTGTGAGTGAAACTGGACTGGGATCAGAGACTGGACTGGGATCAGAGACTGGACCGGGATCAGAGACTGGACCGGGATCAGTAACTGGACTGGGATCAGAGACTGGACTGGACCAGGATCAGTAACTGGACTGGGATCAGAGACTGGACTGGGATCAGAGACTGGACCGGGATCAGAGACTGGACCAGGATCAGTAACTGGACTGGGATCAGAGACTGGACTGGGATCAGAGACTGGACCGGGATCAGAGACTGGACCGGGATCAGTAACTGGACTGGGATCAGAGACTGGATTGGGATCAGAGACTGGACTGGGATCAGAGACTGGACCGGGATCAGAGACTGGACCAGGATCAGTAACTGGACTGGGATCAGAGACTGGACCGGGATCAGAGACTGGACCGGGATCAGAGACTGGACCGGGATCAGTAACTGGACTGGGATCAGAGACTGGACCGGGATCAGAGACTGGACTGGGATCAGAGACTGGACCGGGATCAGAGACTGGACCGGGATCAGTAACTGGACTGGGATCAGAGACTGGACTGGACCAGGATCAGTAACTGGACCGGGATCAGAGACTGGACTGGGATCAGAGACTGGACCGGGATCAGAGACTGGACCGGGATCAGTAACTGGACTGGGATCAGAGACTGGACTGGACCAGGATCAGTAACTGGACTGGGATCAGAGACTGGATTGGGATCAGAGACTGGACTGGGATCAGAGACTGGACCGGGATCAGAGACTGGACCGGGATCAGAGACTGGACCGGGATCAGTAACTGGACTGGGATCAGAGACTGGACCGGGATCAGAGACTGGACTGGGATCAGAGACTGGACCGGGATCAGAGACTGGACCGGGATCAGTAACTGGACTGGGATCAGAGACTGGACTGGACCAGGATCAGTAACTGGACTGGGATCAGAGACTGGACTGGGATCAGAGACTGGACCGGGATCAGAGACTGGACCGGGATCAGTAACTGGACTGGGATCAGAGACTGGACCGGGATCAGAGACTGGACTGGGATCAGAGACTGGACCGGGATCAGAGACTGGACCAGGATCAGTAACTGGACTGGGATCAGAGACTGGACCGGGATCAGAGACTGGACCGGGATCAGAGACTGGACCGGGATCAGTAACTGGACTGGGATCAGAGACTGGACCGGGATCAGAGACTGGACTGGGATCAGAGACTGGACCGGGATCAGAGACTGGACCGGGATCAGTAACTGGACTGGGATCAGAGACTGGACTGGACCAGGATCAGTAACTGGACCGGGATCAGAGACTGGACTGGGATCAGAGACTGGACCGGGATCAGAGACTGGACCGGGATCAGTAACTGGACTGGGATCAGAGACTGGATTGGGATCAGAGACTGGACTGGGATCAGAGACTGGACCGGGATCAGAGACTGGACCGGGATCAGAGACTGGACCGGGATCAGTAACTGGACTGGGATCAGAGACTGGACCGGGATCAGAGACTGGACTGGGATCAGAGACTGGACCGGGATCAGAGACTGGACTGGGATCAGAGACTGGACCGGGATCAGAGACTGGACCGGGATCAGTAACTGGACTGGGATCAGAGACTGGACTGGGATCAGAGACTGGACCGGGATCAGAGACTGGACTGGACCAGGATCAGTAACTGGACTGGGATCAGAGACTGGATTGGGATCAGAGACTGGACTGGGATCAGAGACTGGACCGGGATCAGAGACTGGACCGGGATCAGAGACTGGACCGGGATCAGTAACTGGACTGGGATCAGAGACTGGACCGGGATCAGAGACTGGACTGGGATCAGAGACTGGACCGGGATCAGAGACTGGACCGGGATCAGTAACTGGACTGGGATCAGAGACTGGACTGGACCAGGATCAGTAACTGGACTGGGATCAGAGACTGGACTGGGATCAGAGACTGGACTGGACCAGGATCAGAGACTGGACTGGGATCAGAGACTGGACCGGGATCAGAGACTGGACTGGGATCAGAGACTGGACTGGGATCAGAGACTGGACCGGGATCAGAGACTGGACTGGGATCAGAGACTGGACTGGGATCAGAGACTGGACCGGGATCAGAGACTGGACTGGGATCAGAGACTGGACTGGACCAGGATCAGTAACTGGACCGGGATCAGAGACTGGACCAGGATCAGTAACTGGACTGGGATCAGAGACTGGACTGGACCAGGATCAGTAACTGGACCAGGATCAGTAACTGGACCAGGATCAGTAACTGGACCAGGATCAGTAACTAACCCTGTATGTTTCTCCCTCTCAGTCCTGAAAGATGGCCGCCAGTTCACCTACGAGAAGGTGAACCTGAGCAGCATCAACGCCATGCTGAACAGCAACGACGTCAGCGAGTACCTCAAGATTTCCCCGACCGGATTGGAGGTCAGTCTGGGGTCATTGGATTGAAGATGGGATATCTGGATGCTGACCTCTAGGTCAGCTAGAGGTCAGCATCCAGATATCCCGTATCTGGCTGACCTCTGGCTGACCCTGGGCAGCTGAGGACATGAAGGACAGAGAAGGTCTTATTATCAGCAAAGGTCAGCTGAGGTCAGGTCTGTGTGAGGTTGGATCCCGGCAGCTGATTGGCCGCAGTGTTGCATATTTTCCTGCGTCCAGCAGCAAGGCTCTGAGGCCGAGCGTCGTAAAGCCGCCACTGCGGCGTTATCGATTCCTCTGGTTTGTCATCAGCTGAAGGTTTTCCTGTGTCGTGACGTTCTGCAGGCGCGGTGCGACGCCTCGTCCTTTGAGAGCGTGCGCTGTACGTTCTGCGTGGATTCGGGCGTTTGGTACTATGAGGTGACGGTCGTCACATCGGGCGTGATGCAGATCGGATGGGCCACCAAAGACAGCAAGTTCCTAAACCATGTAGGTAGCGGATCTGTGCGGCGCCTCGGCCTGCGTGGCTCCGTTTAACATCGCTCTGCTCCCACAGGAAGGCTACGGCATCGGAGACGACGAATATTCATGTGCTTATGATGGCTGCAGGCAGCTCATCTGGTACAACGCTCGCAGTAAACCTCACTCTCATCCCTGCTGGAAGGAGGGTGAGCCTCACGTTTAGCGTTTCCTCAACTGTCTGATTGTCGCCGAACAAAGAACAAACCGACTTTTGACGTCTGGGTTGATCTCGGCATTCAGCCGCCAACTTGGCTCGATTTGAGTGAAAAAGGTTTTGTGATCTGTCCGCTGCAGGAGACGCCGTGGGCTTCCTGCTGGATCTGAACAAAAAGCAGATGATCTTCTATCTTAACGGACACCAGCTGCCGCCAGAGAAACAAGTCTTCTCTTCAGCCACGTAAGTTTCAGCGCCGCTTCCCTCATCGCAAACTGAGCCAAAACATCAACAGAGACCATTAAACATTTCTGATCAAATCTGCTGAGATGAAGCTTCCTCTCAGGTTTGAAGTGCTCATTTATACACTGCTCAAAAAAATAAAGGGAACACTCAAATAACACATCCTAGATGGACAGTTTGATTTCACAGAAGTTTGATTTACTTGGAGTTGTTTAAGGGTTCCCTTTATTTTTTTGAGCAGTGTATTTAAGTAATCAGACTCGCTTACAAAACAGAATCCTCCTGTGAGGCATAACTAATCAATCTGCTGATCACAGATCAGCTAGTAAAGTCCGAGGTGGATCTGAAGCGCACTAAGCGTCTTGGAATGATTTATTGTTCTGCTTTGAGGTTATTAATGTTTCCTTTGTGCTGAGGGTGCAGCGGTGAGATGAACCAGTTAGTCGGCGCTGGTTCCTCTGATCCGACTCGTTTCCTGTGGTTCTCCTGCAGGTCGGGTTTCTTCGCCGCCGCCAGCTTCATGTCCTACCAGCAGTGTGAGTTTAACTTCGGGGCCAAGCCGTTCCGCCATCCGCCCGCCGTCAAGTTCAGCACCTTCAACGACTTCGCCTCCCTCAAGCCCACCGAGAAGATCATCCTGCCGAGGTAGGAGCCCTGCTGCGCCAGGGACTGACCTTTGACCCTATCCTCTGACCGCTCTATGCTCCTGGTTGACTAATAACGCTGGCGTCAGTCTGCTCATCCTGTTGTCATGGAAACGGTGATCGTTTTGTTCCCCAGACATCGGCGTCTGGCCTTACTGAAGCAGGTCAGCATCAGGGACAACTGCTGCACGCTGTGCTGCGACGTCATGGCG
The DNA here is from genome assembly GCA_010277075.1 of Poeciliopsis retropinna. Classification (NCBI taxonomy): domain Eukaryota; kingdom Metazoa; phylum Chordata; class Actinopteri; order Cyprinodontiformes; family Poeciliidae; genus Poeciliopsis; species Poeciliopsis retropinna. The sequence goes on from VMRM01000005.1 coordinate 27,128,793, forward strand.
GACACCGAGCTGCGGCCCTGTGGACACGGGTAAGAGTGCGGATGCTGCAGATGCTGCGGATGCTGCAGATGCTGCGGATGCTGCAGATGCTGCGGCCGCAGATGCTGCGTCACTGACGCTCTCCCCCTCCCCGCAGCGGGATGTGCATGGACTGTGCCTTACAGCTGGAGACGTGTCCGCTGTGCCGCCAGGAGATCCAGACCCGAGTCAGACTCATCGCTCACGTCTCCTGACCAACTTCACGCTCTTCCTCCTCCTGCTCCTCTTCCTCCGTCCTGATGAAGATGGCGTGGTGTTTCCCTGAGGAAGAGGAGGGGAGGAGTCTCCTCTTGGTGTTCTGATCGGGACCGGATCCTGACAGAACCAGCGCCTAGTTGAGGCAGTCCTCAGAGACCTGAGGATCCCTCCTGCAGCTGCAGACGCTGCATGCGGCCTGCAGAGCGTCTGCTGGTGTTTCTGCAGGCTGCAGTGTTAAGTCTGAGGTACAGGCACGTTGATTCCATCAATATGCGAATTATTGTACTCTAAAGGTAGCATTTAATATTTCCTCCACGGCTTCTGTCTTTATGAACGGCCCAAAAACTCTGTTTGGCTTCATGCCACATTCTGCCGCTGATCAATTATAAGATTATCATTTATATTCCAAATTCAGTTTGTCCTGCAGCCAGGAAAGGAAACTCTGAGAACGCCTCAAGATTCAACTGAAGCAACTCATAGGAACCCAAACAAGTCAGGATGCTTCATCAAGTCGCCTCGTTTCCTCCAGGCCGAGTCCCCGAGTCGTCCCTGGTTCACTGAGCTGGCGTTCACTAACGGCTTCATGAACTTTTCCTGAATGTCTTTCAGGAAAAGTTGTTTGTGTAACAAAACAAAACGCTTCAGTAGCTTTTGAAATCGAACAGTGAATCATTTAATGGTCAAACAAATCCTGCAGAGGCAGAAGAGTTGATGGAAACCCTGGAAGAAGACGACGAGTCGGCACCTTAAGGTGGAGCAGAAGAATCTGACTGGTTGGAAACCAAGTTCAGATTGTAAAGATTAATTTGTGACTTGTATTTAAAACGTTTATAAAGGAATTATGATCCGGAGTTCCCAAAGATGTGATTTATTAAGAAATTGTTGTTTCTTGATTTGTGATATTTGTAATAAATGTATGTTAATGTGCTCTCTGTCTGACTGACTCTGGTTTTGCAGCATCGGGTCGCATCAACCAGAACCTGTGAAATTAAAATCCTGAAATGATTTGAGCTTCAAAACGTCCAGCTGCTGAATTCATGAATCTATTTCTGCTGGTTCTGGTTTCCAGCTTCAGCAAAACTCAGATCCTCAGGAGATGCAAAGAGTTTAAGTCTGGGCCAAAACAACAGAACCTCCAGGTTCTGCTCTCAGATCTGGGTCTGGGCTCCTTTTATCGATCAATCAATCAAATTGATCTGTATAGCACATTTCAGCAGCAAGACATTTCAAAGAGCTTTACATCATAAAAACAAAAACAAATTCATGCAGCATAGAATCAACAATCTAACATAACATTAAGTCAAGAGCTGTCGATAAACTGATTATTGATTATGTTTCCAATAAAACCAACCAGCTGCTTTCAGGCTGGATTTAAAGGATCTCAGGGTCTCGGCTGTTTTCTGGAAGTTTGTTCCAGATCTGTGGTGCATAGAAGCTGAAAGCTGCTTCTGGTCCTGGTTCTGGTTCTGGTCAGAAGTCCAGCAGCAGCTTCTGGATCAGCTGGAGGTTTGACCTGTTGGACGACCTGGAGACGCTGCTGCAGGAATCGATGCCACTGAAGATGAACCGGTTTCTCTCTGAGACGTCAGTCGTCCAGACGCTCTTCAGGTGGCAGAAGGACGACTTTGGGACTGTCTTTATGTGGCTCTGGAGGTCAGAGGTCAGGGGTCATCACTACTGCCAGGGTTCAGGCTGATTGCTGGTTTTAGTTGTAATAACTGAAGCTGTGCGTTGACTCTAGATCTATGAGTAGATCTATAGCTATTGATCTATGACTCGGGATCTGTAACGAGATCTATAACTAGATCTATATACCTAGATCTGTAAGTAGATCCGTGACTCTGGATATGTAGCTCTAGATCTATAGCTCTAGAGCCGTGACTATAGGACCAATAATAACATTTCTCTGTTCTCAGCATCTGTTTAGTGACTGGACGGGGTCAAAGGTCACCTGGTGACATCATAACGTAGAGCTGTATCATAGTTCTGGCAGCTGATACTATTTCCTGTTATAACCTGAGCCAGTGGAAGCAGGTAGATATAGAATCAGAGGGTCCTACGACTGACCCTTGGGGAATGCCACGTGTGACCTTTGACCTTTTTGATGACAAGTTTCCAGTTGAAACAGAGAAATCCCAGTTCTTTATGTCAGACTGGAACCAGCTGAGTTCTGGACCAGAGCGTCCGCCCTGACTCTCCAGCCGGTCTGAGGTCCAACAGAACCAGAACCAGCTCTGTAGTTCTCCCACAGTCTGTATTTATATGAATGTCATTGAACACTTTGACTAGGCCAGTCTCTGTCCTGTGGTAACCATGGAAACCGGTTAGGAAGCTATTTAACTGTTGAAGCTTTTTCAGTAACTTTGCTGATGAACGGGAGGCCAGAGGTCAGAGGTCAGAGGTCGACCTGTAGCTCTGTTGTACTTTGATAACTGCTGATATCATTGATCCATCGCCCATTAAAGGTTGTGTGGTAGGAAGAAATCTGCATGGAGAAACGCACAAACAGTTCGATCTGCAAGACAACTGCCGTCTTGGAAACTCAACTTCACGTTTATTATGACATCGATAAAGAAAGAGCAGCTAACTGTCACTCAGCGCTGCGTCATGGAAGAAGTGACTAACAAGAGTCTGGAAGAGAAGAAGAAATGTATTAAAACCTAGCAAAGTGAGAGCAGATATCCAGAGTGAAAGGAGTCTGTCTGTCTGTCAGTCTGTCTGACCAGCAGTGGATCTGGCTTCAGGTTCTGGTCAGAGAAGAGAGACTTGATTGGACCAGAGCTGTGAACCCCTGATGGTGATGAACGCGACTCAGACGGTCTGCCCAGGACAGGAGCTTGTTCTGATGTTATGACACTGCATAAGTCTTGAGAGCAGATTGATGATAAGACTGTAGAAATACCTCAACCAGAAGAGGGCTGAGGAGCACATTATAAAAGTTCCCATAAAACACTAAGATGTGCAAGAGAAGCTTGATGTCAGTTAACAGAATCTAACTGAACCTCCTGAACTTCAATCTACTGCAGCAAGTTTCAGCTTCTTTTCAGACAAAATTCATAAAGTCAGAGGATTAATCTGATTGGTTCTGGTCTCTAAAGCCAGAACCAATGCTGGACCCAAACAAAACAAATAAAGGAAAAATGACCCAATTTCTGCTACTTAATCTTAAAACCCTGAAAGAAATGATGAGTCAGTGAAGCTCCAGGATGTTCTAGATCTACAACTCTAGAACATGTCTTTAAGTCCTGCCTGTCGCTCCTGCTGATCTGGTCCAAATAGTAACTGTTTGCTCTCATCAGGCTCTGAAAGCTGAAACTTTAGACTGAAAATCATCGACCAACTTATCCACATCATTACAGCTTAAGGAAGAAGATCAGATGAAACGTTTCTGCTGTGTTTTCTGTGAAAGAACGTTTTGTGACAGTATCTGTGAGATCAGTTACTGGAAATATTCGCAGGCTGACTGGTAACCAGGTCCAGTGTGTGTCCTTGGGTGTGTGTTGCTTGTTTGACATGTTGTGTTCGACCAAAATGATCTAATATATTAAAGAGCTTTTTTTTTTCTGGGTTTGACAACATGAATGTTGAAATCATCAACAATTATTACACAATCATAATCAATGCATATGAGAGATAGAAGCTCATTCAGGTCATCCATCCATCCATCGTCTGCCGCTGATCCGGGGTCGGGTCGCGGGGGTAGCAGCTTAGTAGGTCAGTAAAGACATTTTCCAAGTATGTTGGAATTTTGTATAAATTAGTGTCAAAGTTCGTTTGTGGCCTTTAACCTTAATTCCAAGATATTCAAAAGATGTGAAATGAGCCAAAGAGATTTTACTTCAGTTTATGGTTGACGTTAGAAGCCAGGAATCCTCCTTTTCTATCCTTTCTATTCTCACTTAAAAACTTGTAGTTATGAGGCGCTGATTCAATAAGTATGATTGGTTCATTATCGTTTCTGACAGAAACAGAACATCAATATTATGCTGCATCAGTGGACCAGAACCAGAACCAGGTGAGCTGATCGGACCCAGTGTTGGAACAGAACATGTTGGACCTCCAGGGTTTGGGTTAAGGTTAAAAGTTAGGGCTGCAGCTGCATAGCGATTCTCTTGGCGATTAGAAAACAAAACGATGTAAAAAGACCTCGTTTATTTATTTAATAATTTTGTTATTCTGCCGAAGGTTACAACTTTGACATGATTATTTGTTTTACTGACAAATCGAGCAGATAAAATGAACTCTGGCTGCAGTTCGCGCTCCCGACACAAGGGGGCAGAATGGTGAGTCGGTTCGTTGTTCCCAGTTTAAACCACCAACACTTCAACTTTTACATGACTTCCTATTTTACTGACTAACACCAGTTTTAAAGGTCGGGCGGACTGAACGTTTCCAGCTTCATGTCTGCTTAGGAACCAAACGGTTCGGGATCTGGTTCTGCCGGACGGTATTTAGAGACCCACGTAATACCGCCGTTTCCTTGACAACGGGATTTCCTTGTTGATCATCAAACGGCTCCACAGACAGATTTGTTCAGGAAGTAAGTAACTAAAGTCTTGTGATTAATCAGAACCGGAACATGAGCGACATGTTTAGACTGAACCGGATCTTTGAACTGAACTGTTCTCTGTGTTCCGCCCAGCCAGACTGGACCGGTTCGTATGGAGGAGGAACTGTTCGCTCCGTCATGGTGGGTCAGCTGGTTTCCCGAACAGAACCAGCGGAGTTCGGTCTGTAAACAGAACTAGTCGCTTTGTTCGCTTCGGTCCAAATGGTTCCGATTCATTCAGAGCCTAATGAGACTCTAGAACTGATTCATGTGTTCATTTGATGTTCCTCATTTATACATTATAACATTTTCAGTCCACTAACACCGAACCTGGTCCAGATGTGGTCGCTGGTGACACCAGAACCCATCAGAATCGTGGTTCCGGTCAGACTGGTGACGATGTGTAGTGACATCACTTCCTGTCTGTCTTCCATGCAGCTCCTCGGCAGAAGAGGCGGCTTTCGACGTGGTGATCGGTTGCATCCTGGAGATCATTATGGGTAACTCTGAGTTCAACCTGCAGATGCAACCAGTACATCCAGCGCTCCCAGTTAGAGCCACTGGTTTGTGTTTCCTGCAGAGGAGGACTTCCAGCTGGTCCAGCGCAGCTTCTTGGACCGGCACTACCTGGAGTTTGAAGAGTCTGATGAGAACAAGCTGAGCTACACTCTGATCTTCAACGAATACGTGAGTGGCAGCATCATGCCTGTGATTGGCCCAGCGCTGGCAGCATCTTGCCTCTGATTGGCTGTTGCTCTGCAGGTGGAGCTGCTGGAGAAACCTCTGGAGGAATGTCTGATGAAGAAGATCCCCGGATTCAACATGGCCAGCTTCACACAGCTGCTGATGTGAGCTACGGAAGCTCAGAGCTGCCAAACCATCAGAGCTAACATGGAGTCTATTCATGTTTCCATTCATATTTACAGATGTTTGCTTCTAAACTGCTTCTGTGTTTATGGTGATTTCTGGTTTGGACATGAAAAGATGCCGTTCATAGCTCTGAGCTCAGAAACTCAAACTGTGCTTCTGTTTCCTGGCCACCAGGTGGCAGACTGAAGCTTTCTCCTATCTTCTGCAGGCAGCACAAAGAAGAAGTCCCAGATGAGATGTTTGACATGCTGCTCACCTTCATCGACTTCATGGCTTTCAAGGAAATGTTTCTCGAGTACCGAGCGGTGAGTGGAGCGGCACCGATTTGAGCAGATCAAGACGGAGGCAGATGCCGCAGATGCTGCAGACGCTGCAGATGCCGCAGACGCTGCAGATGCCGCAGACGCTGCAGATGTTCTCATTGACCACCCGTTGACCTCTCGTTGACCTCTCATTGACCTCTCGTTGACCTCTCATTGACCTCCTGTTGACCTCTCATTGACCTCTCATTGACCTCCTGTTGACCTCTCGTTGACCTCTCGTTGACCTCTCATTGACCTCCCGTTGACCTCTCGTTGACCTCTCATTGACCTCCCGTTGACCTCTCATTGACCTCTCGTTGACCTCTCATTGACCTCTCGCTGACCTCTCATTGACCTCTCATTGACCTCTCATTGACCTCTTGTTGACCTCTCATTGACCTCTCGTTGACCTCTCATTGACCTCCTGTTGACCTCTCATTGACCTCTCATTGACCTCTCGTTGACCTCTCATTGACCTCCCGTTGACCTCTCGTTGACCTCTTATTGACCTCTCATTGACCTCTCATTGACCTCCTGTTGACCTCTCATTGACCTCCTGTTGACCTCTCATTGACCTCTCATTGACCTCTCGTTGACCTCTCATTGACCTCCCGTTGACCTCTCGTTGACCTCCCGTTGACCTCTCATTGACCTCCCGTTGTGCTCTCGTTGACCTCTCATTGACCTCCCGTTGTGCTCTTGTGTTTTCAGGCTAAAGAGGGTCGAGGTTTGGACCCGAGTCGGGATCTGCTGGTGACGTCCCTAAACCCGGCAGGTTCTGCTGGACACCAGTAGAACCAGCAGAACCACCTTGGCCCTCATACTGGACCCGCCTCGTTGAGTCTGACAGAAACTCTGACCTGATTCAAGACAAACCTCTCTGAGTGATGGACGGATGAATGAAGGGATGAATGGGTGAACTGAGTTTAATCTAAGTTTTTGTTTCGTCTGAATTTATTGAAACTGAATTATTTTCTCTTCCTTCACTGAAGGTCGTCATGGTGATTTTAATGTTTGTGAATAAATTATCTTCGATTGTCAGATTTCTGATGAAAATTAGTTCAAATTAATTTTTAAAGGAAATTGACTGAAAGCTTAAAGCCCTTTATTGTAAATATGTTTCATAAAATGAGCTTTAAAAATCTGATTACAGTGAAAACATAAATGAAAACATGAACTTCTGTGTAAACAAACATTTTCATTTAAAATGAAGGAAAACAAACAAACACTTTGATCTAAACACAAATATTTTCAACTTTTCTCATCAAGCTGCCGACTTTCTTTCTTTTAACTGGTTGTATTCACAGATTATTATTTAATTTCAAAATTTTCAACAATTGGTGTGCAGCCACCATCAGCCTAAAGGTTCACTGGATTCACAACAAATCAGTCGTTGGCAGCTGACCCTGAGGTCGTCCTTCCACAGAGTTTTCACTCCGGGGTCACAAACAGAGTGGCTGAAATCTGCTCTGACTAAAGTGTGGTTATTAAAACATAATCCAGTTTCTTGGATTTCAGATTAAAAAAATTATCATTTGTGGGAGTTAAAAAGTTTTTATGATTCAAATTTAAACATTTTGATCCTGAACCTCCAGAACCTTCAGGATCCGGACTGAACTGGTTCTAGGTCAAAGGTCAGTCGCTGCCTGTAAACAGAGATCCAGATGTTCAGGCAGAACCGGTCCAGTCGGTAACCGGTGGAGGGAACCTTCACTCAGTGTTTAGCTTCAGAATTATTGGTGAATAAATCCCAAACGGGTCAAAAGGTTTGAGAAATGATCCCTGAGCTGGAGTTGGACCAGATCTGAAGCAGTTGGTGGTTTGGTTCTGATCTGGTCCGATCAGACCTCCAGCGTTTCCTTTTCTATCAAAGCAAGACGACGAATCTGGAGAATCAGACGGATTGCTGAGCTGGATGATTACTGGGTCAATATGAAAGCCTGGTTCTGGTTCTGGTGGGCCGGGTTCTGCTGGTCCTGGTTCTGGTGGTCCTAAGTGGGCACGGTGCTGGTGGCGGCGTTCCCTCCGTCGGCCCTCCAGTCCAGGTAGGACAGGTAAGTTCCGGCGCCGTACAGCAGCGTCAGCGCCGCTCCGAAGAACTGCAGGGAGAGGAGAAACATCAGCAGACGGTCGAAGTCAGGGCTGCAGGAACAGCCGTTCCCCAAACGGCCGTTCCCCAAACGGCCGTTCCCCAAACGGCCGTTCCCCAAACGGCCGTTCCCCAAACGGCCCTGCAGGGTTAGGGTTACACCTGCTAGCTGCACAGCAGGAATCCTGATGGTTCCCACCTGGAGAAGCAACCAATCAACAGCTGGTTGGTTCTCCAGTCCCTGTTGATGCAAGCCTCCATGCTGTTGACCTCTGACCTCAACCTGTTGGCTGCTGTCTCTCGCTCACCTGACTATCATCTGAGAAGAAGCCGTTTGAAGGTGGAGTTTAGTGAAATCTTGTTAATTATTGACCTCATAAATCATTTTCTGTTCAGATCGCTGCTTTCCTGCTGCAGAGGGTCAAAGGTTAATGTTTTCACACCTTTAATCTGAAACTAGTGATGCGTTGTCTCTAACCGGTTGACGCAGTAAAAGCTGATTAGGTGATCTGTGGGTGTGTTGGCGTCATGCGGCTGTAAAAGTCCTGATCTGTACTTTTCCATGTCAGACTTTAAATCCTGAGAGGATCCAGACCTTCTGGATCCAGACCCGGTCCAGGTTCGCTGGATCCGGTCCAGGTCCCCTGGATGCGGTCCAGGTCTTCTGGATCCGGTCCAGGTCTTCTGGATCCGGTCCAGGTTCGCTGGATCCGGTCCAGGTCCTCTGGATCCGGTCCAGGTCCACTGGACCTGGTTGGTGGGTCGTCTCTGCTCCACGCTTTGGGTTTCGTTCTAAGCAGAAAACTTTCTCTGATCCGGTCAGTTCCAGGCAGCGTTGCCATGGTAACGCCGCTAAATCTCGGAGTGATGATGAGGAGCGAGTCAGAGGCCGAGCTGCCAGCTTCCACAGGAGGAAGATTCATTTCACAGACATTGTGGGTTCTGGAGCCGTGAGAGTAAAACTCATCGGTTCTCACTCGCCTTCTTCATCCAGGCTAACCCAGCATGGATGAAGTAGGATGGCCATCACCATGGAAACGGACTCCTTCAGGCCTTCAGGTGTCTGTCGTTTGGTGTCTCAGATGAGACACAGCGGCAAGTTGGCTGCCTGGAGGAGTGAGGCTCTTCGGCATGGTGGCGGCAGCATTATGCTGTGGGGCCTTTCAGAGGATTAATGGAGAACTTACAGCGGCAGCGCCCATGTGTCCGTGGAAGGACGCGCTGAACCACCGGACCGTAGCGGCGTTGGTCAGGAAGGCGGTGAGGTAGAGCAGGGCGGCCACTCCATTATACATCATCACCTGCAAACGACACCAGAACCGGGTCAGGTTCTGCTAAACAAGAATCTCCACTACTTCACCTTCTGTACCTCAAGCTTTTTACCTGACTGTATCGGTACCAGTACCACCGGACCTCAGCAAGGCCCAGAAATGAGCCGCTCCACCTACCGTCATGGTCCAGGGAACGGCGGAGAGCCTCTGGGGGACGCTGAAGAGCAGAACGAGGAAGAGGAGGGTGGTGAGGATCCACAGAGAGACGGCCACAAACATCACCCAGCCGTAAGCGTGGTACAGCCAGTAGGGGGCGCCGGCAATCAGAGCCCAGTGCAGCAGGCCCAACACCTGCAGCGAAGAGGAAGAGAGGCTGCAGGAGGAGAAGGCCAGGGGACCAAAACCAGAACCATCAGAACCATAATGAATTAATAAATCATTAACATTTTTGTCTGGTGATGATTTCTCTGTGAATCTGCTGCAGATCTTCCTCTGTTCTCTGTAACATTCAGAGCTGAAGTGATGCAGAGAACAGCAACCAGCAGGAAAACTCCGGTGGTTCATTCATGCTAACAAAGTGATGCTAGCAGAGTGATGTTAACAATCCAGAACTGGGTCACTGCATTGTCAGTAGGATATGCTGCTGCAGAACCTCAGGAACCTCCCAGTGTTCCCAGTTGTTCCAGAACTGGACTGGAAACTATCACTAGGACCCTGAACACAAGAACCCGATTGCATAATCGGTACTTTACTTTGAAGTTTCAAACTGAAATGATTTCCTGTTCAGGTCTCGAAATAATCCAGCTTCTTGTCTTTCCCATTTTGTAGAAAAACCAAGAGAAAAATCAGCCTCAGAGGAAGATGAGGTTGATATTTGCTGCTTCTCATTTTGTCTTTTCTGCCATTCAGCTGCCAGGTGCCATCATGGTTCTGGAGCTAAAGTTGCTAAAAATATTTTAATAATTTTCTCTGTTTCTCTGCTTCTTTCAGGTGAAACGTCGTGTTTAGATGGATTATCTCTGGTTCAGAGACTGATGGTGGTTCAGTCTGTAGGAACCGGGTCAGAGCAAGTTCTTACCGTTTCAGCCGCCATCAATGCCGCCAGGACACTGCGCAGGAACGACATGTCCATCCTGGACATGGCGCTGGAGGCCAGCCCCCGCAGCCTGCCGGCCCCCTGCTGGGGCTGTGGGGAGCTGGTCTCCGTGGTTACCTTGGAGGGGAAGTCCACCATGTTATTTTCTTCTGGAGATTCGCCTCAGAAAAACAGCAGCACTCCACACCGTTCAGATCAGGAGCTGCAGAATTAGATCAGTTTTAAACCAGAGAACAAGAAGCAGCGCAGCGTCCTCCTGCTGCGACTGGGCACTAATGGAGGCAAGAACACACTTCCTCCTCCTACACACACACACCAAGTGTTTCGTCACCTCCCTCCTATCTGCTTCTCTCTCCCAGCGCCGCCTCCCATATGGCTCCCAGGGGCCACTCACCTGGTAACTCATTAATATCAGGACAATAACACACACACACAAGCTAAGGCTGACTCAACAGCGCCCTCTGGTGTCTAACCTGGTTTCACATTTTAATACTAAATCATTTCTGCTGTAATGCTGGAGATAATGTTGATGTTTGAATATTGATCGTCTGTATCAGCTCTTCACATGGCTCACACAGTTACCAGGACTCACATGACTTCTATCTGTTCTCTGACAGGAGGAACTGATGGCGTTATTAAAGAAAAAGCTGATTTTTATTTCTTTCAGCTGAATATTCTCTTTATGTTTCTAAAATTTAGGACATAATCCATAAACCCCCCCCAAAATAATCCAGATGACGCAGGAACATCTTCAGAAAAAGAAGATTCTAGTTGAATCTCTCCCTGGGCAGGTTGCAGATGGGGGTTTTATTTGAAATTTTCTGAGGTGCAAACTTAATTTAGGATTATCACTAAATCACGTCTTCAGTTTGAACTGATTCAGCCCCAAAAGTTTCCCAGAATGCATCTGGAGCAGAATGAAATAAAGAGAGATCATGGGTGGAATGAGCACACGTTTATTTATTATTTATGAGGACGAAGTCACACAGGAAAACAGCTTCAGGAACATCATCTGCATCATTTAACATCCAAACTTTCAGCTTGACACATATTCACTTTAAATTCTTCAGATTTCAGGTGTTAAAGGAGAAAAAACAGCAGAAATAAATACCATCAGGAGAACAGAAAGCAGAATTGTTCTACACTTCCTGTCTGAGACACCTGTAACATTTCCACACCTGCTAAAATATCAGATCCAGAAAATGGTTTGACTTAAATAAATAGGATTTATCTGTCGGTAACGTCAGATTGTTGCCTTTCAGTCGACAAGAGAAAAGATCAAACCGTGAAGATCAGGACAGGTGGACGGAGGGACAGGTGAGTCCTCAGGTGTAAAACTTGCTGTTGTTTATCTTCTTCTCCTTTGACCTGAAGATGAATAAGAGTTAAAGTTGCAGAGTGAATAAGTGAATGTGATATGAATAAAAACTTTGATTTTATTTTTTATTTACTAAAGGGTTAAAGAGGAAACTAAGTCTAAATGTTTTATATTGCTGCTTTAACCTTTAAACGTGCGGCAAAAGCTAACAGTGATGTAGAGGACCGCACAGGGTTAACTCGGTGAATTTGATGCTGTCAGACACGTGCTTCAATAACCTCCAGGCCGCTTCCTTTGTTGTTGTTATCATCAATTTATTCCATAGATTAACTGCAATACTTCAGACTTTAACTGACACATGCTGACCAGGCTGAAACTCTATAATGGTGCCAACAATAAACGACATTTAGCACGGTCAACAGAAATTATGACCCTCCACCTGCGCACCCGTTTCCTCTTACATACTAAACCAGTGCGTCAGTATGGCTCCCATTCATACCTAAGTGACAGTCACGCCCACCTATGACACACCCACCACCCAAGTGTCAAAGCTGTGAGCTCCTGCCACATCAGTAATGCTCATTTAGATCACTTGGCTCTTACAACCTTCATGAGGGAAAAGACATCAAATCTTTAAAAGGATCCAGCTCTAGTTGAACATGTTGCAGTTTACCTATCAACTAACAAATTGCTGTTTGTGATTCGCCAGACCTCATAATTACTTCAAAATCGTCTTTTGATATACTTTCCAACCATGGAGGTCCCCATTGTTCGCCCCTGGGTTGATGACGTCATCATGTGCGTTCTGTACTAGAGTCTACAAAACACCGCAAGGCTGACTTTACCCAATGGATGTTGGTCATATTGCGTTTGACTGGTGTCATTTTAGATAATGACACCATGTCACTATCGGCTGCAATTTAAAAATAAATAAAAATAAAAATTGAGGCGAATCTGGATAATTTCCCACATGAGAGAAAGGAGCAGGAGAGAAACACAACCAAGGACCTAATCTGGACATTTCTCCACAACATTTATACCACCAGAACCAGCGAAGGTTCGAGCAGGTGATCGTTACCTTAACGAGCTAACAATGATGCCGCGCTGAGACCTGGACGCTCTTTGGGATGCTAACAGGAGCTAACTGTGTAACGCTAGGGTTGCATTCAAGGGAGGAGAAGAGGCGGCAGACTCATCAGGACGGCCAAAAACTCACAACCACACGGTTGCTAACGGTTAGCCTTTAGCTAACGGAGCTAAAGGCCGTTAGCTAACGGAGCTAAAGGCCTTTCCAGGCAGAGCATGGCATAGAATAATGTAAGATAATTTATATTTCTATTTTCTTCTTGTGTTTTGTACTATGAAGAATTTATTTTTTACTTAGCTTTACCCATTTTTATATATTTTTTCTTCTAAATCGCTGAATTTACGCAATTTCCCTCCCATTCAAATGCTCGGAAGCGCAACAGCGAGCCTCACCTGGGATTGATGAACCTCTGGGTAACTGCGCATGCTCCTCCTGTCTGTAAAATGGTTAAGGTTTTAATATATAAACTGATTTTCCATCATTTAGCTTATCTATATAATGTAGAGTTTTTTTTGTCATCAACCGTGTGTGTAACGTGATTCCTGTACTGAGGAGCGATCAGAAACCAGATTCAAGGTGAGGCAGGCAGTTCTCTGGCCGTCATGACAGGGGGCGCGCTTGATCCCAGACATTGAGACTCCACACTGCAAAGTAAGAGACGGCGAGCTCGCGATACAGTAAACAAGTGAAGCAACACACAATGAGTCTCGGTGTAGATTGGCCGATACAGAGAGCGAGAAATAGATGGTTTTGAGTTGTACTGCAACGGGTTTCCATTTGCTGTGCAGCATAGCACTAAAATAATATATATATTTCCAAGTTTCATCGAGTTAACGGAATTATTCTACCGTGGCTATGGATGGTATAGTTTTTTTTTTTGCCATTCAATATTGTCCGCGTGTGCAAAATTTCCGTATGTAAACAATAGGATGCAGGGGTCTGATGATTTTTGGCTCATGGCCTCACCAGCCATGAACCTCATCGCACGTCACTGGCTAACAGAGCTATCACTACTTGAAATGCTAACGGACCTATTGCTACAAGAAATGCTAACGGAGCTATCGCTACTAGGATTGCTAACGGCGCTAGATCACCGGTACAGAGTGTGAAACCACCACCACCGGACAGAGCTACAGAACCAGGTACGGGACCATGCAGTGACCGGAGGTGAGTCTTATTCATTGTTTAATTATGAAGCTGAAGGCAGCAGCAGCGGCCAACTCGTCCTCTGTTTGCTCCTCCTTCTCATCACCTGTTATTTCTAGTTCTGATCGGTTTCAATGCTCCGGTTCAGATTAGAAAGGCTTAATAATAACGTTACTCATCACTGTTTTGGCTGAAGGAGCCAGGTAGTTGGACCTCCTTACGCGTCATTTACCCAGAATGCACTGCAGCATGAACAACATGGCGACATTCCTGTGACAATATGTTATTAAAATTTCTAAAAACTGCATATCCTACAGCATGGATGCCCAAAGTGGGTCCTGAAGGCCCGGCATCCTGCATGTTTTCGTCTGCTCCCTGAACCAACAACCTTTTCAGCAGGTCAATGTTCTTCTTCGGCCTTGTAACGAGCCATTATTTGATCCAGGGAGAGACTAAAACATGCAGGATGCGGGCCCTCCAGGACCCACTTTGGGCTCCCCTGACCTAAAGTATTATTACATCTAAAATAACCCAAATAAAGTCGATTGTTGCAATTAATCGTGGATTCCTTTCAACGTTTCTTAGTTTCTCTTGCGCTACACGCCCTCTAGTAGCAATATCTGGTATAACAAGAACAAAAATGGCCTGATTTTACGTCTCTTTCCAAAATATGATCATGATTAATTTTTCTGTCTGCAGAATCAGTTTAAAAGAAAAGTGATGATGGCAGTTTTGCCCTCTGCAGCTGACCAATCAGAGCAAAACATGGTAAAGGAGGGGGCAGGACTTGGCCAGCCAGTCTCTTTATTGGATGAAATCCTGGGTGTCACTAAACAGCAACAGACTGCTGAGATAAAATCCCTTTTCTTCACATTGTATCGCAGCAATCACTGAAAAATTAGTGGTTGCCATGGAGACCAGGTACCTGTGTCTCTCGCTGGACTCGCGAACCAGCTGGCCATGCTGGTGAGGCAGCGCAGCCCGTTGCAGGTTGCTGTGCGTGTCGTACAGGAAGGGCTCGCTGTGCTCCGCCTGCTTCTTCCTCAGCTGGCTGGACGACGAGTACAGCTCCTCCTCAGCTCTCTGGATGGGTCACAGGGTCAAAGGTTACACAGGAAGCTGCAGGCTGAGTGCGCTCACTGACTGACTGACTCACCCCCGCCTGCTGAACATTAATGTAAACAAGCAGAGCGGCCAGATCCAGGTTCTCATTGTAGCCGTTCTTCAGCGGGACGGAGCGATAACCTGAGAGGAACAGACACACAAGCCGATCAATACATAATCAATAAACCGATCTGATCTGATACACAATCACTAGTGGTCGTGGGAATCAATAGTATTCAAGTTTATTTAGATTAAATTTAAAAAAATGTTTCGCTGATTTATGAGGAGGGTTCGGGTTAAAACCAAACAAAAGTTTGTCAGATTTTTGTGTAAGCCCCGTCTGTATGTGTGCGTGTAATGTTTCATATAATTCTTGTTTCTACTGCACCAGAAAACCCGTTTTTTTAATTAATGGTTTTCTTTTGCTACCAGAAACCGCCAGTAGGTGGCGTGGGGTTTACACCCTGTGGTTTAGACATCAGAGAAAAAAACATAACAGTAGAAGAAGAAAGCGTATCTGGCTGAACTATTCATACCGAGAAAAGAAAAGCAGGCTATTTGGTAAATGCTGATGAATTCTGGTCATGGTGTGAAGGAGTTTTTCTTTAAAGGCTAAATGTTTTATTTGAATTAAATAATGTTCCTTTATGCATCATATAAATGTAATGTTTTTTGTATAACAGTTAAAAGTTTTTTTGTGCAGTCGCAGAGGGTGTATAAACTAATGAAACAAGATGTGTCTACTGAAGTAAGTTTTCCCAGGGTTGCTGAACTTCCCCAGACCGGTTGTCTGGGAACTCGCTGTTTTTCCCGTAGCCTCCCCTGCATGAAGATAGAGTGTTTAGTTTTCGCGTCCCGTAGATATGATAGTGAATGAACATACAAGGTTGAACTGTTCCATGTGTTTTCCTTTGTTTCTTTTGTTTGGTCTTAGCAGATTGAGTCTCCGCCTCTGTTAGGTGAATAAAGTAACTGTGCAACTCTAAATTTGTTAGAGCAGAATGATTCTCGCCTAATGCGTTGTGTTTTTGCTCTCCGTCTGCAGATGTATTAAAGATTGTTTTTGCTCCCTGACTTTTGTCTAGATCTCAGTCTCTGAATTGTTCACCTCACAATGGTTGATGGAGAAGAAAACGACCTGATGCACTTAAATCCATTTCTGCTGTGATTTTCTCCCTGTGAGGTTTTGCATCCTGAAATGAAGCTAATGCTAACCAGCATGTTCCGACAAGGGGGATAAAAACATAAAACCAGTCGCAGAAATGTGTAACATTGGAGCAATAAAACGGTTTTCATGGTATTTCACTGTTTTTTGTTATGTACAAACATATAATGGTTGACATACAGTGTGAAATGTTTTCTGCAAGCTTGCCATATGTATTTGTGCTAACCCCCGCACAAATACATGTGTGCGGGGGTATTTGTACTTGAAACCTGTTCAGATACTTGAAATCTGACAGGTTTCAAGTATTTTCTTTGCAAAATGAGCTGAAATACTAAAAACAAACATGCAACAAAGATTAACTTTGTTGCATGGGATTTATTACTCCTGCTTACATTTGGACTCCAGTAGTTACTGAAGTTCTATAAATATACTTGGCACATTGTCCAGCTGCACACCTCGAATGTATTTATGATCACCATGATCAGGATTTTATTTTGTGAAACTATTTGGTTTATTAGTTTTGGGCAGCAAACTTCCTCTGTTAAACAAATCTACTTCCTGTGTAAAGCTGTTGCAGCTGACAGGAGTTCACCTATTGCTGGGTTTCAGACACATGACCCGAATGACGCGCAAAATTCAGATGGAGGTCCGAAAACAAAGCAAAATGGATCACAGCGAGTAGCTAATGCCCTGAATAGGCTGAAGCAGGAGGCATCTGAAAAAAATTATGTGTATATTTAGGATGTGATCCGTATTATCTCAATAAAATAGACTTCTCTTATAATCTTGAGGATTTCCCCTCCTGATAATTAGTTAGATCCACATAACGAACTACATGGAGCTGCAGACTTCATATTATTCAACGTGCCAGAAGAAAGTTTTCAAAAGCCTGTAGAATAAAATAATTTAGTTTCAGGTTGGGTCAAATTTAGGATCAAAAGAAGCATTGTTTCTGCCGGGTGACTAAGAAATTGTGCCATTTTAAGTAGTTAGTCCATGATAACGATGCTACCGCTAACAACAAGCTAACCCATGTTATTTCTATGAGCCTGGATCTCCTGGTAAACCATTTATTTAGCTTCTGTAAACCAGATTCATGCTGGAGTTGTTAATGTTGAGTTGTAGATTCGGGTCCAACTGTCG
The DNA here is from genome assembly GCA_010277075.1 of Poeciliopsis retropinna. Classification (NCBI taxonomy): domain Eukaryota; kingdom Metazoa; phylum Chordata; class Actinopteri; order Cyprinodontiformes; family Poeciliidae; genus Poeciliopsis; species Poeciliopsis retropinna. The sequence continues at coordinate 27,146,170 of VMRM01000005.1, forward strand.
GCTCCGATCTCCAGAAACCCCCATGAACCGAGTGGGAACAGTCAAAGCTCACTGTCTGTACGGCAGCTAGCTTATGTTTCATTTATTTAGCTTCTTTAGCTGAATAATTATGTTTTCTGTCTGAGCTAGCTGCTAACAATGTTAGCGCTCTGACGACAACCAAACTAGGGCAGAAAATAATATCTGACCTTTCATATGAATGCTGGTCTTTCTAAGTAAATGTCCAATAAAACGTCTGAAAATACAATTTAAACAACGGATTAAATTGTTGCCGGTTGGAAAGTGACTTCAAACTCTGGCGTTGTTAGTTTCCACTCCGCTGTAGATAACGGATCGTTGATCCACTTTTCTCCTTTTTTCGGTAAGTTTTTTAAAATTAACTCCCTTGCGACCGTCAACCTTCTAAATATGAAAATAACGTTGATCTTTCTCTATTAGAACGGCTGAAACAACCGTACAGGATTCAGACTTTAGGCATTTTGATGCTGGATTTACAGAAATAAATACATTAACTTCCTGCCCTCAATCTGCATTGAGCTACGTCATCTGAAACGACCTGCAGCTGGTAAAGCTCCTCTCACTGTTCACTGTCTGAACCTTCTGACAGTCTGACAATCACAGACTGGATGGCACTTATTATGCAGCCACCACGCAGCACGCTGAGGTCCCACCTGAGCGGATGCCTTTGACAGGAAGTGTGGCCTGGGCCAGGAAGTTGGGGTCGGAGAACATGTCCTCCTCGTTGACCACGAAGCGCAGAAAGCTGAGCTCCGGCTCGAACACGCTGAACTCCACCGGCTCTGCTGGCGCTTTCCACACCGGGTTCAGGCCGTTGTCACCTGCAGCCAGTGGACAGGTTAGAGACGTGCAGCAGACCGCCGCCTCGCCCTCGCAGCGCGTCAGACTCACGGTAGACGATGGTCTTGAATTTCTCCTCTGAGTGTCCGCACAGTTCCACCTCCACGAACGGGCTGGCGATGCTGCGGCCCGGCTTGGGCAGGTGTCTGGCAGCGATCACCTGGGGGACAAAACAACCAAATAGGATCCACTGAGCATCCGACCGGAACCAATCAGGATCCAGGTGAACTCTACCTTGACTTTGATGGTGTACTTGACTTTCTTCTTCTCCTGATGCGGGTCATAGCCGTCGGAGCGCATCATCTCAGGCTGCAGCACGTAGCCGCTGTTCCCGTTCAGGCTGAAGAGGGCGCTGTTCAGCTGAGTGTATTTATCTGTCGAGACAACAATCAGCTTCAGGTTTCTAAAAAAAAAAAACTTTCTCAAACACAAGAATGAAACTTGTCTGAGAAAGTCAGCCCCTTCAGATCTCTGAACTCTGAAGCTGAAAACACAAAACTCAGGATTTTAAAGGAGAAATTTATTCTACATTTAAAAGCTGAAGATCATCTGCAGCTGCACCCGACAGAAAAATAAAATCAGGTCTAGTCATCGTTCTCTGGAGATGTTTTATGGCTTTAAAACTCTGACCCCTGAGCCCTCTGATTCCTACATCTGACCCTAGGCCCTAGAACAGATCCGTTCTCTCCTCCTCCTCTAGGATCAGTCACCATGGAGACAACTCGGCCGACCCCAGGGTTGCCCGCCTGCTTCCGTACCTGCGGTCTGGTAGTTGAGCGCCACCATATGGCAGCCCACCGCCCACAATGGGTATGGGTCAAAGTTGGAGGACTCCACACGCTGGTTTTTGGGGTAGATCCGACTCAGAGCTTTGCGGTTGTAGCGCAGGAAGTCCTTGGTGCGGCTCTTCCCTGGAATCTTGTTCTCCATGAAGGAGCGAACCTCCTTATAGCTGTAGCCGTCTGCAGAGAGAGAGGGGATCAGAAGATCAGAGGGTCATAGGAGGTTAGAGGAACCTGGAGGATCTTGGACTAGACCAGTTGAACAGCAGGAAAATGCTCTAGCAGCTATTTGTATATTTTCCACTCTGAGGGTTAGGCCTCCGCTGACACTTTGAGGTTTAGAGTCACAGCAGACAGGAAGTTGTTGGGCCTCCAAAATGTTTCCCTTTGATCACATCCTGTTGGTTTCTCACCTGGGTGAGGCATCCGAGCACAGAAGCTGCTCAGCGCTGAGGGAGCTGACACAAATCTGGAGCGTTTGGTTCCGCGACACTTTTGGTTCTGCGACGCTTTGGTTCCGCAACGCTGTTTGTTTTGGTTCTGCAACGCTGTTGGTTCTGCGATGCTGTTGGTTCTGCGACGCTGTTGGTTCCGCGACGATGTTGGTGCTGCAACGCTGTTTGTTTTGGTTCTGCAACGCTTTTGGTTCTGCGACGCTGTTGGTTCTGCGACGATGTTGGTGCTGCAACGCTTTTGTTTCTGCGACGCTGTTGGTTCCGCGATGCTGTTGGTTCCGCGATGCTGTTGGTTCCGCGATGCTGTTGGTTCCACGACGCTGTTGGTTTTGGTTCCGCGACACTTTTGGTTCCGCAACGCTGTTGGTTCTGCGACGATGTTGGTGCTGCAACGCTGTTTGTTTTGGTTCTGCAACGCTTTTGGTTCTGCGACGCTGTTGGTTCTGCGACGCTGTTGGTTCCGCGACGATGTTGGTGCTGCAATGCTGTTTGTTTGTTCTGCAACGCTTTGGTTCCGCGTCACTTTTGGTTCCGCAACGCTGTTTGTTTTGGTTCTGCGACGCTGTTGGTTCTGCGACGATGTTGGTGCTGCAACGCTGTTTGTTTTGGTTCTGCAACGCTTTTGGTTCTGCGACGCTGTTGGTTCTGCGACGCTGTTGGTTCCGCGACGATGTTGGTGCTGCAATGCTGTTTGTTTTGGTTCTGCAACGCTTTTGGTTCCGCGTCACTTTTGGTTCCGCAACGCTGTTTGTTTTGTTTCTGCGACGCTGTTGGTTCCGCGACGCTGTTGGTTTTGGTTCTGCGACGCTTTGGTTCCGCGACACTTTTGGTTCCGCAATGCTGTTTGTTTTGGTTCTGCAACGCTTTTGGTTCTGCGACGCTGTTGGTTCTGCAATGCTGTTGGTTTTGGTTATGCGACGCTTTGGTTCCGCGACACTTTTGGTTCCGCAACGCTGTTTGTTTTGGTTCTGCAACGCTTTTGGTTCCGCGACGATGTTGGTGCTGCGACGCTGTTGGTTTTGGTTATGCGACGCTTTGGTTCCGCAACGCTGTTTGTTTTGGTTCTGCAACGCTGTTGGTTCCGCGACGATGTTGGTGCTGCAACGCTGTTTGTTTTGGTTCTGCAACGCTTTTGGTTCTGCGACGCTGTTGGTTCTGCGACGCTGTTGGTTCCGCAACGCTGTTTGTTTTGGTTCTGCAACGCTTTTGGTTCTGCGACGATGTTGGTGCTGCAACGCTGTTTGTTTTGGTTCTGCGACGCTGTTGGTTCCGCAACGCTGTTTGTTTTGGTTCTGCAACGCTTTTGTTTCTGCGACGCTGTTGGTTCCGCGATGCTGTTGGTTCTGCGACGCTGTTGGTTCCGCGACGATGTTGGTTCTGCGACGCTGTTGGTTTTGGTTCTGCGACGCTTTGGTTCCGCGACACTTTTGGTTCCGCAACGCTGTTGGTTCCGCAACGCTGTTTGTTTTGGTTCTGCAACGCTTTTGGTTCTGCGACGCTGTTGGTTCTGCGACGCTGTTGGTGCTGCAACGCTGTTTGTTTTGGTTCTGCGACGCTGTTGGTTCCGCGATGCTGTTGGTTCCGCGATGCTGTTGGTTCCGCGACGCTGTTGGTTTTGGTTCTAGATGCGTTTGGTTCGGCGTGCAATTGATGCGTAGGGGTGCGCTTACCGAAGCGGTCTTTCTCCTTGCTGCGAGGCTGGCAGTAGACCACCAGATCAGACATCTCCATGGCAACCTCCGCCTTCTTCTCCACTTCCTCCTGTTGTTTCATCTGAGTTTGGACAGAAAGAACAACCACTTCCTGTTTGTACAGTCACGCCATCAGACCACCACTGTTTGCAGCTCCAGTCTGAGACTCTCACACGGAAACAACAAACTTTCATCATCTCATAATTTTCTGTTTCAGTCTAAATGTCTCAGTAAAATCTTCTGCTTTATTTTTATTATTTGTCTCTTTCACTTTCATCTTCACAAATGAAACTGAAGGTTTGGCACAAACTTCCTGTCTTAACACCCCAAACGTTTCACATTTCGCTCTGAGATTTGAGCGCCTACAGACTAAATAATCGTAGGAAGCCTCCTGGCATTGGTTTGGTTCTGGACTGGATGACAGACCCAGAAGCTTTTATTGTTGTGCTGCTTTGTCTTTGTGTCATTTTGTGAATACCAGCACTTTGTAGAGTTGAACCAAAAGAACTGATTCATCAAAGAACCCTAATCCTCATTTCAGTGCTGTAGTCAAGACCACCTAATCCTACACAAAGTCAAGACCGGCGCCCCGCGCTACATGACTCAATAGAATGTGAAACATGATTAAAGTTGCTTCTCAAATTGATCTGGAAGAGCCACATTCCCACAAAAAACAACTAAATATTAAATACTTAAAGCTGAAATAAATTGTAATTATCAATTCAAACTCATGTCACCCCTAACAATTTAACGCCCTGGGTGGTTGCTCATATGGCCAATGTCAAAAAACATCACTGTCTGCTCCATTAAACCATGCAACCATGGCAATGCACTAACAGTAAGCAACATAAACTATGAACGAATATTTTAGTAATCAAGTAATCCATCGATTATTCTTACGATTAATCGAGTAATTGGATTAAAAAAAAAGATAAAATAAATTATTGGTCAATCTGGCACAGATGTCTGGCATCAGGAAACGGACCGGGAAACGGACCGGGAGACGGACCAGGAGACGGACCAGGACACGGACCAGGGGACGGACCGGGAAACGGACCGGGACACGGACCGGGAGACGGACCAGGACACGGACCAGGAAACGGACCGGGAAACGGACCGGGAGACGGACCAGGAGACGGACCAGGACACGGACCAGGGGACGGACCGGGAAACGGACCGGGACACGGACCGGGAGACGGACCAGGACACGGACCAGGAAACGGACCGGGAAACGGACCGGGAGACGGACCAGGAGACGGACCAGGACACGGACCAGGGGACGGACCGGGAAACGGACCGGGACACGGACCGGGGGACGGACCGGGAGACGGACCGGGACACGGACCGGGGGACGGACCGGGAAACGGACCGGGACACGGACCGGGGGACGGACCAGGAGACGGACCAGGACACGGACCAGGGGACGGACCGGGAAACGGACCGGGACACGGACCGGGACACGGACCGGGGGACGGACCAGGAGACGGACCAGGACACGGACCAGGGGACGGACCGGGAAACGGACCGGGACACGGACCGGGACACGGACCGGGGGACGGACCGGGAGACGGACCGGGACACGGACCGGGGGACGGACCGGGACACGGACCGGGACACGGACCGGGGGACGGACCAGGAGACGGACCAGGACACGGACCAGGGGACGGACCGGGAAACGGACCGGGACACGGACCGGGGGACGGACCAGGAGACGGACCAGGACACGGACCAGGGGACGGACCGGGAAACGGACCGGGGACGGACCAGGAGACGGACCGGGAAACGGACCGGGGGACGGACCGGGAGACGGACCGGGACACGGACCGGGGGACGTTAGTAAGAAATGGGCAGCAATACGGGATATTTACGGCACCTTCGTTCGTGACCCTCAGAAACTACCAGCCATGATCCGCCACGATGCTCTCCGCCTCCCGTTTGTTCAGACCGGGATGATATGAAGCTTATTGCGCGGTTCGTCCATAAAGCTACACTGTAACCACGAGCCGCCCGCCGTGTTCAGTCTGTCCGCTACCTGTATCAACACACCTGCAGCTCTGAACCAGCAGCTCCAGAGGAGAAAAGCTGCCGGACTCCAGGCATGGCGCCCGTCAGTTTGAGGATGCTGATTGGGTTTAGGGTTACCGTGAAAACCCAGATATTATCACCGATCAATAAAATCCCCACAGGCACAACCTGAAGATTGGAGGTTATGCTGCTAACACTGAGCTTTCGCCAACAACTCAGAGGAAGTCGGAGCTCCGTGCAGGTAACGACCCGACCGGAACACGGCGCTGAATAATAAAACAGAAACTAACCAAGCTTTGAGGCAGGAACATTTTCCTAGGGAAATTTTAATAATCAAGGAACTCGAATCACTCAAGGAATCATTTCAGCCCTTCTATGAACACTGACCAAAAAGAACAAGTAACCAAACGGAAAGAGAACCATGACTGTTGTCTCTGTCTCTAAGATAATCAAAGAGCGATGAGCATGCACTCTGTTAGTTTATTTGATGATTAAATATATATCTTTTAATAAAATAGAACAGTAATAGCTGCTGCAGTGTGTGCAGAGCATAGCAACAACAAAGGATGGTTCTCAGTGAGGCTGCAGTCCTATCATTCTTTGTAAAGAACTTCTGGTGAAGTTCTGGCCATGTGACGGCGGAACTGCAGCGGTTGTCAGGTCGCTCTAGCTTCTGCTGCTGGAGCGACCTGAGTGTCTGCAGCCCGATTCTTGGCATTGTCCTCACCTCCTGCTCCCGGTGGTACTGCTTGCTCATCTCCCTCTGGGTCACGTCCCAGGCCACCTGGTACCACTCGAACAGCTCCTCCAGTGACCCGGCGGCCAGGTCGAACTGCACGCTGTCCTGCTCTTTGTGCTGCAGCGTCAGGACATGCGGCTTCCCGTATTTACCGTTCTTCACTGCAGACAGACAGACAGACTGCTGACCTGCTGGACAGCGAGCTCGCCTCCATCTGAGGGCGTAAATACTTTGCACACCGTTATTAGGGGAATGTCACCAAAACATTCAACTAAATAAAGATGACTTTATTCACTGAGCCAATGACCTTCTGACTGAACTCCATGTAGAATCCTTCTGCCTTCACGTTTCATCAGAAGCTAAACAAAGTCAAAGGTCACTTACTGTTCTGGATGTTGTACATGGAGATCTCCACAATTCCCTTACAGAGTTCCCCCAGAGGGTTGTCTTCCATCTCCTGTGGGTCACATCACAACATGTTCAGTGACGATGGCGCCGCCGCGGCGACTGCAACATAACACGGGTCTGACCTGAGCCTTGACGTCAGTCTGTGCTGAGTTGGACACCTCCTCCACGTAATTGGCAGGGAAGAAGAGCTGCAGTCGCCCTCCGTAGTCGCCTTTCCACCTGGAGGAACAAGAGCAACGTGACTGAACTGCTTACTGAACCGGACCGGGTCACAGGCCCGTGGGGAACAGGGCCCGGGCGGGGAGGTTGGAGCTCACCATCCGTCCACTTCCTTGGACACGTTATGAATCAGCGCTCCTTTAGTGAAGCTCAGCTCGTCGGGTCGCTTGGCCTGGTAGCTGTACAAAGCCCGGACCGTATTCTGGGGCTGAAACACAAAAGCTGATTAATCAACTGCTGCAATGAAAAGCCATGGAAAAGAAAAATCAGAAAAGGAGTTTACCCACCAGCGACGGCTCAATCTCATTGGGCTTCACGTATGTCTCCATGTATATGGAAGAGCAGTTCTCGTTCTGTGAGCCATGAGAACCTGTTAGTATTCACAGTTCCTGAAGCGCTCCGCTCTCACTCGCTCCGGTCTCTCTCACTCGCTCAGAAACTCACTGCGCTGAAGCGCTCCTCCAGCTCCGGCGTCACTGGGTAACGCAGCTTGATCTTGCGATACAACGGCTTCTTCTTGAAGTAGTTCACCAGCTCCACCAGAGACTCAAACTCCGTGGTGGTCCCCAGCAGGTAGACGCTGCCCTCCTTCTGGATCCGGCAGTGCTTCACCTTCCCATCGCCTCTGCAGGACGGAGAACAGTGAGACTCTGAACCAGAGGGCCGACCTGCTACATGCCCTCAGATTTGGTCTTTTAAAACGTTTCTCCTCCTTTTTAGCTACGGATAGTCATTGGCCACGGCAGCAAGGTGTCTAAATTTCTAAAGTTCAAATAATACGAAGCTGTGACGGGAGTCAGAGAGGAGAGGCTCTCTGGACTGCTGACGGGCCGGACCTCTAGATTCTCAGAGTGACTGCACAGGCATCTGGGCCAGACTCAGAGGATCTCTGGATGAAAACGACGTTCAGGTTGGTTGTTGTACCTGAAGGTGATGGCGAAGGAGTCTGGCTCTCCTTCCCTCTGTCGGATCAGGAACGCTCCATCTCTGGGGATCCTGAGCAGGTAATCCTCTGCTTGGCCTCTGCTCAGATTGCTGTAGAACCATCTGCAGAGCACAGAACCAGCCGTCACCGCTCCACTCACAGTTGCTGCTGAAAACCTTTCCACAGGACCACCAGGCCTTAGAGAGACAGAACGCAGATCTGGTTTCTGGTTTAGAACCTTCCCAGAATCAGAACCAGAAAAATAAGGAATATTTCGAACGCAGCTTCGTTTTCCTGGAATAATTTACCTCGGTTACCATGGAGACGTTCAAACTCCACGCAAGACAAATTTCTGACTTCCTGCTGCTGTGATTGATCATAACAGATCGTTTTGTTTTATGCTTAAGAATGTTGCTGTTGGCTGATAACAAACATACAGCATTTTCTACTGTGAACCACAGATTGGGCCCCCTTCCCCCACCTGTTGCTGCAACCATGAACAGTTGAGATTCTTCTGTTACCAACATTTTTCTGCTGATCAGGACGTCTTTTCAACAAACACTGCTGCTCTGAAATTAAACTGTTTTTCAAACCAAATCAGGTTCCATGCCTCATTTTCATATCTGCAGCCAACTTCTGTTTGCAGGCAGATGTTCTGATCTCACAGCTGGATCTTTGTTTAAACCTCCGCGGTGGACTAAAACCAGAACAACCAGCCACCACCGGCCACAACTCAAACTGGGCCAACGAGGACTAAACAGGATCAAATAGATATCGCTCTCTGATCATAGAAATACCAAACTCATGCCGTTAATCTGATTTAGTTGGAATAATGGTCAATATGAAGACAAAGTTTTAATATTGTTCTAAATAAGTTTTATTTTAGAAATCTTAGTAATAATGCTGTTTTATAAAAATGTTTCTCATAAAAAATAGAATGTAATTTAGCATTTTAAATTATATTAAAAATCGAATATATCTAATGCAGTTTATTCCATCAGACTGAGGAACCGAGTCATTTCTGTGTTGTGGGGCCCATGCACCAGAAAACATCAAATCCAGAGCGGATCTCGTTTCCTGAAGCTTGGGAAAATAAATATTTATACGGCTTGACCTTTCACCTACACTAAAACTACGTTTCATTTCACAAAAACTATAATTTATAAAAACTCTTAAGCAAAGTGGCGATTGTGTGTTCATGAAATTTAAGGTCCGGGGCATTCCAACCAATATTTCCACATTCTGGCTTTGACTTGATTCAAAGCCAGCCGGTTGGGGTTAATACTTATTATTTATTATTATAATGAGGTTTATCAACTTAATATGCTGTGTGAATGTAGTTGAACCAGCAGTTGAAGCTCCTGGCACCACGTTTGGTCCAAACAGGAAGTGCTGGTTGTTTGGAAAGATTCTGATCGGCTGGCAGGTTTACGCTACACTGCCCTCTATGGGTGGGCATGTTTAAAACAGCGCAGAGGGCATATTTGTTCATGTGAATAAAATCTTTTCTGAAAGCGGCCATATTGGTACGATATTGGTTTTTAAAGAGCAAGAGCCGGCTGCGTGTGGACGAGGTGTCAGTCTCCTGTCCGTTAATTGGAACTGTTGAATGTAAATGCTGCCGTTTGGAGAAAACGATGCGATTTCATGTGAAATGCTGCGGCGCCTCTGGACGAACCGCTCCTGCAGGTGAGGGTCCGGCTTGGGCACGGCTTCGGTGAGGCGCAGCTCAAAGTCCTGGCAGCGCAGCGGGTTTTCCCGGTAGTGCTCGATCAGAGAGTAGACGCTGGAGAAGTGCAGGTTGGGGGTCAGGAAGAAGTCGGTGTGGCTTCCCTCTGTGCTGGAGCGGATCCGGCAGTGCTGCACTCTGCCGGTGCGCCTGCACACATGGTCAGCGCGTCGTTACAGAGGAAAGCGCAGCAGCGAGTCACGGATCAGACGGCGGCCGTACCAGAAGGAGAGGGTGAAGTCGGTGACGTATCTGTCGCTCTGTCGGACCAGGAAGGTCCCGTCCTGTCCCCCGGTTTCTGCGCAGTAGTCGTGGATCAGGCGCTCCGCCATCAGCCGGCCCTCCTTGATGCGGCCATGAAACCAGGGCTCCGAACAGTGCAGGTCCTGGTACTGACAAACCAAACCACCAACAGAGAACATATCTCTGGAAATCATTCAGTGGCCAGCAGAGAAATCAGTCATGATTAATAAGGACTAAAAGAGTTTTAGTTGCACTGTAACAGAAAAGGTACAGAGCAGCATGGCTGCCGTTTGTCAAGTCATTTAGTCTGGAAAAAGAGAAAAGGAGTTATTTTATTAAAGTTCTATTTTCACCAAAATAAATATTCATTTAGCAAGCTAAATATTTAGTTTATCAACTAAACTAAATGTTTATCTTGAACCTAAATATTTAGATTGCTAACTAAATATTCAGATATAAACTAAATACTTAGTTTGAAGCTAACATTTAGCTGACATTAATGAACAATGTGGTGAAAATACAACTTCAGAAAAATCAACCCCTATTTCTGTTGTCTTATTAAAGGCTAAATGTCAAATTATTGCTGTCAATTTCAGTAACTTTACAAACTGCAGCCTACAGAGCAGAAGGAGCTTTGGAGTAAAAACTAAGAACCGTTTGAACATTTTTCTGCTTCTACGTGACGAACCTTCCTCCATCGATGCTAACCCTAATCCTAACCCATCAGCGGGAATCGGACGTTTACCTTCCGGGGATCTTCGTCTTCCTCCTCACATTCCTCTGCGTAGTACAGCTTGTCGTCAGAGATCACACAGTAGTGGCGGTTCCAGCGCTGAGAAAAACACACGTTCACACACAGACCAGAAAATGAGGCTTTGCAGAGAAATCCTGCTGATTTATTTATGTTTCTGCTGTTTGCACAAAAACTAAAAAGAATTCCAGTTTATTGGTTTCTCCATTGGTGACTGATAATTTTTATTTTTGTGTTTTTATGACGTAAAGCGTTTGAGCTGCAGTGCTGCTGAAACGTGTTACTCTAATAAATTTGATTGTTGATCCATTGATTGGTGGATCGGCGAAGTGTCCCAACAGGGGGCCCTACCTGGTCCACCGGGTCCCAGATGTCCAGGTCTCCCTGCTTCTGCCCCTTCCTGCAGTCCTTGGCTGTGGCGCCGCCTTCCATGTTCACCTTCTTATGCTGCGAGAGAGAGAGCAGAGTGCTGATTTTCCTGACGGCGCTCCGTCCACGGTTCGTTGGCCCCGCCCCAGCTCTGCGGCCAGGCGGCCGGCTCCGCCCCCTACCTTCAGGATGATCTTGCCCCTCAGCTGCGTAGGCGAGGGCAGCTGCTCGGCCAGCTGCTCCACCGGCTCGGCCAACAACTTGTCTCCGAAGACGTCCTTGAAGATGCGCGCCATCTGCCGCTGCTGCTCGATGGGGCAGTGCTCCTCGATGGACAGGATGAGCGGGAAGCTGAGGAGCAGAGGAAGGTCAGGTGTTTGGCTCCGCCCCTCCTGCAGGCTCATTTCGTTACGATTCTCACTCTGAGGCGACGAAGGCGTGGTCGTTTATGGCTTTCACTACGTCTTCGAACTTGATCTTAGTGGTTCTGGTCCAGCCGTGGTAGATGATCGGTTCTCCTGGACCTTCCCAGCAGTCCACTGTGAACCAAACACATCTGGGTCATCTGCTGCCTGAGGCGCACCAACACACCTGAAGAACTCCTGAACCGCAGTATTCACATTCGACGCAGCGGCAACCCCAGCGGAGGCAGCGGACGTACGCCTCGGTGGACGACTCGCTGAGGAGCTGGTCCCCTGTCAGGTACCTGCAACAGATCGCACCGCATCATGCACACCTGGCCCTGAGCGTCAACCAATAGCAGTCAGTTCAGAAAATTCAACTGGAAAAACAAATGAACTAGCCAAAAATGAAAAGGAAGCAGCTATCATCAGCGTTCGGTCTGCTGACGTTCATAACAGAGACAGTGAGGCCCGCAGCATCACTACAGCAGAACCCAACAGACCCAACTCCAGGTCAGTTGGTCTGGTTCTGTCCGACCCAGAGCCCCCTCCTGCCGTCTACCTGCCGCTCAGGTGAACTCACGTGTTGTGTGAGGAGCTGATCCAGTAGTGGGACAGCGGGTTGTTCATGTCCAGGTTGTTTATTTCAGAGAACTTTTCATCCCAAATTGAGTTTTCCTTGGAAAACAGGAAACTCAGGAACTGAAGGTGGAGAGACAGCAGAGGAAACATTCAGTCTTCGTAGGTCTGAGATCCAAACGGGCCAACGTTCTGGAGAATCGGGTCAAGCACCTCGCTGACGGTAAACTCAGGGTCGTTAGTTTTTCTCATGGTGTCATCAATGAAGATGGTCATCAGTTCTCTGACCTGGTTCAGATCGTTGGCCCACGGTTCCTAAAGCAGAACCAGAACCAGTCACGTCCAGCACAGACGTTCTACTCTGAGGAACATCGGCTCTCACCCAGTTTCTAACCCTGTGACTGCAGATGTGCTTCTGACCGGCTGCTAAATAGTTAGCTATGAGCTAGCTAAATATTTAGCTGGCATGCTAGTGAAATATTCATTTTGGAGCTAAATATTGGAATGTTATGTTCATTTTGATAAAGCAAACGGCACCAAATATGAAGCTTTTGGAGTAAAGATACATTTTTTTGGTAGGTTTGTATAAATTACTGTTGGTCAGTGACGCTCTACTGTTAGATGAAACTCTCTAATTTGTCGTTATAATGAGGTTGTCAGGCATTACTGACACATTCAGCCTTATTAGGTTTCTGTATAATGACTCAAACATTGAATATTTTTCATTTTTGTTTAATCACTTCTTCCTGACTCCAGGTGTGTTTTTGCTGCTCATCAGGTAAACATGTCTGAGTCTCACCTTCTGGTCATAAATGAGGAATCGTTGGAAATCATGCAGCAGCACAGCTGAAGCGTCCGGTTTATCCGTGTTCCTGCAGGTTGGAGAAGCAAACACAGTTAGAGCAGCGAAGTGCTGCAGCAGGTGGTGCAGCAGAGCGGACCGCTCACCCCAGGATGAAGGAACAGGCTTCCCGTTTGAACTCGTCCAGGATCTGAACGCAGAAGGAAGAGAGCGATTAACGGTCTGCGCTACCGCCATGAGGCGTTGGCGGCGCCGAGCCTCACCTCGTTCTGTTCGAACATCATCAGGTTATAAAACTTATGAAACTGCTCAAAGTCAAGGCGGTCCTTCTTCACTCCCACTTCCTGCAACAGCAGAGCAGAGAAGCCTTCAACGCTCCGACCCGACACCGTCTGTCTGGACCGGTTCGGCTCGGAGAGACTTCAGAACCATCAAACCTGCAGCTTGTCCTTCAGAGCGCGAGAGCCGGGAACCTTGTAGTTCAGCAGCGGCAGCAGCGCCTTCAGCTCCTTTACAGACAGGCTGCAGAGACAGAACCGGGTCAGAACAGAACCTCTGTATGGTTCTGCTGGTGCTGCTACAGATCCACAGTCAATTTACATATTAGCTAAATATTTAGCTCTGAGCTAATGTGGGAAGCTAGACAGTTAGCTTGGACACTAAATATTTATGGAGCTAATTATTTATTTTTAATGAATGAATAAATTATTGCTGCTTGTCATGAAGTAGGTTAGCGCCCCCTGCTGGGATGCTGCCCAGACAGATAAAGAGCTCTTTCTTTGCTCAACGTCGAGTGTTTTTCCTTCTGCTCTGCTTGGAGTTGGTTTGTCACAGAACACCCCAATAGAACCAGCAGGTTGAGTTTGGACCTTCAGGAATCTGGTCTAGTTAAAGGGTGAAGTGGGGTCCTACCTGTTTTTCTTGGTCTGGTTGACAGAATACATCTGCTTCCTGAGCCAGCTGGAGGGAGAGAGCAGACAGACGCAATGAAGCAGCAGCATGGGAAGCCCCGAGCGGATCAGAACCGGGCCTACCTCTCGATCAGAACTGGGGTCGGCGCCGCCAGCGTCTCCTTTCTCAGCAGCTCCAGCCCAGTCAGCCATTTCTGAGCCTCGTCCACCGAATCCGCTGGAAACACGAGCGAAACTGTTAGTCCAGTTAGCTGTAATTCAACTGTAATTCCAACAACAGGAAACGCATCACAACCTCATCGCTCCCAAAGAACAGGAAACGCATCACAACGTCCCATTAGAGATCAAAGAAATATACAAATGATTTATGAAAATGTATTCAAATGTCCACCGGGGGCAGCGCTGCTCACTTCTTCTTTTTCGTGTTTTTTTTTTTTGATCCATTAATACCAGTTGCTTGTCATGGTGAAAAGAAAGTTCACCCTGCGTGAAAGGTTCAATGCATCACGATGCGTTCAATGTCATCTGTTCTGAAATGAGTTAAATTTCACTTTCAGCACATGACACGCACACAACAGGAAGTATTAAATTAAATAAAACTAAATACACACTTCACTCTCTGACAGTCGTTTGGAAGAAGAAAAGTCTGGCTGAGGCAGGACGGAGCTCCAGTAGCAGTCAGTGTTGCAACAAACTGAAGACTGTTGCTCTTAGCATGGCAGTACCGATGCTGCCTGCATGCAGCAGAGGCGCTGTTCCACAGCAACGCGATGACATCATCAGCTGTTAGCAGCTCTGCTAATCCGCCTCCTTTGCTTTTGCTGCTGTTTTTTAAATCTATCTGGTCGTATGGTCAGGAAGCTGCTGGAGCTGGGGATATGATCCTTCATGGTTATGATGGATGGGATTTGGGGTCAAAGTTCATGGATTCTTTGAGCTTTGAGATGCTAATCAGATGCTCTGGTTGAAAAAGCAAAACTTTAATGTCCAAAATTAACAAGGAACAAAAATCAAAACTCAGAAGGTACACTTGGCCAGAATAAAATCAGCTGAAAGGACAAGCAGAGCGACGTTCGGTACCGACCCAGTTCAGCAGAACTCTGACCCGAACAGCGAGACGAAAGGCAGCGCTCACCTCCCAGGCTGAGGGTGTTGAGGACGAACTGGGAGCCGTAGAAGATGGTGAAGCAGGTGTTGTCGTTGTGTTTGTCCTTCCCGTCTTTGAAGCGCTCGAAGTCTTTGGAGTTCCTTCCTGGACGGACTTCCCTGATCTCAGACAGGTCCACTAGAACAGAACAAACGGGTCAGACTTCACCGGACCTTACTGGACACGCAACAGACCACACTTAGCTCCTCCTGCTGATCATTGCACCAAATGAAATGAATGGCATTAAAGCGAAAGCATTTCTGAGAGTTGAAGCTGTGGGCGCGTTCTGATGTCAGACAAGAAACCAGCGGCTGGAAGAGGGACCAGAGCTGTTACCATGGTGATTTACCCAGAGTTGACCTCAATTCAGGTTGAACTGATTCAGAGTTTAATAACCCATCATATCTTCAAAGAGTCGTTCTGGGTGGTGATGCTGTGGGTAGGAAGAATCTCCAGTAGCAGTCAGTCTCACAACGTATCTTTAGTTTTAATGCAATAAAATTTGATCTTCAACAGGGGATTAACAGTTACATTATATTATATTTAACCCTCTGGCGAAGATTTTTTTCTCAAATACTGCTTTCTAAAAGTCATCTCCAATTTTAAAGTGAAATAATTTTATATAAGAGAGTGCTTAAACGTTGCAACGTGACCAAAGCCCAGTCTTTATACCAATATGTTAATATCTTCTTTTAAGATTTGAAATTTGTCTTGCATTTTGTTTTACTTTCCTCATTTAGTTTGTGACTATTCTTTTTTCTGCTCAGTTGATCAAATCAAACTTTATTACTAATGTGCTTTGTCAAGCTATTTTCTTTAAATTGTCCATAAAGACGGGGAAAAACAACAAAACGTTGCCATAAACGTCACATGCAGAAATGAATTGTGGGTAATACACTTCGCTGATGTCCGCAAAAATACAGACTTCATGAAGGACAAACTGAGATTTTGCTGTTTTAGCTCATACCTGGGTTTAGCTTTTATATTTCAAGTTTTTAAACTGCTTTAATTCGGTGACTGTCTCCCAGAAGCCTCTGCTGGTTTTGGGTTCCTCTCTGTGGATGAATAATGGCGGCCGTATACTCACGGACTCCGTCAGTTTTATCCGCGGTGCGCGTCCATGCCACCTGCCGGGTCTCCATGATGACCTGCACGGTGAGCCGCTCCGCCTTCTGCCGGAACACCGTCATGACCACGCCCATCTCCAGGTCCCGCTTGATCACGATCTTCCTGTACTCCGTCATCTCGCCCTGCGAGCCGGAACGGGCCATGGCTGCTGCTGGACAGGAAGCAGGCGCTGAGCTTCATCAGCAATATGTCGTCGTCATCATCATCATTATCAGCAATATCATCATCACTAATATGTCATCATAACTCCCTAACACAGCAGTGCGCTCAGCTTCGTCACCATCACTGATTGATGACTGATCAATAGTGAGCAGCTTCTGGAGGATTCTTTACAATCTATAGGAAGCTTCCAATCCATTTTCATGGACCTGATGGACGTCCAAATGTCCAACAGGTCCATTCGTCCAACAGGTCCCAACGTCCAAACATCCATCGGGTCCAAACTGGTATTGGACCCGGTGGACGTTTGGACCCGATGGACATTTGGACCTGATGGACATTTGGACCTGTTGGACATTTGGACCCGGTGGACATTTGGACCCGGTGGACCCGGTGGACGTTTGGACCTGTTGGACATTTGGACCCGGTGAACGTTTGGACCTGTTGGACATTTGGACCCGGTGGACCCGGTGGACATTTGGACCCGGTGGACATTTGGACCCGGTGGACGTTTGGACCTGTTGGACATTTGGACCCGGTGGACCCGGTGGACATTTGGACCCGGTGGACGTTTGGACCTGTTGGACATTTGGACCCGGTGAACGTTTGGACCTGTTGGACATTTGGACCCGGTGGACCCGGTGGACATTTGGACCGTGGACATTTGGACCCGGTGGACGTTTGGACCTGTTGGACATTTGGACCCGGTGGACCCGGTGGACGTTTGGACCCGGTGGACATTTGGACCTGTTGGACGTTTGGACCCGGTGGACGTTTGGACCTGTTGGACGTTTGGACCCGGTGGACATTTGGACCCGATGGACGTTTGGACCCGGTGGACATTTGGACCTGATGGACATTTGGACCCGGTGGACCCGGTGGACATTTGGACCTGATGGACATTTGGACCTGATGGACATTTGGACCTGATGGACATTTGGACCCGGTGGACCCGGTGGACATTTGGACCTGATGGACGTTTGGACCTGATGGACGTTTGGACCTGTTGGACATCTTGTTTAGTAAATGTTTAGCAGTTTGTTGAGTTTTTATTGCGCCATAAATGGTGGGTTTTGTTTGCATTCCCACAGTAAAACTTTCAGCCGTAAAAAGAGACGACAGCAGTCCGTCAATGAGGATGAAATGCTAATAAAGTCGTTCTAAGGTGCCAGTAAGCTTCCAGTAAAACCAGTTGATAAAAAGCTGGTTTTAAATAAATGAATAAATTAAAGTAAAGAGGACGCAGCTGGTCAGATCCTGGAATATTTCATCATGACTTTGCTTCCATCATGGCTTCATGTCACAGGATTGAATCATGTTTTCTCCTTTCTGTGGCTCATTTCTGGTTTTCATGTGAAACAGAAAGTTTATTAATCCCCAGAGGAACCAGTTTGAACCACCATCACTCCCTGTCAGACAGGTAAATGATTCTCTTGGAGATATTTTCAGAAATCAGCCAGAAGTTCATGTGAGCTGACTAAATATCATTTCTTTTCCAACTAAAGACAAATGATTTGAATTTGTCCCATTTATTTTCTTACTCTACAAATGTAAACTTCCTGTTTCCTGAGAACATGGAGCAGAAATAAAGCTGCAGTCCAGTTGCTTTGGACGGATCTGCAGAAATAAAACCCGCTTCGGACGTCTAGTTCCCTTTCAGACAGTAAAGTTTTTCAGAATCGTTTGAAGCATTTCCATAATTTCAGGAAGCAGAGCGGCGTTAACGTGTAACAGAGCAGTTAGTGTTCAGCTGCCGGTCGACAGCCAGAAACAGCAACGTTGTGTAACCAGCGGCTACTTCCTCTGCTGATCCGACTCACCAGCAGCTTCTCTCCAACAACCGCTTCACCTCTGACCTCCTGGAAACCCACCATGGGGATTATTAGTTCTTTTCCAGAAATTTCTATGAAAAAAGGAGTAAATAAGATCAGGAAAACAGGATCTACTAAACGCCAATGAGTGTTTTCCAGTTATTACACATTTCTCAGCAACTGAAGCGGCTGCAGAACTCAGGTTGGTGAACAGAACCAGGTTCGGACCAGAGGTTCTGCTAGGACCGTCAGGTCTCGTCTCAGCCAATCGGCAAAGAGAAAACGAAACGTGACCCTGCAGTCTCTACTTCCTGCTTCCTGTTGGTCCGTCAGAAAACAGGAAGTGGATTCTTCCTCTGTGGAGTGTTAAACTGTGTGTGTTGCTCCTGATGCTGCGTGTTTGTGTGTGTGTGTTGGGGTGAAAGGTGTGGAGATTTTACACACATCTGAAGCATCACATTAGAAAAGGCTGATGGAAACAGGGAAGTTCAGAGTTTCTCAATTTCATAAAAAACTTTTTCGTTCACTTAAGTGGCTTCTGACTCTTCTGAAAAGAATTAGCATGTTAATGTGCTAACAGGCTAACGGGAGATCGAAACACATTTACCGAAGTTCTGAAGTAGCAGATGCTGAATGAGCCTGACCAGAGGAACCAAACTGAGGAAAGTCCAAAACTCCAGGATGGACGGTCCATGCTAGCTAGCAACGTCTACTTCCTGTTTCTTGTTGATGCTTAGCAACAACATCTGGTAAAGTAACAACAGACCGGCTGATTTGCTCCAAACCAGGAAACATTTTCTCTTTGTTTGTTGCAACATTTGACACGTTTGCACAAAATGGTGGAGGAATGTAGCCGGTGTTCTGCTGCGTCCAGATGTCATGGTCCCTCCGGCCGTGATGTCATCACCTTCAGGGGAACGCAGCAGGAAGCTGCTGGTCACAGATGCGCCACAGCATCAGGATGTGCTGCAGGTTCAGGCCGTTGCTATGGAGACAGCGAAGCTTCAGGTTCAGCTCGTCTAACTGGTTTTTACTGTGCTCAGAGTGATTTGCTGTCAGTTTCCTTCCACCTCACAGCTCTGATCTACTTTTTTTGCACAAAGTCCCAATAAAACACATTAAAGTTTCCAAATGAACTGAGCAAATTGAGCAAAACCAAATCAATAATCAATAAGTCGTCATAATTCCTTACATCATATTCTCAGAGCCAGTAGGCCATCAGTGGAAAAACTGCTGAAGTTCCTCTTCAGAGATAGAAATTAGAGGCTTTCTTCTGTCTCCATGGATACGAAATGCAAACGAGAGTCACATATAAACTGATTTTAATATTTAACCAGCTGCAGCTTTTCCCTCTGAACGCTTTAATAACCCCACATTTATGTGTTCATATTATGATGAACTTTCCTGACAATTCACTATCAAATTAAGGCACTAGAGCCAATAACACTTTACCAAAGAAACCTGATTGGGTTTATTGGACCCGATCGATCGGTGTGAATCGTGTTCTCTTCCTGGTGTGAAACCCAGAGGCTTCTGCTGGAACCGAACCGGGTCAGAGGCTCCTGCAGAGTGTTGCCGGGTAAATTACGATCAGTCCAGGTTAATATTCAACCCCTCCTTAAAGGGCCAGTCCCTCTAATTCATTTCCTCATTGAGGCAGCGGCAGTACGCCACCAGGACTCCGACCCCTCCAGGACCACAGTACAGCTCTGGATCAGAACCATCTCCACTGCCACCAGAAAGTATTCACAGCCCTGGTATGAATAACGTCATACCAGGAAGGTTCTTTCTCTCTCTCGCTCTCAAATTATTTACTCCACTATTTGTAGGAGATATTGGTGCTGAGAAAAGAAGTTTATAACACTCCTTCTTTCAAAGCCACCCAGGAGGGTCTCTGCAGACATTTCTTGAGCATCGCGTTCCTGCCAGTATACCGAGGCATTCGCTGCCCAGTAATAGTGCTGAAAGCAGTTATCCTAAATCCATCCATCTCTCTGGGTTTATGTAAGTGAGTTTTTGATATTCTGTGGGCTTTAAAGACCCAGACAAAAGGCAAAATTATTGAGTCCAGCGATGTGAAAAAGGCCTTTGTTAAAAAAAGATATAAAGATTTAGGCAAGGACACCATTTTAATAGCATTTATACAGCCCATCATTGAGAATGGGAGTGTTCTCCATTTATCAACATCTTTCCTAAAATTATCCACTTTTTCTAAAAAGTTCAATTTGAAAGTTTGTTTGGGATCTTTTGGCAAAATAACTCCAAGATATTTCAGTTTATCAGTTATCTTACATCAGGGGTGTTGAACTCCGGTCATCAAGGGCTGGTGTCCTGCAGTTTTTAGATGTGCCACAGGTACAAAACACTGCAATGAAATGGCTTAATTACCCCCTTCTTGTGTAGATCAGTTCTCCAGAGCCTTGCTAATGACCTAATTATTCTATTCAGGCACATCTAAAAGTTGCAGGGCAGTGGCCCTCCAGGACATTAGTTTGACACCTGTGTCTTACATAATAGGTTGTCTAAGAATTCAGAAGTAAGGGCCTAATGACATAACTTCACTCTTCTGCCAGTTAATAGTGTAACCTGAAATCTCACCGAATGACTGAATAAGGTCCAGGACAGTTGGCACCGACTGCTCAGGATGTGATACAAAACAACAACATCATCAGCATACAGTGAAATGTGATGGTCAATGTTTCCCAGTTGAACTGGTTTGATTAGTTTTAGTGTTTCTAAAACTAATGACCACAAAAAGCTGAGGACTAAGGAGGCCACACTGACGGGTTCCCAGTAGAAAAGGCTCTGACTTGTCCTGGTCTGTGAGGACTGAGGCAGGTGGTTGAGCAAACATTGTTTTAATCCAAGACTCTCATTTACTACCAAACCCAAACTCCTCAAGGACAGTCAGGATGGAAGGCCGCTCCAATTGGCCAAATGTCTTTTCAGCATCCAGGCAAAGAACCACTCCCTTAAACTTACCGCCATTTTTATGATACATCATGTTCATTAACCATCTGAAAGAATGGAAACCTTTCAGGGACAAAGCCTGTTTGGTCCGGGTGAACAATAGAAGAAATATGTTTACTTAGCCTATTGGCCAGAACTTTAGCGAATATTTTAATGTCAGAATTCAATAATGAAACAGGACGATATGAAGAAAGCTCCGTTTCCTCCCCGCCTTCTTTATGTAATAATGCTACATTAGCTTCATACATAGTAGGAGGAAATTTACTGAATTAGGAGAGTGAACGAACATCGTCCGGAGGAGAGGAGCGATCTTCCTGGCAAATCTTTTCTAGAGCTCAGATCCAGAACCATCTGGTCCTGGGGCTTTGGGAAATGATCTGATTACATCTAGGATCTCCTCCACAGTGATGTCTGCCTTCACAGCCTCTCATCTTGGGGAGATTTAGATCTTTGAGCCAGTTTGAGATGTTTCCTTTTGCTTTGGACATGCACAGTTGTTCGTAATATTCCTTAAAGGAGCCATTTATGTTCTTGGTTCAATGATCATTTTTTCTGCCCTGGACTTAATTTCTTGTATTGGCCTGTTGGGCTGTAAGCCCGGCAGCTGATGAGCCAATCATCTCTGGAGCTTATGACTCAGCTCAAAGAGCTTCTGCTTAATTTTAAACAGCTGATCAATCACCTGCCTGGACAGAAGAGTGTTATATTCATATTTTAATATAAGAATGTTTTGTAAAATCGAGGGGTTGGGAGAGGACTTGTAGTTAGTTTCTAATTCAGTCTCAATTTCTGCGAGACGTTTCCACCTTTTGTTTTTCAGGAACTTTCCAAAGAAATAATATGGCCCCTGATCACAACTTTAAAAGTTTCCCATAAAGTAGAATCTGTAACATCTTTTGTATTGTTGGTGTCTAAAAATTCAGAAATTTTGTTGTCTAAGAATTTACAGAATGTCTCTGAATTGGTGAAAGCGCCAGAAATGTTGTTTCTTGTGGTTAAGATCGAGAGTCAGTGAGACTAGAGAGTGGTCCGAGATTGAAAGCATATGGTATTTGGAAGATATTAATTTAGAATCAAGTAGAAAATAATCTATTCTTGAATAGAATTTATGCATATTTGAAAAAAGGAATAGTCTCTCTGCACCAGAGGCTGCAGTCTCCAGACATCAACCAGGTTTGTTGAGGTCATGAGGGTGTTCAAAACCACAGAGGAGGAGGAGGGTGGCTGTCTTGGGGCCGACCTGTCCAGGTAGGGGTCAAGCACGCAGTTAAAATCCCCTCACAAAATTAGATGCGTATCAGCCAGGTCAGAAAACAAATGAAAGATTTTTTTAAGAAGCCTGGATCATCAAAATTAGGAGCATAAATATTAAGAAGCGTGACATGAAAGGAATATAAATAGCTGTATATAAATCTGCCATTTGGGTCAGTCACAGTAGAAATATGTCGAAATGGAACCGTTCCACGAATCAGAATTGCCACCCATCAAGTTTTACCCAAAAAGTTTTGGTTTGTCCAACTGCATCTCAGAAACTTGCCTGGTCTTATGTGAGTTTCTTGGAGGTAGACAATGTCCACTGATAAGGACTTTAAGTGAGAAAATACTTGAGCCCTTTTTAGGGCCAAACCCTTCATGTTCCAACTGCTAAAAGTTATGCCACCACTTTGCAATGATGTGTCATGAGACAGACATTTTTCAGCAGAATGGCCTCGTGCACTCATGAGTTAGCCTGGCAGTGTACTGAAACATGTAACATATTTTTTGAACAAGATGAACCAACAAAAAATTACCCTCCTGCCCCCATCCCACTTTCCCAAACAAAGGAGAATCAAACCCTGCATAGCCAGATGGAGGAAGCCATACAAACACCGAACCACCTCCACTAAAAGGCTCCTTTGCCCACTCGAATTTAGCAAACTTAGATTATGGTACAAACATCAAGCTGTTATAAAAGCAGTTCTGGTCTCCAATGACTTTATCTTGTGACCAGGTTGCTGTGTGTTGCAGACTTCTGCCCAGGTCCCTCTTGAACCTTTTAGATCTCAACAGGGTTGGTTAAATAAAGGAAATTAAAAAATGACCCTAAGCATAAAGCACACCACAGTCTCTAACTTCCAGATGCTCCGTGATTCTGTAAAGTTTCTGCATCCCGCGGAGAAGAGAACATCTTATCCGTAGAGCCGATGGTGACGCGTAAACGCCACACCTCCTCCACCTCCAGCATCCCGCCGCTGCCCCATCACTCCGCCGGGCAGATCGGCTCGCCTTGTGACGGAGGGGGAACTGCTGCCGGGCCAGTAGAATCGTCTCCTTCCCATGGAAGTAGTGAATTTGCGGCCGGTCCTCCTCCAGCTGTGTGTGAAAATGATCCGCACCAAGCAGTTCCAGAATGAACTTTATCAGAAGCTCTCTTGGACGTCTACGATCATTTCCACGCTTGGTTCTCGGCCTGCATCCTGGCACAGAGCTCCTCCAGTTTGGAGAGGCGGCCTTCTGATTGGATGGAGCGTCTTCCTCCTCCTTAATCTAGTCGACGAGATTTAATAAAGATACCTGGGTTGCTTCAAGATCGTTAAATCTATTGTTCGTTGTTTTGCTGATGCTGTTTATCGCAGCAGGATCCCGCATCCTGCTCACGTTCTGGATCAGCTTCTGTTCTGGTTCTCCTGGCTCAGCTCCAGGTGCTGCCCAGTCTCTCTTCTGAACCTTATCTTGCTTCTTCCTTTGTCCGCCTTGGGTTTAGCCATCCTCAGTGTCGAAACAGTTGGTCAGAGCATCGGGAAACCCAAATATGAGTGAAATATCAATGTAAATAAGACATTATTTACAACCGGTGCTCATTGGAGCCCCATCAAACGATAATCTGATCAGAACCGGGCCGGGCTGGCTGCAGGTTCTGGGCTCCAAACGGACTGACCAGAGCAGCTCCACCAGTTCTCCCAGCAGCAGCAAGTCAGACCAGTTAGCTCCCAGTTAGTGCCAGTAACCAGTGATGGCAGTTACTTTGAAAAGTAGCTATAATCAGATTACTGATTACTCCTTGAAAAAGTAACTTAGATTACTGACGACTTGATTTGGAAAGTAACTAAGTTCCATTAAAAGTAACTATTTTAGTTACTTCCAGCAGCTGCTAACAACACCAACGCTCCGCCTCCAGTGAAATCACATGGATCTTTGCCAAAACTTAATTGCAAGTTATTTTATAAAGTAACATGAACAATGTGTCTCCACTGATCAGGTTGAACTGAAGGGGAGATTATTTAATATTTACTGCAGTACAAAAATAACTTTAGTAATTTGTGTTTCTATAAACTCTAAGAAGGATTTTAAAGCCTCCAGGTTCTGCGTTTGGTGTCAGAGCGCAGCTCCTCCTGCGGCTCCACGGCTCAGATGGCTGCACAGGTTTGTGACATTAATCTTAATGTTAATAATTATAATGCCGTTTAGTTGCACAACTTTACGGACTCGTTCATTCGTGGCTGTTTTCATTGCTCTGTTCATATTAGTCTCCACGTTTGCAGTTTTCTGGAGCTCAACGCGAAGCTCGACGTCGTTCACTGGTCGTATTTTAACTTGACGTGAACAAAGACGCAGCGGGACGGATCATCTGGGAAATGATGGGCTAAGACTAACTAGGTGTCAGACACATTCTGGGGCTTATTATGAGTCTCAGTTCATTTCCGAGCCCAAATGAGCAACTTCACGTTCAAAAAGGAGCAACCCGCGACTTACTAAATCTGCAAGCGACTTAAAAAAACGAGCCCAAAGCCGCTTATAATCATTGGACTTGGTCTCAGAAAGTCAAAATAGTTCCTGTTTTTCCACCGACATAATGCGCATCTCCCTCCATTGTTTATACTGTCGCATAGAAACGGCGGTCACTCGCCAAGACGCGCAGAGGAAATACAATTCAATTCCAAAAGAAAGTGGTAACGCAACGTGACTTCCATAAGTAACTTTAATCTGACTACTGGATTTGAGAAATCAACGTGTTAGGTTACTGGTTACTGAAAACAGTGGTCCAAATGTCACCAGCAGCTTCAATGGAACAGGCGAGGAAGAGCTCCAGGTCCAGGTAGAAAGCGTTGCCTAGCAACCAGGCCCCTCTCTGTGGTTCCTGAGCGGTTCTGATCCGTTCAGAATCTGATCAGCTGAAGAATGGATCAGCCGATCAATAGCTGAGTCTGTTTAGCCTGACGAGTTGAGCTCAGATCTGACCTTCATCATGATCCCAGTTCTGTTGGCTGGAATTGACCGGACCCAAACAGAACCCCCTGACAGTCAGAACCGCCACTGACCTCTGACCCCAGATGGGAAAACATTTGAACTGGAAGTCGACGGCTGCAACCTCGGCCTGCCACAACAACCAATAAATCAATAAGTGATGGATTTAAAATGAGGTCAATCAATTCTGTTGGTGCCACCGAGTCCCAGACCGGTTTGGTCCAAACATTTGGTCACCTTCAATTTAAGGGAACAAACCATCAGAACCAGCCTGGCAGCATGAAGCAGGCCAAACACATCAACAACAAAGTCTGAGTGGAGGAAGGTTTTAGAGTGGCCTACTCAAAGTCAGGATGTTACTCTGACTGAGACGCTGTCCAATGACCTGCCACTGGCCGTTGCTGCTCTAAAACCCTCCAAAGTGTCTGAATAAAGGGGTCAAAGTTCACCAAAGGCTGAATACTTTTCCCAGCCGGGTCAGTTTGTGACTTAATTAAAGAAAGTTGTGTTGAATCTGATATTTGTCAGAACATATCAGCTCTTCTGGGTGTTTTCTCTGAGGAAATAAACTGATTATTTAGGGATCCAAACAAAACCGGATAAAAAACCCTGAAAAACTTTTCCAGTTTTTTGCTCTCCAGCGGGGGAGGGGGCCCGGGGCCCCTCACCTCCTGCCATGGTCCCCCAGGTGGCTCGGTGGTCCTCACCGCTAGAAGAAGGAGAAAGCTCAGCTGGGCCAACATCAGCCCGCTTTCTTCCTGGTTCTGGGTGAGACCGTGAACGCAGCATCGCATCAGCCGCCGCTGCACCTGCAGCCAGAAGCCGCCGCCCTGTCGGTCCTACCTTGCTCCGGTCGGTGTCGGGTCGGTCCGCCGCTCCGCTACCGGGTCATGGTTCCGACGTTGTGAAACGAAGCGGGAGGCTGAGCGGGCCGCCGCGGGGCGGTCAGTTCCTCTATCCGCGGCGCGACGAGGAAGTAAAAGTTGAGTGGATCGTCGGCATGAAGGCAGTGAGTCCGGAAGAGAGAGAGAGGACGATATCTATGCAAAGTGGAGGCGCAGCTTTCAGAATAAATGTTGCGATGGTTCTGCTGGGCTCGACTGGTCCCACTGGTTCTGGTTCTAAAGTCTCTGATTGGCCCGCTTACTGGAGACCTGATCGATAAGTTCATCAGTGAAACCGGAAGCGGTGAAAAACGATCAGCGAGCCAAAAGTCAGAAAGTTAAACTTTCAGCTTCTAACGGTTCTGGACCGGACACTAACGGTTCGGCTCCAGCTGGGCCGTCCAGAACCTTCCTCTGTGTTGATGAAGACTACAGCTCTTCTTCATCTCCAGCAGAAACCTGAATGGACCTGCAGCCCACAGCATGATGGTGCCACCTCCATGTCCAGTCTGAAGTCCTTCCAGTCCAATCAGGACTTTTCAGAGATATTGATCACTGATAACGAGTTCTGATGGTTTTTTATTCAGGTTCTTTGGGAAACGTTTCCTCTATAATAACAACAATAACAGAATTTATGGTAACACTTGGATTCATGTCATCAGACTGACTGTCATAAACACAAAGGAGGTTTTCATTTGGCAAATTATGAAACTTTTAATGGACTTTTAAAGCAACTTTGCATCAAGTGTCACAATCAGGACAACAAACATTCATAAAAACTCCTTCATGTTTATGACAGTCATGTCAGTCTCCTGCTCAAATAAAGTTTGACCAAATTTATTTATAGGGCTCTTTACATTTTGAAATCTCAAAAGATTTTTAATTTGGTTCTTTTGGATCAATGGCTGAACCGGACCAGAACTTTAAAACCTGAAACAAGATTTCAAACATTTCTGACCCGTTTAAACTCAAAGTCCATGAATGGAAATGAAGCTGATGACAAGAGTTGTTCTCCTGACCTCTGACCTCTGAAGTAAAGCTTCAGTTTCTGAACCAGGCCTGTTGATGGTCTCCATGGAAACTGATCCAGAAGGTTGTCGTGTGACGATCAAACGGAGATTTGCATGAATAACTCAGATATTTGCATGAGAGGAAGAGGAAGAGGAGGAAGACAAGGCAGCCTTTCAGCTGCTGGCCGCCTGCAGCTGCACCAGTAGCAGTCTGTGACGCTGGGCTGCGGGAAGGACCCCTGACCAAGCCTCATTCATCACAATCAGCTGTAGCAAAAGTATTCACACCCCTCTGACCCAGTTCTTGTTTATGTGACAAGAACCAGAAGAAAACAGATAAAAATCTAAAAAGTGTGGCATTCCCCACCCCTTTACTCCGACACCCTGAAATCAACAAGAAGAGCCAAAAAATCTGAAAAACAAACATAATTTACCACAAACCAGATCATAACTGGGGAAATTTATACCACAAATAAAAATCTGAAAAGTGTGGTGTGCCTTTTATTATTCTGCCACTGTTCCTCTGATGCCCCTTCACAAAAACCCCTTCAGTCACCTGAAGAAATGAGAAGAGGACCTTTACTACATCGATACAGCACTGCAATAATCACTGCACACGCAGGATAAGATTTTAACCACATGCAATGAAAAACCAGCAGAAAGTTTCAGACTGAAACAGATTTGAGGTAGAAATAAATCAGATCAGCTGAAGTTCGTCTCCAACAGCCGTTTTGTCTCTTAAATGACCCAAGATAAAAAAAAAGAACCCAAAGAAACGCTGCAGAAATATTCGCTCAGCAGAAAACCGAAAACTTTCTTCATTTAAAGCGTAAAAACAATCAGCAGGCGAGGAGCCGTCCAGCAGGTTCTGAACCGGCCCGGGTCTGGACCGGGTCAGGACCGGGTCAGGACCGGGTCAGCAGCAGCTGCAGCTCTTTCTGCTTTAACTTATCAGCCGTTGAATCAGGGGCCCAAACCTTTTGCCCTGGGGGCCCAAACTGACTCATTTAAAGCAGCCAAATGTCATAGAATTAAAAATGCAAAAATTTGTGATTATTACATTTTTTTCTTTTTTTGTTTTACTTGCTCAACAAATGTTTCTAATGAGACCTGCTGAAACTGCAAAAACACAAAATCTCACCAAGTATTTAAAGTTTCGAGAGCGAACATCTCAGCAGTCATGAAGACTAAACAAACTTACATTAAAATTTGATGAAAAAGTCAGCAAATTATTTCACTTGTAATAAGACAAGCGTCTCGTTAAGAGTGAAATTATCTGCCTCATTTCTGGTACATTAAGACTTTTGTGCTACAAGCTGTAAATACTTGGTCAGGTTTTGTGTTTTACATAAAAAGACCTTCGGACTGTTGGCTTATTAAAAGAAAAACAAATATTTTGCAAATTGTCAGTTTGGAAACTCTGAAATTGGCCAAAAGTTTTACATTTCTTGACTTGTGGTCAAGAAACAAAGTCAATTTAAGGGCCATAAAGGCCCCCGGGCCACACTTTGGGCACCAAAACTAAGACTCTTATCCTCACAAACTAACCATCACCATCACATGCAAACAGGGCTGCTGCCAGTAACGGGTGGGGGAGGGGCAGAGCTGCAGTTCAACCTGGAGCCCTGAAGGGGGCTGAAGCTCCAACTGGAACAACAGTCTGGGGGTGAGGAAACAGAAAGCAGCATCTCCTGTCCATGCAGCAGCACATGGCCTAGTCAAAGTCTTCCTGCAGCTCATTGAAGCCTTTGCTGTGCAGAGTCTTCCCCGTCAGCTCCATCATGGCCTGGACCTCCGGATCCATGTTCAGGATTCTCTTCTTCCCCTCCTCCTCTTCCTCGTCCTGAAGCACCAAGAGAGGCTCAACATGGCATCACCACCACAAACCAGTTGAGACCAGTTTAAACCGGTTCAGACCAGTTTAAACCAGTTGAGACCAGTTTAAACCGGTTCAGACCAGTGCTAACTGGCTCAGGAACATTGGTACTGTGGTCCCGCTCCGTACCTCAGGCGGTGCTGGCGGTTTTCCTGTGGCCCAGACCTCCACAGCTTCAAGGACGAAGTCCTCGTCGGCCGACAGCTGCGGGTTTCCGTACGTCGTGCACTTGGGGCGAGCGCGGCTGTGACCGCGGCCGAAGTCGCTGTCCAGCCACAGGCCGAAGTAGTTGTGTTGACCCCCCATGCCCTGAGGGGAGGAGGAGACCATTACCATGGCAACCAGCAGATTGACCTCCCCATACCCTAAAGGGTCACCTGACAGCGGTAAACTGGGACTTTAACATATTGGTTGACATGAATTCATCATATTGATTTTAACTCGTTCAAAATTTTAACGCAGTTGGTGTCACTTTTGTCGTCTCTTTTACATCCAAAGTTCTGAGCAGGAACCTTTGTGTTCCTGTGTTTCTGGTACACCCGTAAATCTGACGCACCTCAGTGCTAAACATGTCGCAGCAGCACAGACGCAGCTTTTTTAACCGATTTATATATTAAACATCTGAGTGCAGCTCCTCCAGTAGCTTCAGGTGCTAATGAAGCCCCGTTGTTTTCAGCTGCTTCTGTGACTTCCTGTTTGTGAGGTCACAGCGGCGCCGGAGCGTGAAGCGGCTCCGCTCCACTGAGCCCAGTCTCACCAGTCCGTTGGGCATCGTCTGCTGGTGCTGGTTCAGGTACATGAAGTGTTCGTTGTATCCTGTCGCCGTGTAAACCCTCAGCGTGGGGAAGATCGAGAACAGGAAGCATCTGGAGTCACCTGCACACACACACGCACACACACACACACACACGCACACACACACGCACACACACACACACACACAACATCATGCTCCTGTCCACCATATTCAAATCAGCAGAGCCACTTCCTGGCTGTGTGGTTTTCTGCCTCCAGCTGAGCACAGCCAAAATGGCTGCCGCTGGTCTGCCTTCATCAAGCATTCTGGTCCAGGAAGTCCAGCTGGTTACTTCCTGTCTCTGCTCAGCCTCCTCATGTTTCCCCAGGAAGATATTTAACATGCATTATGGAAACTATTCACCCCTTCAGTTAATTAATCATGATCAACTAAATTAGTCTTTGTTGACTAAGAGACAGGAGAGGACAACAGGTTACCATAGCAACAGCTGCTGGTTCTTCAGCAGTCAGCTTCAGGTGACAACAGTCTGGACTGGCCTAGTTAAAGCCCAGATCTGTTCCCAATTGGTCCTCTCCAAGCGTTTCAGCAGATGAGTCCAGAGGTGCCGATACTAAACACCGACTCATTTATGAAAGTTTCTTAACTCATAATCGATTAGTTAAAGCAATAAAAATCTAAGTTCAATTTCATAGATATTGAACGTAGATTAGCAGTAGCCATATTTAAAACTCTGGCAGCAAAATGGCCGACCTTTAACCCCGCTCTGCTTCTTTGGCTTTTTTTCAACAACACAGAAGCTGCTGGTTGTGGAATAGAAACAACCAGCAGGTCAAGCTGAGGTCAGAAGGTCAAGCGCCTGGCCACAAGGGGGCGCATCGTAGCCGATTCATCATTTCTCAACTCTGACGAAGAATCATTGGTGATTTTGTTTGGAGGCGATCTGATATAAACCTGGCTGCAGTCGTCATGACAACCATTAGCATTAAGATCCTTTCCAGGACCAAAGTGTGGCCGGTTACAGGAAATGATTCATCACTTCGTTCTCCTGGCCTGGTTGCTGAGGAAATGGAGCAAAGAGCAATGATGATGATGATGATGGTGACTGCACTGATAAAGAACCTAAAGCGGATCCAAACCGGATCTGCATCTCAGAGTCTTAGGAACATCTGGAGCTCCAGAGTCCCGCTGAGGTCCAATTTGTCCGGCTGGTCCCAACACCAGGACTGGTTCTGATCCAGTGGGCCTCCTACCCTGGAACTGGGGCTTGATCTCCCAGGCGGTGGAGGCGTAGCCCCCGAACACGTGGCCCCGACTGTCCCGCAGCAGCAGCATCGTGGGGCCGTGGTGCTGCAGAGCGGCGGCCATCTTGGTGAAGCTCTCTCCGTGCAGCTGCGTGGAGAAGACCAGCCTCCAGGGGGCGCAGCAGCCGTCTGGCAGCTGGGGAGAGACAGACACGGTTACTGATGAACCGGGGAAGGTGGCTGGTAAGGCTTGGCCCGGTTCTGACTGCAGAGCAGAACCACAACCAGAACCAGCAGGTTGATCCAACAGCACATCTTCAGTCTGTTCTTTAGTGATTTATAAACCGGGCCTCGTAGAACCGGGCGGCGTCTGTATCCTCCTGGTTCTAGTCAGAACTCCAGCAGCAGGTTCTGGACCAGTAGGTTCTGGACCAGTAGGTTCTGGACCAGTAGGTTCTGGACCAGCAGCATTCTGGACCAGTAGGTTCTGGACCAGCAGGTTCTGGACCAGTAGGTTCTGGTTTGTCAGTCTGACCTGCTGCAGGAATCAAAGTTTCTCCGATCGAAGACTTTAGTCTCTGGTTCTGGAAATGTTCTGCTGCTAGGAGAAGGCCCACTGTGGAACCCAAGGGTCAGGTCAGAGGTCAGAGGTCAGCCTGATGTCTGGTTTCCAGCTGGAACAACTGAAGCTCTAGATCTATAGTTCTAGATTGTTCCTATTTAATAACTCCAGTCTCTGTTTTCAGCATCAAATTTGTCTTCTGGTCCTGGTCCTGGTCCTGGTTCTGGTCCCAGTCTCAGTCCCAGTCCCGGTTCTGACTGACCTGAGGAGCCAGGAACATCAGCGTTGGGACGTCCAGCAGGACGGTCAGGTGGGTCCAATTCGTGTCCCGGCATGGCGGCAGCAGCGCAGGCGCCGTCCGGCCGCTCAGGGAGACGTCCAGCCCGTCGGCCACCAGAACCTCCAGGTACTGGGAGACCTGGGCGACCCGGAAGACCCAGTCCTCCAGACAGGAGAGGTCGCAGGTCGCCGGGTCTGAGGACAGAAAGGGGCGGGGTCAGACATGAAGGGGGCGGGGTCAGATATGAAGGGGGCGGGGCCTTGGAGCGGGAGCTTACCCGACGGTCTGAGGTCAGAGGTCATCTGCTCGGCCAGCAGCTTGACCCCCAGCGCCGTGTCACCCATCTGCTGCGGCCTCCAGCCCTGCAGGCGCCCCCTGCTGGTCAGGATGTGAACTACAGCAGCGATCAGGTCCTCCAGGAACTACGGAGCACAGCCGTGAGCCTCCGCCCGACATCACTTCCTGCCCCCTCCCCTTCCTACTCACCGCCGCCACCTGCTGGCAGCTGACCGCCCGCGGCCGCCCCGCTGCATTGTGGGACATGGCCATGACCAGCGGGGCGCGCTCCTCCGCCGTCCCCCGCAGGGCGTCTGCCAGGAAGACCGTCAGCTGCTCCCGGCCCGGCCCCGGGGCGACGCCGGCCCGACCCGGTTCCGCCCGGCCCGCCTCGATGCTGCACAGGCCCCAGAATATCCTTGTCACCATGGCGACGGGGACCAGGGCCCCCAGGGAGGCCTGCAGGACAAGAGGGAACAACGCTGGACATGACTCAGGTTCTTAACCGGGCCGAACCGGGTCAGGACCAACAGAACTGGTTCAGACCAGCGTAAACCAGTTTTACACCGGTTCAGAATCCGTCCGCATTTCTGGACCTTCTATTGTCACAGCTTTAAGATTATTATTATTATTATTCATTTTTGTTGTAGATTTGAAGAAAATTCTGGAAATTATTAAATGTGTCACAGAAAATAAAATATTTTAATCGATATTCAATAATCAATAATGATGAATCAAAGCCCTCCTCTTCCTCACTGCTTCTTCATCATCTGGATTCAAAGTGATTAAAGAGTCATTTAATCTTTATCACAGAATATTCTGTGATAAAGACCCCCTGACCTCTGGCCCCGCCGACAGTTTATTAACGGTTTCTAGTTTATGAACTACCAACGAAGCGTTGAGGTTGTTTAATTTAATCGGCTTCATCTGATTGGCTGATCTAATTCAGGATGATAAATGAATTGAGGAGGAAACTTTGTGATGTAATCAATGAAATCAGATTCATTTAAGATCAATAATCTTCATCAGAAGGAAGGTTTTCCATTCCCGTCCACCAGGGGGCGTCCTCCAGTGATGGTGACGTTTCATTAATATTAAACGTCACCATGAGGATTATTACTGCAGCATTCTGGTGGATCCAGGTCAAAGGTCACCTTCATGAACCTTCTGAAGGTGACCTTTGACCTGGACCAGTTCCAGGTCAAAGTTCCTCTGGCCAGTTCAAAGTTTAGGACCAGTTCAAAGTTCCTCTGGCCTCCCACTGGCAGACCCAAGAACAGTTAGTGGAAGGACGACCTTCACCCTCCTCTGACCTGCAGCGCCTCCAGCCGGAGCGTCTTCCCCGGGCCGCCGGCCTGCAGACGCTCCAACACACCGTCGATCACGGACCGCTCCTCTGGACGGAACCGGGCCATCCGCTTCTGCACCATCACGCTGTCGCTGTTACCCATGATGCTCTGCAAGAGCGCAACCAGACAACATTCATGTGAGAACAAACATTTCAGCCTGAGAAAAGCAGAGGAAAAGTTTTCACGCCTCCATGGAGGGAAACTTTATCTGCTTGGTGAAACATCAGCGGGAATGTGACCAGGCGGGTCACGTGACCCCTCCTGCCCCCCGGTCACGTGACCAGAAAGCCCCCTGTGCCCCTGCCCCCCCTCTCTCTGGGTCACATGACTCCGCCTGACTTCCGGTTTACCAGCCGCTCTTTTCCCTCCCGTGCGGCCCGACACCTTCTACTTGCCGCGGCGGCATTGAGTGACGTCACAGCCCGCCCGATCAATGACTGTCATCGGATGAGCGTTTCCACCTGAGCGTCCCGCACACACCTGCAGCTGCGTGGGGAAGGTCAGACCCGCCACGCACCTCCACGCAGAGCGAACCGCAAATCCGCAGCGGCTCAGCCTTGGATGGAAGGAGGAGGGGGGCAGCAGCCAATCACAGGGCTCCGCTTCCCACTCGCCGGGCTCTGATTGGGCGCTGGGGGCGGGGCCAGCAGGGCTGCGTTCAGGAGCAGAATCAGCTCGGTTCGGTTCCGGTGTTGCTGAAAATGGGTCAGCTCCTGTTTTTGGATCGGAAAGCAGCTTGGAGGATGAAAAGGTTTGATTGGGAAAAATCTTTATTTGATTTTCTTTTTTGATTATTTTCAAAACATGAAATCTGCAGATTTTCAGCTCATGTCGGCGTGCAGTTCCACGAACGGCCAGCAGATGGCGCAGTATGTTGAGCTGCCAGGTGGGACGTTTTTTATTTTCATTCGAGAATAACAACGACAATCTCAAACAACACGTCAAAAACAAACATGACAGAAAAATTCAAATATCACAACAAATCCAATTGGATAGAAAGGCTAGAACTAAATAAATACAATAATAATTACATCAATAAAATGAATCAGAGGCACTGTTAACTGAAAATATTCCATTAACTCAAACAATTTAATTGCGTTTAACTTCTGCATCTTATTCAGACCAGGCGCCGCTCTGCACAACTATATGAAAAAACAGACAGTTTGGATGTAATTTACTCCAAATCAAGAGCTGTAGTTTAATTTAGTAAAATTATGACACAAAAGAAGCAAAGAAACCTCAAAACGCTCAACAGTAAACCAAAGTAAATCCCGCGCCAGGATCAATTTACTCACAAAAAACACAAACTCATCAGTCATCGACAAAATTACAACCGAATTATTTAGAAATAATTTCAGATGCTCAGCAGAAAGCATCAGCTGCAGTTCCTTCCTCCAGCAGCAGAGGGCGGCGTGGAGCCGCTCAGAGGAAGCCACGGGGGCAGCAGCTCAACGATGCCTTATATGGGCATGAGATGCGGCGCGAGCGCTGAGAGCGGGCTGTTTCCTGGTGACGAGGTGTCGAGGGTCAAAAGTCATACATGCCCAGGACTCCATCAGGTGTTTGTTCAGCAATAAGGTCCACTACCTGCATGACCCCCAATCCAGGCTGCAGCACCCTGCTGCAGGCTGCAGCACCCTGCTGGTGCTGCAGCCTGCAGTTGCTCCTTCAAAATCATCACCATAGCAACATAAAGTCCAAAGGAAAATAGTTACTGGTTCCACAACTCCGATCCCACCAGCCCATCTTTGTCGCTTGGCGATGGCCGTTCTCTGGCCAAGCTCTGAGACCAGAACCAGCTGGACTCTGGAGCCGATCAGCTGATTTATTCATTTAGAGGTAGAATAAATTGCACACCACACTTTTCAGATCTTTATTTGAGAAAATTAATCTTTCTCCTCCCATTTCAAGTTTTACTTTTCTGTTTGCGATGTGAAAAGTTGAAATCAGACAGATTGCTGGTTGAATGCCATAAGGTCCTGGCAGACCCAGTTAAACCCAGTTAACCCAGTCAGACTAACTGACTTCCTCCCTGTTGCGGAGCCGCAGCAGCTGATTGGCCGGCCCTGGCTCTGGCCCCGCCTCTCTGCAGGTGAGGACTCGTCTTTGGGCTTCCTGCCTCGTCTGACTCCTTATATGGTAAAACTCTCTGCTGAGACGCTCAACAGGAAATCCTTCATTTGACTGAGAAGCTTGAAAAGCAGAAGTGGCTCTCTGTAGTCGCTGACCTCTGACCTCCACCTTTCCAGAGGAGCTGCTCCTGATGGAGCAGCACACCATTTATATTTCTGACTGCAGAGCGGACGGGAGGATTCTGCGGTTTTAAACCTGAGAATGGTTTTCTACTTCCTGTCTCTCACCTGCAGCCGCCAGCAAGTCAGAATCTGGACGACTGAGCAGATTCCCAACCAGCTGCGAGGAAAACCTGAGCTGCTCCCGCCTGCGTCTCGTCACCCTGCAGCTAGAGCTGCGTGCAGCAACACGTTTCTGCCGAGTCGTTAGTCTTTCTGTTTGAAGACGTTTCCCACAACTTCCTCATTCTGGTTGTTCTGAGACAGCAACAGCCCAGAGGATCCTGAACCCTCTACGATGCTACTGCTGCAGGACGCTAATGCTGCAGGATGCTAATGCCGCACGATGCTACTGCTGCAGGATGCTAATGCCGCACGATGCTACTGCTGCAGGATGCTAATGCCGCAGGATGCTACTGCTGCAGGACGCTAATGCCGCAGGATGCTACTGCTGCAGGACGCTAATGCCGCAGGATGCTACTGCTGCAGGACGCTAATGCTGCAGGATGCTACTGCTGCAGGACGCTAATGCTGCAGGACGCTACTGCTGCACGATGCTACTGCTGCAGGATGCTACTGCTGCACGAAGCAACAAAGCAACCATTGTTCAACTGATGGACAGAGACCCAGTTTTGGTTCAAGAACCAGAAAGGAGCAACTTTCTTCACAAAACAAGCCAGACTTTGGTTTGGGCCGGCTCCAGGACAATAGTCGGGCTTTCTTCCAGAACATGTGACTGCTGTGGCGTGTGGGGCATGCTGTGGCGCGGAGGCGGCCCGAGGAATGCAGGACCGTTCTGCCGGTCCTTGTTCGGACTCCCACAAGTTCTGCATGCCAACATTCCCTTTGCATGCAGAGCCGCGTCTCTGACCGGACAATCTGCCCGTCGGGCCGCTAGTCGCTGCAGCTAACCCCTCATTCTGATGCAGGCTAACCAGATCTTTTCTGCCTTGTGCTGGTTTTATTGTGATCAGGCCGTGACACAGTTTGTCTTTAAAATGGATGATTTCTCCATTTATTCTGACGCGAACAAACAGAAAACACCCGTGTTACCGGCGCCCCGCTCCAAGTCCTAGACAAAACAAAAATACTTAACAGAAATTAACTTAATAAATCTAGAAATAAACTGGATTTGTATTTGTATTTAGATGAAAAATGAACAGCACACACCTCTCCCACAGCACAGAGGTGTGGAAACATTTCAAAGGCAATACCACAGAAGAAGAAATAAAAAGGAGGAGCTTCTGATCTTAAAGTAACTCGATTAAAACAATGATAGTTTTTATGGGTTTTTAAGTCAAATAGGGAAAAATACATATAACAAGAAAAACCAAACACAGTTTGTGTGATTATAATAAGAGATACAACCAGGTTACATTAATACAACCAGGTTACATTAGCATTACCATTAGCATGCTAACCCCTCATTCAGCCTAACGTACCCCTTGGTCGGTAACTTGGGTTCAAAGGTCACTTCTCTGTGATCAGCAGGCCTGGAAATGCTGGAGTCTGAGCAGTCAACAGATTAAAATTTATGGTTTTCATGGAAGTGAAACCTGTGTGAAAACTACACTGCTCAAAAAAATAAAGGGAACACTCAAATAACACAATATAACTCCAAGTAAATCAAACTTCTGTGAAATCAAACTGTCCATCTAGGATGTGTTATTTGAGTGTTCCCTTTATTTTTTTGAGCAGTGTATATTTAGTTAGGGTTAGCTGCGTGCTAACAGTGTTCTGTCATCAGGACTCTGTAGCTCAATAAGCAGCTTGTCTGATCCTGCAGATGTTAGATTCTAACCTTCGCTGCCTCCAACAAACTGCATTAGTATTCACACCCTGCAGTTTTTATTTTTTCTAATTGTCAATAATCTGTTGACTTTAATGGTCAGAGTATTTTGATAAAAATCAACATTTGATGTTAAAATCCTCGCTGTGCTGGATATTATTTTATTCATTTTTATTTTTCATGGTTCATGACGCTTTGCTTACGCCTGAATTTTCCTTCTGAGAACCAACTTACTGTTTTACTTCTCTGTTATTATTGCACGTGTATTTTTCACGTTAAAGTTATTGTATTCTGTTCCACACCTTTTGGATCATGAAGACAATATTTCTGTTTAACTGTACACTATGATATTAATGTATTTATAAATGTTTGACCTTTTGTCAAGCAGCTTCCTGACTCAGAATTCAACCTGTAAGATGAGCAAACATAAGATCTTAAAATGGGATTCAGACACACAGAGAAGCAGAATCTGGAAAATTCAAACATCAAATTTTATTTTGAAATGACTTGTTTCTGTTTTCTTTTTTGCATGATTTTTTTTGGAAAATCTTCACCAATGTTAAAAGATAGAAAAATGAAAACAATAAAACTCTTGTAGAAACTTATAAAGACAGAAAAATGATTCTTTTTCTTTATTCTTGGGGGCAGGGAGAGTTGAAACAGAATAAAACCAAGCGCCTCACATCCTGCAGGAGCAGCCAATCACAGCGCAGCGTCCTCCAGGTCCCATGATGCACCTCTCTCCACTAAGGCAGCCTTTGCTGGACCGTCACCATTTGCATGAGTTTCAGAGTGAGTCCTGAAGCAGCTGCTGGTCTCTATGGCAACACAGGAGCTAAAGCTAACAGCTAGCAGCTGCAGGCCTCTGAAGATGGATGCAGGTTCCGTCCTAGGTGAGCTGTCCAGGTCAGAGGTCAGGCCCAGCTGAGACGGCGGCGTGTTGATGAACCTCAGAGGCGTGGATGACGGGTCTCTTTAAGGTGCTGATAAAACCTGCTTTAGCTGAGTAACAAACACCTAAATGTCTCGTTTGCTTCACTTCTAATGAACAGGATGAAATGGGGTTCTACGGAGCGCTTATGGGTACCAACTATATTACTTTACAGGCTAGCTTCCTCCACAGGCTACAGCTAATGGCTAGAGATTTTAAAACAAGTCCAAACTAAATATTTCTATGAAGTTTTACAAAACATGTAGTTTGCTGTAAATTGTTGTTACATGGAAACGTTCAGAAGAAAACTCTTCTTAAGCTGAAGATTCTGTGATGAAGATTGTAACTACTCATACACACTTCACAGAACCCAAGTCACATAACATGAACTATCCCTTTAAGACCTCGAGGCTTCAGCTGTTAGCTTTGTCAGAGCATTTGCATTTTCAGCTAACAGTGTTAACTTTACACAAAGAAGTGGAAGAAATGGCTGAGAATCATTTTATAAGATAGATGGAAGCAAAATAAACCTAAACTGAAGCTCCAGGCTGGATCCCCGAGTTCCAGTTTTGGTGCTAAGATAAGCTAGGCTACTATTTAGCACCCACTAATCCCAGCTTCTCCAGTAAAAGCTCTTCCTTTAGCTGGTGCAGAATGTTGTTTCTGGTACCAACAGGTTAAGGTATAAGCACCCGGCAGACGACACGAAGCAGACGGCGTTTCCTGTAGGATCAAGTTTTCATCAAGCGGTGTAAAAATCTAGGTTTAGTGGTCATCTGCGCTCTCTCCCTTCCTGAGAGGTAGCAGCCCCGCCCCAACACTCCCTCCCCCCAAACCCCGAGTCCAACCGCGCCCCGTTCCCCAACCCGGTTCCCTCCACTGAACCTCCTCTACTCCGCCTGAGCGTCGTAGTTGGCGCCGCCGGCCTTCTTCAGCTCGGAGCGCAAGTATTCCTCCTCCAGTTCCCGCGGCTCGCTGATCATGAACTCCTTGGCAAAGTTCTGCAGAGAACAGAGTTGCGGTTAAAAGGAACCTCAAGGTGCCGACAAGCAGCCGGTTCTGTTCTGGGCCCGGTTCCTCCGGTTCCTACCTGCACCACGTCCTTGACAAGCGTCTTGTCGGTGCTGATCTTGGCGCGCTGCAGGCCGCCGACGCGCTCGCCGATCCAGGTGATGAGCGTGAACTTGGCCCGCTTGCTCATGGCGTCGCCCGTCGTGAAGCGGACGAAGCCGAACAGAGGGATGTCATCTGGGGAAGAGGAGAACGTGAGCGGTTCTGCAGAACTCCCACCCAACTAACACCAGTCTGGTGCTTCTGATCCGAACCAACAACTGGGTCCGGAAACATCAGAACCAGAATCGGATTCTCATTCCTGTTCTGGATCTGTCCATCAATAAAACAGTTTATACAAAACGCAGCGTCACGTTAAGTTCAGGTTATTTCAGCCGATCGGAATCTGGATCAGAATCCGGGTCAGAGCCAGAACTCCCTGGAGGTTTTCTGGAGAAACGACTGAAATATCTGAAGCGGTTGGAGCTCAGAGGTTCTGACCCGGTCCACTAGAAGCTTCCGGAACCGCTGTGAAACAGGAGAGCTGCTCTCAGACCAGCGTAACTACTGGACCGGGTCAGAAAACCGAATCGGACCAGCTTGTTTATTATTCCTGTTTCTGTCACAGATTGAGGAACCAGAACCAACAGAACCCCACAGCCCGACCCGAAGCCCTGCACTGCCTGTACTTCCTCAGGCACTTCCTGTTTGGTGGCTCCGCACCCAACTCGAAGGAAGCAGCAGGGGGATGATGAGACAGCAGAACCAGAACCGGGACAGATTCTCCTGACCGTTTCTATTAAAAAACTAAAATGTCCCATTCTCTCCTGTTCCTTAAAGGCACCACAGCCAGGAACTGTTTTCCTTTATTCGGCTCACACAAACCAGAACCAGAACCTCTAAGAACCTGGACTCCTCCAGCCTGGAGGCAACGATTCACATTTTGCTTTTCAAATAAAATAAAAACTGAAATATTCAAATGGTGAAAATTAAATCCAAGAGAAAAGCTGGAGGCTCGCCGGTCGGGTTCTGGTACCGGTTCTGGGACCAGGAAGTGGGTTTAACATCCCAGACAGTTTGAGAAAGAACCTGCTCTCAGATGAGCTGTCGTCACTTCCTGCTCTACTGTCGTCACTTCCTGCTGCTCTCCAGGATCTGATTGGCTCCTCCCTCTCAGCGACTCTCTGCTAAATAAGGAGCTCAGAGACCCGAGAGCCGCTGAGCAGGAAGTGATGCAGCAGCAGCAGAACCGGGCCGAGGCTGCAGCAGCAGAACCGGGCCGAGGCTGCAGCAGCAGAACCGGGCCCGCCGCATCCCCGC
Organism: Poeciliopsis retropinna; assembly: GCA_010277075.1. Lineage (NCBI taxonomy): Eukaryota > Metazoa > Chordata > Actinopteri > Cyprinodontiformes > Poeciliidae > Poeciliopsis > Poeciliopsis retropinna. The sequence continues at coordinate 27,187,112 of VMRM01000005.1, forward strand.
TCCGCCTCACCTGTGCACAGCTCCTTGAAGTCCTGGTAATCGGCCCCCACGCCCGCCGGGACGATGGTGGATCCTTCGTACTTGAACGCAGCCCTGCAGGAACAGCAGCAGGTCGTTACTGCACCGAACCACCGAATGTCACCAATCAGAGATCAGCTGGGTTCTGGTTCTGACTCCAGAATGGGTCCAGATGATGGTCGGGATCCTCCCTCCTAGAATGGTCATGTGACGTCACAGCCTTCAGCTCCATGAATACAAGACAAAGTGAATTAATTCTGCCCCGCTGGGCCTCCCCAGCACCAGAACCAGGCCGCTGGCAGCCGGAACCGGACCGGAACCGGGAAGCCGCGTTAGGAGGTGAAGCAGCAGGTGCGGCTCTTTGTTTCTAATAAAATGTGAAACAAATCGAGCTGCTCTAATCTGCAGCTCCAGGATCCGCTTTGTGTGGAAAAAGCTGCTGAGATTTAAACAGGAAAACGTGAAATAAAACCAACCAATCAGCAGCTTTACCAGCCGAACAACTAGGAACTGGTCGATGGTTCCGATTCTGGCCCGCTTTATGTCCGTGGCCCATTTTGTTGGAAGAATAAAGAGTAAAATATGTTTTTCTGAATGGACTCACCAACTGGTCTCCGAGTTGTCGTCCCGAACCTGGTTGTAAGCTTCTCTGCAGGCCTCTTTATCGATCTGGGTCGTCATGGTTCTGGAGGAAAATACACCTAAATTGGACCGAACCGGGTTGAAACAGCAGCTGAGTGGAGCGGAGGATGCTGAGAGGAGGACGGGAGTGTGCGGGAGAAAAGAGTGGCGGTGCGCTGCGGGGCGCTGCGGGAGTCGCAGAGTTAACGGGACGAAGCGGCGCTTCTGCTAGAAAGTGGCTTCATTTCCTGGATGGGTCCACTTTATGGGCGTTGGTGCTGTTAGTCAACCAGGCTGCTGCAGGAGACGCGATCACCTCCTCCTTCTGGCCGCTCGGCGTCTCCAGGGGGCGCTGTCAAGTTGCGCCAGCACGCAAACACAGCTTCCGGGACGGACTCTTCAAAATAAAGTCCACAAGCAGAGGAAATCTGGAGAGACGGACTCAAATAAAGATTCGGTTGTATTAATCTGACACTAAAATGAAAAACAGAAGGGAAAACTCCAAACTCTTTAATAATATCCTGATTATTTGTCAAAAAGCTGAAGATTTAAACTCCACTTCATGTTTATGATGAAATCCACAAAGACTGACTGAAACTAGAAGACCACCCTGAGCAACTTTATGGGACAATCAGCGAGACAAGAAGAATCTCCAGCATCATTTACAACAGCTGACAGAACCACAAACACGGCCTTCCTTCTTCCTTCCTTTCTTCTCTGCTTCCTTCCTTCCTTTATTCATTCATTCTTTCCTTCCTTCCTCCATCTTTTATTCTGAAGGGTGAATGAATCATTTCCTGTTCCGGCGTCACTCTATCGGATCTGATTTGATTTGTTCCTGTTTCAATGAAAGCATTAAACATTCAGAATATGATGTTCTGAATGGTCACAGTTTCTGCTTGTCGTTGATTGTTAATTATTAGTCAAAACATGCGGTTGATTTCAGGCGGAGAGTCTCATGCAGCAGGAAGTGCTGCTTCCATCCTCCATCACTTTCACCTGCAGTGTGCGAGCAGCAGCGGCAGCATTCCGCCTCCTGCTGGTGACTCCGGTGTCTGCAGCTCTGATGCTGACATGAAGCTGAGCTGAGACACAAAACCACTTCAGTTGATTTAAACTAAAAAATCCCAAACAGAAATTATATGTAAACAAATTAATAAAATGTTGTTTGATTTTGAGTTTAGGTTGAAATGTATAAATGTATAAATCAGGATAAATTATCTTGTATTTTTCTGTTTCATTCAACAATTTTGACCACAAATCTTCAGCTTCATATTTTAATTTTAATGGTTCAAAAAATGATAATTTAGATTTAAAAGAGATAATTAAGATGTTGCCATAACTGAGATCATTCAAATACTTTTAAAGAGTGGTTGTGGATGGGTAGAAAGAATCTCCAGTAGCAGTCAGTTTCACAGCGTATCTGAAGAGGTCCCTGACTGAAGACTGTTGCTGTTTGCCAGTCTCATGACTGTCATGACTCGCTAACAGCCCAACATTACTAGTTCAGATATTATCTGAGCTATTGACATGCTAATCTGCTGCTAACAATTATAAGAAAAGAAGAAAAAAGTTTTATTTTATTGACACCAGGAAGTCTGACAGGAAGTTGACCTCCTGACACAGTCCTTCAGTCAATCTGAGGTCAGAGAGTCACTGATCCAGGTGAATGTATCAGATGGGACTTCTGGTTCTGGTTCTGGTTCCGTGTCTCCAGTGGGGATCAGAAAGAGTCGTGGTGGGGAATCATTTCAAAAACTTAAATATTTATTATCGTGTTAAAAATAGTACATTTTGTTGAAGTTATGAGAAATATATGTTTAAAGTTCTAGCAGATTGTCATAAAGCAGGTTTTTCATGTTTTTAATCTAAATTTAAAAAATTATGAATGACAGTTTTAATTTCTAATGAGGGTTTTATTTTACAGTGATAAACTGTTAAGATGCTGGATGGAATAAATAATCACAATAAAGGTAGTGTGGAAATATCAATAATAAAACTCATAAATCTGATGCCATGAGGAAGTCAGACTGATGAAAACCACAAATAACAATGTCGACTTGTTTACCTCGTTGGCCCAGTCCAGTGCTTAGCATCCTGAACAGAACCCTGAACATCAGGGTTCAGGGTTCAGGGTCCAGGGTTGGGACAGAACGGCCTGGGTCGTAACTTCACATCCAAGATGGCGGCACTGGTCACTGATGAGGCATCCTGCTGCTAAAATGTACAACTATAAGAAAACAGATTCTTTTAAATGTGAAAAATAAAAATACTAATGGAACTAAAGTGTCCTTTTTAAAAGAAACTATGAATGTTGTGACTTTATGAGCCAAAAATGTAACAATAAATTCATCAGGAGCTCCTACATCAGTTTTCTTCTCCTCTAGTCTGAGAAAAAAACATTTGTTTAAAAATCATGATGATAATAAGAACCAAATAGCTTTAAGAAGCTTAAGATATCAATTTCATAATTATGTGTAAAGTTTTCCCTATAATGACTTTCTGAAAAAGAAATTCAAAATAAATATCAATTCTTGCATTTTGTGACATTTTGAGATAATACAATTTCTTTCAGTAGAGAATTAAAGATTTTAAAAAGTGGATGAAATCTATTCTATATTTTAATATAATACAATTTTGTCAAGATTTATTCACAAATAATGCTTTCTAAAACTCACCTTCATTTTTAAATTGAAATAATTTTATTTAAGAGAGTGCTTAAACATTGCAACGTCACAAAAGCCCAATCTTTATACCAATATGTTAATATCTTATTACATTTGTGACATTTCTTTTTTATTTCTTCTGTTTTCTGCTCAGTTTATCAAATCAAACATTTTAATTACTAATGTGCCTTGTCACGATATTTCCCCTTTAAATTTCTAAACAAAACATTGCCATAAATCCGCCTTTTAACTCAAAACGTCACATGCAGCAATGGATTCTGGGTAACGCTGTTCCTGACACCGTTTTTAAACGTCTTGTTAACATTTCTAGTCTTGAACGCTCACACAAAAAAGACAAAACTTCCGGTTGAAATATTTGATTTCGAAATAAAAGAGACAGGAGCAAACGTTCAGATTTCTTTCACAAAATAAATATTTTTTCTCGTCCTGTCGTCACGTTGTAGCGACGTTTTACTCTGAATTAAAACTTTTTTTTGTTGAATGTTTGGATACCATGGGGGCTGTAGTACACACCATCGACTGAAGGGGCCAAGGACGGACACTGCCTATATCACCATGGCAACAGACTTTGTGAAGAGAAAGCAAACAAAAGAAAAAACACACATTTTATTTGGACAAAACCTGACTTCAGCTTTTAAAAACCTTCTGATGGAGAACCACTTCAGAACCTTAAATCTGATGAAAAACAAACATGCAATAAAACTCTTGGACGCCTACAATAATCTGAATTTATTTGACATCTAATCCCATTTCTCTTTTTCTGATTGTTTTTGTCGTTGAGCTAAAACGATAGCTGTTGGGTATCGGTTGCGATGCCAGGTTCTGACTGACCCGGTTCTGCCTGAGCCGGTTCCACCAGAACCAGTGCAGCAGCCCCAGGTTCTAACTGGCCTGTGCCTCCCTGCAGACGTTCCGCTTCCCCGATCAGGCCCAGGAGGTTCTGCGGGGCTTCAGCGATCAGCGTCAACAGACCCGTTTCTGTGATGTGATTCTGGTGGCGGCGGATCAGAGGTTCCGGGCCCATCGGGCCCTGCTGGCGATCCGGGCCCAGCTCCCCGACGGAACCGGAAAATTTGTCAGAGATCTGTTTGATCTCTGACAAATTTTTATTTGTATATAATTTTATTTCACTTTTCTTTTATTGTTATTGTTGTTTTATAATTATATGTGAGCCTTAAGCCTGTAAGATGTGATTTCTTCGTGTAAGTACATGCCACGTGATTTTGTGAAATTGTTCAAAGAGTTAATAAAACACAAACAAACAAAAAAAAACATTTTCTTAGGACCTTATTTTGAAAGCCCTTAGCGGAAGTTAACTGTAGAGATGAGCTAACATGAAAACTAGCAGCGGGTTTCCTGCTTGGCTCAAAAAGAAAATGTCCCGCCGCAGGTAAGGACTCTGTCTGTCTCTCACTGTCTGTCTGTCTGTCTCTCAGTGTCTCTGACTTTCTCTCCCAGGTGATTGTCATGGACGGAACGGACCATCCGGGTCGGTTCTGCCGGGTCAGCGAACCATCGCAGGTGAGAGCAGCCCAGCTGCAGCAGATTCTGGGACGTTTCATGGTTTTGACTGTTGCATTCTGGGTAATGTAGTTCTCCAGTCTCCTCTAACGTTTTCATGTTATCAGCTCATCATAACTCCATCCTCTCCACCACTGAGTACAGCTGTTGGGTATTGGTTGCGATGTCAGGTTCTGACTGACCCGGTTCTGCCTGAGCCGGTTCCACCAGAACCAGTGCAGCAGCCCCAGGTTCTAACTGGCCTGTGCCTCCCTGCAGACGTTCCGCTTCCCCGATCAGGCCCAGGAGGTTCTGCGGGGCTTCAGCGATCAGCGTCAACAGACCCGTTTCTGTGATGTGATTCTGGTGGCGGCGGATCAGAGGTTCCGGGCCCATCGGGCCCTGCTGGCCATCTGCAGCCCCTACTTCCAAGCCATGTTCACCCTGGGCATGATGGAGGAGCTCCAGCCTGAGGTAGGACTAAACTAATCACACCGTAGAACACTCAGATTCTGATGGGACCGGAGGGTTCTGATCGGACCTCTGCCCTCTGTGAATTCAGAGACGAAAATAATTTCTTTACAGCAGAATGGCCGTGTCCTTGTCAAAGCTTTATTAATCAGTTCTTCCCAGGTGCAGCTGGTGGGCGTGTCCTCTGTGGGTCTGGAGGCGGTTCTGGACTTCCTGTACAGCGGACAGCTGCAGCTGGACGGAGGAAACGTCAACGAGGTGCTGGAGGCCGCACACCTGCTGCAGGTGAGACACTGCCAGGGGACCGGGACCAGAGTCAGTGGGCGTGGCCTATTCAAAGCTCAGCCTTCGTTAGGGTTACGGTCTGGGAGGAGTGAAATCTCCTCGGTTGATCCACCACCAGAATGTTCTGGTTCTGGTTCTGCAGCTGTGGCGAGTTGTGGATTTCTGCTGCCAGTACCTGGAGCAGCAGGTGAGCGAGGAGAACTACCTGGACCTGCAGCAGCTGGCCCGGTTCTACAGCCTGGAGCGGCTGGACAGCTTCATCGACCGCTGGGTTCTGGCCCGGTTCTCCAGGCTCCGCCTCACTCCAGACTTCCTCCAGAACCTTCCGCTACACAAGCTGACCTCCTATCTGTCCAGCAGCCAGGTAAGACTCCTGAGCCTCGGGTCCAAACGCTTGCCACCGGTTCTGGAGCCTCTGGTTCTGCCTCAGGTCCAGTACGACAGCGAGCAGAGCCTCCTGCAGGCCGCTCTGCAGTGGCTGGGCCAGAACCCGGACCGGATTCCCCACGCAAAGCAGCTGCTGGCCCACATCCGGTTTCCCCTGATGCCGGCCGGAGACCTGGTGGCCCGGGTTCTTCCGGCGATCCGGGCCCAGCTGCCCGACGGAACCGGCTGCCAGCAGCTGGTGGAGGAGGCGCTGCGGTACCAGGCCCGGCCCTGCGCCCAGCCGCTGCTGCAGACCGACCGAACCGCGCTGAGGGGCGGGGCGGAGAGGCTGCTGCTGATTGGTGGAGAGGTACCGCCGCTTTCCTCCAGACCAACCTGAAACGTGAGGTCAAAGGTTAACACCGGCCCGGTCTGCGTCTCTCTGAGGTGGGCGAGCGCGGCCAGGACCTGAGCGGCAGCATGTGGCGACTGGACGGCCAGTCGGGCCGCTGGGAGCTGCAGGCGCAGCTGCCTTCACCGCGCAGCCACCACTGCCTGGCGGTTCTCGGAGGCTTCATCTACGCCGCGGGCGGCAGCGCCTCCAGGGACAACGGCGGAGATGCCGCCTGCGACCGGCTGCACCGCTACGACCCGCGCCTTGAACAGTGGACCGAGGTCAGCGAAAGTCCCGCCGCTTCCCCACTCAGAGCTTCCTGTGCTAACCCGCCTGTCTCATAGGGGGCGCCGATGAACCAGCGACGAGTTGACTTCTACCTGGCAGCCGTTGGCGAATCGCTGATCGCCGTGGGGGGCCGGAACGCCGGCGGGGCGCTGGCGTCTGTCGAGTTCTACCGCCCTGCCGAGGACCGCTGGGCCGATGGGCCGCCGCTGCCCAGGTACGGACCCCAGTTTAGGCACTTTTCCACCAGCCTGCCTCTCACCGGTCCGATTCCGGTTCCGGCACCGCCAGATTAATTTTCCATTAGCATATCCGGCCCGGTTCTGCTCGGCTGTTTTCAGATTTTCTACTTAGTTCAGGGTTAGAACCAGCAGCACCTCGGGCGCAGAAACGATTTGTTTGGCTGCTGGCCACATTCACTGATTGGCTCGTGATTTACGTCACTGCGATCTGCATCGTTTACATGCTGACTGCGACCAGAGCAACCAGAGTTTAACCAGCAGGAGCGCATGCGCTAACATTAGCAGCAGAATGAATTAGCGGCTAACATTAGCAGCAGAATGAATTAGCAGCTAACATTAGCAGCAGAATGAGTCAGCTGCTAACATTAGCAGCAGAATGAGTTAGCTGCTAACATTAGCAGCAGAATGAGTCAGCAGCTAAAATTAGCAGCAGAATGAATTAGCAGCTAACATTAGCAGCAGAATGAGTCAGTTGCTAATATTAGCAGCAGAATGAGTCAGGTGCTAACATTAACAGCAGAATGAGTTAGCTGCTAACATTAACAGCAGAATGAGTTAGCTGCTAACATTAGCAGCAGAATGAATTAGCAGCTAATGAATTAGCAGCTAACATTAGCAGCAGAATGAATTAGCAGCTAACATTTGCAGCAGAATGAATTAGCAGCTAATGAATTAGCAGCTAACATTAGCAGCAGAATGAATTAGCTGCTAACATTAGCAGCAGAATGAATTAGCGGCTAACATTAGCAGCAGAATGAATTAGCAGCTAACATTAGCAGCAGAATGAGTCAGCTGCTAACATTAGCAGCAGAATGAGTTAGCTGCTAACATTAGCAGCAGAATGAGTCAGCAGCTAAAATTAGCAGCAGAATGAATTAGCAGCTAACATTAGCAGCAGAATGAGTCAGTCTAACTATTAGCAGCAGAATGAGTCAGGTGCTAACATTACAGCAGAATGAGTTAGCTGCTAACATTAACAGCAGAATGAGTTAGCTGCTAACATTAGCAGCAGAATGAATGCAGCTAATGATTAGCAGCTAACATTAGCAGCAGAATGAATTAGCAGCTAACATTTGCAGCAGAATGAATTAGCAGCTAATGAATTAGCAGCTAACATTAGCAGCAGAATGAATTAGCTGCTAACATTAGCAGCAGAATGAATTAGCGGCTAACATTAGCAGCAGAATGAATTAGCAGCTAACATTAGCAGCAGAATGAGTCAGCTGCTAACATTAGCAGCAGAATGAGTTAGCTGCTAACATTAGCAGCAGAATGAGTCAGCAGCTAAAATTAGCAGCAGAATGAATTAGCAGCTAACATTAGCAGCAGAATGAGTCAGTTGCTAATATTAGCAGCAGAATGAGTCAGGTGCTAACATTAACAGCAGAATGAGTTAGCTGCTAACATTAACAGCAGAATGAGTTAGCTGCTAACATTAGCAGCAGAATGAATTAGCAGCTAATGAATTAGCAGCTAACATTAGCAGCAGAATGAATTAGCAGCTAACATTTGCAGCAGAATGAATTAGCAGCTAACATTAGCAGCAGAATGAGTCAGTTGCTAATATTAGCAGCAGAATGAGTCAGGTGCTAACATTAACAGCAGAATGAGTTAGCTGCTAACATTAACAGCAGAATGAGTTAGCTGCTAACATTAGCAGCAGAATGAATTAGCAGCTAATGAATTAGCAGCTAACATTAGCAGCAGAATGAATTAGCTAATGAATTAGCAGCTAACATTAGCAGCAGAATGAATTAGCTGCTAACATTAGCAGCAGAATGAATTAGCAGCTAATGAATTAGCAGCTAACTTTAGCAGCAGAATGAATTAGCTGCTAACATTAGCAGCAGAATGAATTAGCAGCTAACATTAGCAGCAGAATAAATTAGCAGCTAACATTAGCAGCAGAATAAATTAGCAGCTAACATTAGCAGCAGAATGAGTTAGCTGCTAACATTAGCAGCAGAATGAATTAGCAGCTAATGAATTAGCAGCTAACTTTAGCAGCAGAATGAATTAGCTGCTAACATTAGCAGCAGAATGAATTAGCAGCTAACATTAGCAGCAGAATAAATTAGCAGCTAACATTAGCAGCAGAATGAATTAGCAGCTAACATTAGCAGCAGAATAAATTAGCAGCTAACATTAGCAGCAGAATGAATTAGCAGCTAACATTAGCAGCAGAATGAATTAGCAGCTAACATTAGCAGCAGAATGAGTTAGCTGCTAACATTAGCAGCAGAATGAGTTAGCTGCTAACATTAGCAGCAGAATGAGTTAGCTGCTAACATTAGCAGTAGAATGAATTAGCTGCTGCTAGCGGTGAGCCGCTCTGAAGAACAGACCGCAGTAAAGACCAGAGAAACGGTGAAGCTCTCTGACTGCTGCACAGACAGACAGTGTGAAACACCAAAACTACAAAATGTAAACTTGTGATGTGAATTTTATATATTTATTTTATTAAAATATAATAAAGCTTATGCGTGGCTACTGGTTTATATCTTCTGATTGCATCCAAAAAGTTGCACATTTAAAAAAAATAAAGTGCCAGAAAGTAATTCTAGTGAAATAATCAGCAGATCTGAATCTTTGTCATTATGTAATTTCTACAAGACAAAATTAACTAGAAAATGTACATTTTCTGTGATAAATACAGTGTGAATGGTGTATGCTGAATGTTATTTGGTGAAAATCCGAAAAGACAGTATTACTAATACTAAAGGTATTAGTAGGGTTAATGATACTGTTGTAATATGGAGAATTGTTTAGTATGTCAGTTTTGGTCCTCCATATACCAATTGGTGTAGAACAGGGGTGTCAAACTCAATTTCACCAAGGGCCACTTCAGCATATTGGCCACTCTCAACGGGCCACATTGACGGTATAAATCAGGAGTGCCCAAGTGCAGTCCTCCAGACTGCAACTTTTAGATGCATCTCTGCTAAAACACATCCCAGACTAAAGGTTGACTTTCCTCATTAGCAGCAACTCAGTTCTGTAGAGGCCTAGTGATGAGTCAATGATCCAGGAACACATCTAAAGTTGCAGAGTGGGAGGTCTGGAAAACTAGACTTGGGCACCCTGAGCATAAATGTATGAAAATACAATGTTAAAAATAAATTAAACAACATCTCATATTGTCAAATAACTCATTTTATGTATTCAAGTTTTAAATATTACATTTGAGTTTACATGGATGTAAAGTTACTGCTCAGTTTAAAACTTACAATACTTAAATCAGTGTTTAAAGGTAAGCAAGCAAATAATAAAGACAAGTTTTGATATTAACTCTCAACTTCATTCACAAAACATTTTTGTTATTACACAACCAACATGTATTTTCACATAAGAACAAAACAATTAGGTGATGTTGCCTGTCCTCTTCACCCTGACACCAACTCACACACATCCTCATTCATCGGTCCTGTTCTGTAAATAAACACAAAACACAAGCAAAATCAATAAACTACATGCATATTCTAGAATACTTAGTCTTGGTTTTACATTCATTCTATTTTAACTCAGTTCGTGCTTACCGATGTTTTATGGTCGGATGTCTGGCACCGTTTTCCCTTGGTCAGTTCGTCCATGTCTGCTTTTAGTTCTTGTGCTGTGGCAATCCGCAAAACGGCGTGCAGGTTTTCGTCAGTAATGCGCGATCTGTGTTTGGTCTTGTTTAAATTTATTATTGAAAACATCTGTTCGCACAGAAAGGTGCTTCCAAACATGGACAAAACACGAGCTGCATGGAGTCGGAGCTGTGGCATCAAATCAGGGGGCAGTAGACGGTAAAGGTCCTCGATTGAAACATCACGGAACTTCGCTCTCAGGCCGCTGTGGCTTTGAAGCTCAATAGCTCCACCTGAAGGCGGTGGGGCGCACTGCAGACATCGGCGGTGAAAGGATTGGTAAAGGTGTCAAAATCAGAGTGCTGCGATTTAAAGTCAGAAAAGGGCCGATCAAACTCGTTTATTAACAGAGTTAGTTTGGTAGTTAACCGATCACATGAAAAAGCACCGGGAGCCCGAGATGATCTGACAAGCAGGAAAGTGAACGAGATTGTTTTGTACCACCTGGCGCTTCCATAGGTCGAGTTTACGCTGGAAAGCTGTGATCATGTCGGACATCTGGGTCATGATTTGTTTACGTCCTTGTAGTTTCTGATTTAGCTGAGCAAGATGCTGGTGACGTCACATAACATTGTAAAGTCACACAGCCATTTCGGATCGGACAGTTCAGACAAGGGTTTCCTTTGTTCTTCTTGAAGGCTACATTTGGTGAACTTAGCTCCGGGTTTGGTTCCAAAATGCCGACGTATATTGTTTTCTTTCACGACGGACACGGTCCCAGAACACAAAAGACACACTGGTTTTTCACCTTGAAGTACAAACAGGTATTCGTTTTCCCATCGTTCATGAAACAGTCTTCCTTGTAAATCGATTTTTCTTTTCTTACACAGTTTGACGTTAGCTTGTCGATGTCTCAGTTTTATTCGCTGGGAAAATTAATGAGCTTGAGGTGACTCTGCTGCACTCTAGTGGAGAGAAGCCGTAATGTTGGCTGGTAACAATCGGAATGCATTATGGGAGATGTAGTTGTAGTCAATTCGTGCTCAAAACCTATTTTAAGTCAATCATGGGCCTATAAAACGATGGTGGTGGGGGGGAGGGCTACATAAAATGACGTGGCGGGCCACATGTGGTGTAGAACAACTAGCTAAAATACTAATGATCACATCCAAGCTAGCACTAGCATGTTGACCTGCAGTAACATACTCCATGCAGAGTGAAAAAAAATCACGTAAAAGCTGAAACTACTTAAAATGATAATAGCTTAAAGGGTATCGTAATTATGTTTTTTTCTAGCATGATAGCTTACAATGCTCATTTTACTACACCATCTAACCAGAGCACATTTGTAAGTAATAATCTACTGGATGTAAAATGCTTAAACAGGATGTATGCAAAGGTATTTGAAACAGTTTTTTAAACCTAATCACTTTTCCCCAGGTGTTAAAATGTGTTTAACTGCCAAACCTCAAAATGGCTGCTGCCTTGTTTCCTCCCTGACAGCTCTGAAACGGAATAGTTCATTGTCATAGACAGGAAATTACCTATGACATTTTGTATTGTAATTTTCAAACCTGCCACAGGATGGAGCTGTTCCTGTTAGTCCATTCATTTCAATGGGACTGAGAAATCAGAAAAAGTTGATTACAAAAAGTATAAAGTTTATGAATAGCCAGCATTAGCAGAACAAGCTGAATAGTATAAAAGTTGAATCGTAAAAATATCGCAGAAGAAGCCGGTTCTGCTTGTCTTCCAGGCCCACCTACGGCCACGCCGGCGCCGTCCACCAGGGTGCGATCTACATCTCTGGGGGTCACGACTTCCAGATCGGACCGTACCGGCGGGACGTGCTGAGCCTTGACCTGGCCCGGCCCGGCGAGGCGTGGCGGAACCGCCAGCCCATGCCCGTGGCCCGCGGCTGGCACCGCATGGCGTCCCTGCGCCACCTCGTCTACGCCATCGGGGGCAGTGACGACCATGCCGACACCGCCGAGCGCTTCGACATCCTGGAGGCCGAGTTCTTCGACCCGCGGTCGGATCAGTGGACCCGGGCAGCGCCGCTCCTGCGGCCCGGCAGTGAGGCGGGACTGGCGGTCTGGGCCGGCAGGATCTACGTGCTGGGCGGCTACAGCTGGGAGAGCGCCGCCTTCTCCCGGGTCACGCAGGTGTTCGACCCGGATGCCGGATTCTGGTCCCGAGGGCCCGACTTGCCCATGCGCACCGCCGGCGCCGCCGCCTGCGTGTGCATTGTCAGGGCGGAACCGGAACCGGAACAAGAGAAGAAGAAGTCGGGCCGAGGTGGCAGGAGAGCATCGCCGCCTTAGTTGCACCGATTCTGCTGCTGTTGGGTCAGAACCACCGGAACCACGAGTTCTGCTCTATAACTTATGCACATTTTAATCTCTATTTCGAACCAGGCCCAGTTCATCTGCTGCTCGTCTACCAGGTCGGGTCTGGTCGGGTCGGGTCCATCCACTGATCCTTGCAGAAATGGATTCAAGACTTTTATTGTGAAAGAGCAGAAACTGGAAACCAGCTTCTTCAGATTTATTGATGATCAAAGGAAAAGTAACAATCTAATCAGATGTTTACTTTTTAAAATGTTTCCAGGAGAACTAAGTTCTGTTCTGGAGCGGTCCAGAACCACAGGAAGGAAGCGGGTCGGGAGGCCCAGACGGAACCAAGGAGGTTTTGAAACCTTCCAGTTCTGTCTGGACCTGTTGTTAGGCACGGCAGTGGCAGCATCATGCGGTGTGAGCTGAATTGGGAATATGGTTGTTGGACCCAGAAGACCCACGGTTCTTCCGGGTTCTAGACTGGAGGAATTTAGATTTAGTGGGAGGGTATGTAAACATTTGAGCTTCTGTGTATGTGCGAAAATCAACAGCAAATTCAAAGATGGCCGCCAGATTGAAACCGAATCCGGCGGCTTTGGACATGCCGGGTCGACGGTTCTGGTTTCAGGTCTGTGGTTCTGGGTCGGAGGTCAGAACAGATTCTAAGCAGAAACTCAGGAAGAATCAAAAATTTTAAAAACACAAACGAGTCGAATCTGGCGGTTAGTCAGAACCGACCCGAACCGGCCAGACTGGGCCGTTAGACTGTGTGCTCAGTACTGTAATGAAAGCATCAGAACCAGGTTTTCGTATCAGATTGGGTCACGTCGTTCTTCTTCTTCTTCCGGCTGGCTCCGCCCCCTGCGTCACTCGAACGGGTAGTAGGGGTGGGACTTGATTCTGAGGAACATAAACACAGTCAGCATGTGGACCCCAGCAGCCGGTCCGGTTCTGGTTCTGACTCACTCGTCCAGAGCGCAGGCCTTCCAGCCGCGGTCCAAACCTCTCAGGGCGTCCATGTCGTCTTCGCCGAGTTCGAAGTCAAAGACCTGCGAGGTTCAGGCTGGGTCAGAATCTCAAGGAATTCTGGTAGAACCGGGTCCGTTTTCCCAGAGGAACCAGAGAGCCTCGCCCGGCGGTGCCTAGCGACGCCTAGCGACGGGGTCGGCCGAGGCTGGAGCTCTCTGGGAGGATCTGAGGAAACGGTTCTGGTCCGGTTCTGTTGGGCTCTACCTTGGTGTTCTCCAGGATGTGATGAGGTTTGGCACTTTTAGGAATGACTGGGATTTTCTGCTGCACATGAAACCTCAGCAGAACCTGGAAGGACAGGATTCAGGTCAGCACACACACACACCCTGCAGCACACACACACACACACACACACCCTGCAGCACACACACACACACACACACAGCCTGCAGCACACACACACACACACACAGCCTGCAGCACACACACACACACAAAGCCTGCAGCACACACACACACACACACACAGCCTGCAGCACACACACACACACACACAGCCTGCAGCACACACACACACACACACACACAGCCTGCAGCACACACACACAAAGCCTGCAGCACACACACACACACACAGCCTGCAGCACACACACACACACACACACAGCCTGCAGCACACACACACACACAGCCTGCAGCACACACACACACACCCTGCAGCACACACACACACACACACAGCCTGCAGCACACACACACACACACAAAGCCTGCAGCACACACACACACACACACACACACAGCCTGCAGCACACACACACACACACAGCCTGCAGCACACACACACACACACACACAGTCTGCAGCACACACACACACACCCTGCAGCACACACACACACACAAAGCCTGCAGCACACACACACACACACCCTGCAGCACACGCACACACACACAGCCTGCAGCACGCACACACACACAGCCTGCAGCACACACACACACACACCCTGCTGACCTGTGCTGGGCTGCGGCGGTGCTTCCCTGCGATGTCGGCGACCACGGGGTCCTGCAGCAGCTTGTGGGGGTCGGCCTCGCCTCTCTTCCTGCAGCAGAGCAGAGCAATAAAAGGTCAGCTGACCTTGGAGGAAAACCCTCAGCGCCGGCCGGCCCAGATTCTCTTGCCACCCACTTCCTGTCCAGACCGTACAAAACAATCTTATTTTCTGTAAAGTTTACAGGAAATGTCAAGAAAACTTTACATTTCCTTTAAATATTAAATTAATTTACTTTATTGTTGCTGAAAACATCAAATCAGCCAACATTTTCTGCGGGGCCCCCTGGTGGCCAGGGGCTGTGGCTCAGCTTGCTTATATCTAGGGCCGGCTCTGATGGCTTCAGTGATTGGCTGCTCATCGCTATGAGTGTTTTCTCCAACAGGACGACTGCTGGCCTCTGTGGTTTTCTCTCACCGCTGGTCGGCATGGAGACAGAGCTTAGCGGTTGCTATGGCGACCTCAGGACGAACTGTCTCCCCAGTTCCTAAAGAATGTTTTCTTGTTTTTCTGCTTTTGCACAGTGGCTGAGATGAATAACTGTTGTACTCCAGATGAACAGTTGGGGGCGCCATGCGTGGCTTCAGAAAAAACGGAGCTTATTTCCGCCAAATAAATGAAAGCTATTTAATGAACATCGTGATGATTGAATGAATTATGCTTATGTCCACTAGGTGGCGATCATGAGTTTATGTGAATGCATAAATGTAAAGAACAGGACGAGAGAAGTAGAGAGACTTCGTGACACGCCTCTGAATAAAAGAGTGAGCAACACTGGATGGTGTCAGGAATGAACTGAAACCACCGGACCGCTTTCAGCTGGATGTGGCCGCAGCCAAGGGCGGCTTTGGACGGCCAGGGTTAATACATTGATGTTTGATGAACCAGAAGACAAAAGTTGGATGCTGTGCTGAGTGAATTTGATGCTCACTGTTTAAAGGATTCAGTCACTGCAGCTGAACGACAACAAGGCTGTTTCAATGACAAACGGACCGACTTCCGCTTCCGGTATGGCCGCGCAGAGACGCTCTGACCTTTATATTGCTGTAAATCCACATCTCTATAATGACATCCAGGCAAAACCAGAGGAGATCCTAAAGTGAGGAAAGATGGTTCAAAAGCGGCTAGCGCTAGGTGCTAACTTAGCTGAGAAATGCTAATGCTAACAGAGCTGAAACAGCGAGCCATCATGGGGCCCAGGAGCTTCAGCCAATCAGGGCCCGTCCTGTCAGATCAGCATAGCTTGGCCTGTATCTAATACAGATGCATAAAATCATGACGTAGATCGTCACACTTTGCTGTTAGCTGCTGTATGACATCCTGACTGAGCGGTTCATCACTTTTACAGGGCCGTGTGTGGAAGTTGACTTTGAAACCACGACAATGCATGTATCTTTCTAGTTATCATTGAAAACAATTTAATGACTTGTTTTCGTCACAACGTGTCGCGCATCAGCGCATGATAAGCTGATAAAACACAAGAGGAGCCAGAGAACAGATTTATATCTGATTCAGAAGGAAAAGCGCTCATCACTTTTGTTACAGATTATTTAGAATCTGCGCTGAAGGCATTTTCTCACAGAGCTGCAGGTGTTCTGTTTATTTGTGCTGCCCGTAAATCCGTTCTACCTTTTGGTAATGCGCACGCGCACATCGATGCTATGTCACATACTTTGCAAAGTCGTTATTACTTAAGTCATTGTTAGGCGGCTAAACCTGTCCACTGACTGGCTTCAGAGAAGCTGGAACCACTGATTTGTGTATGTGTTACATATTTCTCTGTGAATATGTAGACATAACGGCATGAGCAATATCCTCCCTTTATTTTAACCCTTTATTTTAATTCATATTAAAACCCTAACCCCTCATCTCCTCTAAATTGTAGAGAAAATATTTCCTAGGATTTCAACTCGCTGAGATGTTCAGATGTTTGGTTTTATTGGAAATGATGTTTGTGACTTGATGTGCTAGTTATTGAGAATGGAACATTTTTTCTAAATAATAAAATACAAGGAGTCAGAAAACTGAACAGATAAAGATGGCTGCCGCTCTCCAGGTTCAGATCAGAGGAGATCTAACAAACCGGCTCTTACAGTTCTGAGGGTCTTCCAGGGGAGCCAAAGGGGCTGTAGGCCGTCAGCGCAATGTTTCTGGACCTGCAGAACTCAACCAGATCCTTCTGGACCAGGTAGGGATGGAGCTCCACCTGCCAGAGACAATGGATCAGAACCGGGTCCGAGGTGGACCAGTTAGTTTCAGATTACAGCCGTGAAATCTGGAGACATGGGCTGGTTCTGCCGGCACCTGGTTGACAGCAGGAGGAACCCTGCAGAGGGCCAGGAGGCGCTCCAGCTGCAAGACGCTGAAGTTGGACACGCCGATGCTCGTCACCCTGCCGGCGGCCTGCAGCGCCTCCAGACCCTGGAGAGACGGGAAGACCAGTCATTCATTAACACTGTCAATCACTTGATTTATTGATCTAGTTACGCAGAGACAATGTTCCTTAAGAGTTTAATAAACATGGCCGCCAGGTCTCACCCGCCACACGTCCACATAGTCTGTGTCCGACGTCACGATCTTCCCGTCCTTCCTTGGAAACAAATCGTCTCCTGATTTCTGCAAAACCAGGAAACATTTTCAACAAAGCAGCTGCTGGTCCTGAGTTGTGGAGCTCTGCAGCTCCTCCAGAGCTGCTGGTCTGCCTGTGAGGAAGCTAACATACTAACGCTGATCTCACGACTTCTGTGTTAGCTCTGGCGATGCAGTTACCAAGGCAACGCATGATAACGCTTCTGCTGAAAGCGCTCACCTTCCAGCCAGAACCAGAGTGGCCTGTAAGAGCCCTCTGAACTCTGACCTCTGATCTGACCGCTGGCTCTCGATCTGACCTTGAAGCCGACAGGGAAGTGGATGAGGTACAGGTCCAGGTAGTCCAGCTGCAGATCCTGCAGGGAGCGGTTGAGGCAGACGTGGATGTCCTCGGGGTCAAAGTGCGTGCACCACAGCTACAGGACAAAGCAGAGGAAGTTTAGTGGCGGCGGTGGTGGCAGCGGCGGCGGTGGCTCTCTCACCTTGCTGACGATGAACATATCCTCCCGCCGGATGATGCCCTGATCCATTTTGGAGCGCAGCGCTTTGCCAATCTCCACCTCGTTCCTGTAGCTGAAGGCAGTGTCGATGTGGCGGTAACCGGCGGCGATGGCGGCCTCCACAGCGGCCTGGAGGGGCACCTGCTGGAAGGCCTGAGGCGAGCGAACACGTCAGTCCGACTCAGTGACATCATCGCTGCAGCTAGCGACTATCGCAGTGCAGATTAAAAATGGCTGCTTTCTGCAGGTTTCAGACACCTGGACTGATGGAAAAGAAGCTGAGGGTGTTTGTGGCGCCGCCACTTCCTGCCGCCTCGGCAGCTTCCTGCAGGAAGACGCTTCATGACATCACAGAAGCTGGAGCGGATAACCATCGTCACATCCGATTATCGATCAGCTCCAACCAGCTTCTGTCTACGGTTACAGGATCTCAGAGTTTCGACTGTTTTTCAGTTTTCTGGAAGTTTGTTCCAGATCTGTGGTGCATAGAAGCTGAATACTGCTTCTCTGTGTTTGGTTCTGGTTCTGATGCAGACCAGAACCAGAACTTGGAGACACAAGTGTGTGTATCAGTGTGTGTGTGTGTGTGTACCTTCCATGTCCCCAACCCCAGCAGCGGCATGCGGTTGCCGTCATTCAGCTGAATGTGTCTGTCCTGCTGCTCCTCCATGCTTCAGTTGCTGCAGTTGCTGCTGTTGCTTCTGTTGCTGCAGCAGCAGTGTTCCTCTTCCTCTTCTCTTCTTCTTCTCCTTTTCTGGCCTGATTTTGTTTGGTTCTGACCCGGTTTGTTCCCTCTATCTGTCTCTGGTTTTATCAAACAGGAAGTTCATGATAGGGCAAAGCTCAACGTTTTGCTCCTCCAGCAACTATTTATGAGTAAATACAGGAGAGTACCGGCTGGGTTCAAAGGTCATTGGCTTTAAACTTGCAGCAGGACACATGCACACACGTTTGCACGGCTGTCTTTGTGGGGACTTTCCATTGACTTCCATTCATTTCTACAGCCTAACCCACAAATAGTACCACAGCTGCTGGGTTGAATACAACCAGGCCTGCAGCCTGTATTAGAACCAGGAGTACCGTTATAAATTCATCCACAATTAGAACCAGGCATGGAGGATTAAATGGAACCAAGTGGATTTTTAAAGGTTTTTTATTTTTTTTATGGAGGTGGAAGAGGACCGGGGGGGGCCATCGGACGGTCCCGTGGCCGGGGGACCCGCACTGGCAGGCCGACTCGGAGTGCAGCTGCTCACCGGTGTCTTCCCCCCCTGGAGGTCCGATTTTTCCACTTTGGCCCGGGCTCTTGGCAGTCACATGGGCTCGATCGGGGCAATGTGGGGGGTCGAGTGATCCGACTCCTGGATCTCCAGGACCCCGGGAAGGGGCATCTTGGACCGGGATAACGGAATGCGGTTCTCCATTTTTCCTGCTCCGGGGAAAGGCTTTAAAAATCGGACACCCGCCCCGAATTGTTCCCCAGGCTCTGGGCTTTCCGCCAATATGTAGCTTTCCCGGGGGGGGGCCCTTTTTAGCCACTTTTCCCGAGGTGGAAGGGGACCGTCCGGGGCTCCGAGACGGTATTTAATGGCTCAAAATTCGGGGAAAAGGGTTAAAAATCAGACAACCGCGCCGAATTGTTCCCCAGGCTCTGGGCTTTCCGGCAGTATATAGGTTTCCCGGGGCAAGTGGATTTTTAAAGGTTTTTTTTTTTTTTTTTATGGAGGTGGAAGAGGACCGGGGGGCCGTCGGACGGTCCCGTGGACGGGCCCACCTAACCCTTACCCGTATCCTAACCCTAACCAAAAATCAATTCACACCTTAGTCCTAAATCTGACCCCTGACCCAAAAACAGCATTTCCCCTTGTGGGGACCAGGCTTCAGTCCCCATAACGTGGTGTCAGGAAAACGGTCCCCACAAGGTATTAGAAACAAACGCCGGGCTGTCAGATGACAGTGCATGCATTTGTGCTGTCATGTCTTCAGTTGGCCAGCAGAGGGGGTTGGAGGTTTTGTTGTTCATATTCACCAAAGTGGGAACAGCCTGCTGTATTTTCCATAACCTTTCACCCTGGAAACTGTGGTAACAGAGACTTTGGTCTCAGCAGGTGTCTACCTGGTTATATAAAGATTCATAAATAAACAATTAAAAAAACATACACTCAGTTGTAGATTGGAGTACGATATTTCTGTTTCTGCTAAATACACAATTACATAATTGTTATAATCCTGAACAATATATTATTTCATTGTTAATCTTGCATTTTTAAATAAATGTTTAACTTCTGGAAGTGTTAATATCTCTCTGGGAAAATAAAGGCTGTTTCGATAATATTTTATAAGAAATAAATCACAGTCAGTCTATCTGGTGTCTGAGCCACGCCCACTTAAGCAGGTATGACCTTATATGGACATCTGTCCCAGGAAATTGCTGATTGTTGACTTTGCTGACTGGACGCTGATTGGCTGCTGCGACTTCTCATCACACAGGAAAAGATCCAAATAAGGACTGAGATTGTGAACTTTGACCCGAACTCAGCAGAACCCGAGCCACTCCACAGGGTGCCGGTTTGTTAGATCTCCAAGCTGCTCCAGACTGCCTTCTCTGGTTTGTTCTTCCCGTCATGATTTTAAATTTCAGACTTTATCTCATTTTAATAATTTCTTCTTGGAAGTGGCTATATATTTATAAAGGCATCATAAATAATTATGTTATTGTTACTGAATATTGAATCGCGCGACCCGAAGGCTGGAGACGCGTTGAAACGAAATAAAAACCGTTCTGCAGTTTTATTAGACGACCAGAAACAGCAACAGGAAAATCATTTCCATGACAAACAGGAAACGGTGGCAAGTTCAGTTTAATATGTTGAACCAGAAGATCTGAAGAATCGGATCAGAACCAGCCGGGCCGTGCCTATTTTAACATTAATACATCACTAATAACTCATTAATAGATCAGACAGACTCAGTTTATAAAAATACAAAAACAATGGCCGGTAATATTTTAATATTTGTTGCCTGTATAAAATATAAATATTAGGTGATGTCCCTGAACGTCCCAGCATCAAAAAGGACACGATGTGGACGAGGACTAGCCGGGTCAGAACCAGCCGGGTCACTGGTCCAGGTCGTTGCCGTCGCAGCTGGGCGGTCGGTACCAGGCCCGGCAGAACTCACGGATCCGGCCGCAGGCCTCCACCATCAGCTCCTCTGGAACCGTCAGAACGACGCGGAAGAAGTCTGGATACTCGAACGCCTGAAGCCAGAGGAAGAGCATTTCTGCCTGGCGTCCTCGTCATCACTTACTGATATTGGTGATTATTGATGATTGTCTCACCGAGGCGGGCAGGCAGAAGACGGACTGCTCCGTCACCAGGCGCTCCGTGAAGTCCACATCGTTCTGAAACTCTGGGAAATGGTCCATTTCAATCCCAACCTGCAACAACAACCACGTTCTGTTAGAGGCCGCGTCAGCTTCCTGCCGTTTCTCTCTGCCATCAGATGATGCTGATGCTGTCAGGACTGCGGTCCAAACTTCTGCAGTTTCTGCTTCATGACCAGCAGAATGACTCTGGTTAAATCCAGAAGTGAGCAAACAAGGGAAGTAAATCTTCTCTTGCTGACGATGACCTCAGGCTGACCTCTACTCACCATCAGGTACATGGCTCCGGACGGCATGACGGGGTTGAGGCCCGGGACGGCGCTCAGCTCGCTGAAGCAGATCTCTGCGTTGGCCTGCGGGAAGAGCACATACTAATCTTTAACACATTCCTGTCAAGAGTGAGGCATCTGCCTGCTGTTGGCCCATCTCTGGGTGGAGGCGGAGCTAAAGCCGAGCCCTGCAGGCTGATTGGACCAAACTGCATTCATCTTTCATCACAGCACCAACTTCTATGAAAATGTTTCTGGACCAAATTAAGATTTTTAAAATCCAAACCATCAGTTTCTCTGGCCAGCTTTCAAGACGGAAAAGACCTGAGAACATGGCAGCACGTCACCTCACTGCTTGGAACAGCAGAGGATGTGTCATGCTGTGGGCCTGACTCTTTCAAAGGAAGTTCCAGAAACTTTGGGCCGGCATCAACTTAAAGGATGAGCCCACCTTCATCACCACCTTTATCGTCATCAGTAGGATCCCAGAGCTGATCACCGATTGATCGTCAATATTGGTAAACTGCATCCTAACATGGATTATTATTCTGCTGCAGTAAAATCTGGATTAATGTTGATGCTGTTAACAGCCTGACCTGCAGGCAGCTGATGGTGCTGCTGTAGAAGCCGGGGGGCGTGTTGTTCAGGATGCTCTCTAGCGCCCCCTGGACGACGGTGCAGGCTCCCAGGATGCGCTGGCTCAGCCTCACCAGGCCCTGGCGGATCTGAGGAGGTCACATGACAGCCGGGTCAGCAGCGGGTGGCGGTGGGTCAGCCTTTCTGATCTGATCGTCGGTTTATTATCAGTAATGGAGGCAAATATCAGGGCAATGATTTATTGACTCAATAGAAGCTCAGGCTGACGGGATTTATTGATCAGCTGATCGATCAGAAGGAAGTAAAGGTGAAAGCGGGTCGGACCTCCGATCCAAAGACCAGGTTCCGGTCGTGGATGAGGATCCAGCCCATCCTCCAGCCGGGAACCAGCCAGCGCTTGGCCAAGCCGCCGCAGGCCAGAACCGGAACCTCGCTGCTGAGAGACGCCAGGGAAGGACTGTTGCATCCTGGGAAAACCTGGAGGATCAGAGCAGACGGCCATGTTGGATCGGGACGAACGCGGATCAGGTTCCAGTCTAATAATCAATCTCTGGGTTTCGCCTGTTTTGCAGTTTTCTGGATGTTTGTTCCAGATTTGTGGCGCATAGAAGCTGAATGCTGCTTGTCCAGGTTTGGTTCTGATTCAGAACCATTAAACATTAAGGTCAGAGGTCAAATGCTTAAGGGTCCACTGAGCTGCTCTTCTGGTTCTGGTCCTGATGAGGGGGAAGTGAGCGTGAGATGGCCCAGTCACCGCTTCCACACAGAACCTGGTTCTCATTAGTCGGACCCGCCTCCTGCCTCATTGGCCAGAACCAGACCCGGTTACAAAACTCTGCTGCTGCAGACATAAAGCCAGCGGTTCTGTTGGACCGCAGAGCCGGTCTGGACCCGCCCCCCCACAGAATCACGCCTGAAACTGCAAAGTCATGCTGATCTGCTGCTATTCACTGGCAGAAGCTCTGATGGTTCTGGTGAACCCAGCGACCCGTCAGAACCGCCAGAACCTCCCAGCTGCTGGAAAAACCCAGGAATGTTGCTGACCCGTGGCAGAACCGATGGAAGGTTCTGGTTCTGACAGGAGACCCAAAATATTTACGCTCTGCTAAACATGGCTGGGTCCAAATAGTTCACCAGAACCAGAACCTCTGACCGCAAATCAACTTGAAAAGAACCAATAAAGTCCAATCAGGAGGACGGACCGACCCGACCCGACCGGACCGACCCACTGCTGCTCACCATGTCGCTGTAGATTTCATCCGCCAGGATGGGAACGCAGAGCTTGGAGGCAACTGGAAGACAGAGGCATCGAGGTGAGACGCTGCAGGAACCGTTTGCCCCGTCGGAGAGGCTCAGCTCACCTGTCAGGATGTTCTGCAGGTGCTCCCGGCTGAACACGGAGCCGCAGGGGTTGGACGGGTTGGTGACGATCAGACAGGAAGTCCTCTCGTCCACCAGGCTCTCCAGGTGCTGCAGGTCGATCTCCCACGACTTCTCCGGCTGAAAACGCAGACGGGTCTCTGGGTCAGAGCTAGAAACACACCTGCTGCACCAAGGTGAACTTTAAAGTACAAGTCAATGAGTAGACGTGGTCCTAGTTACCATGACAACAGAAGGGAACCAGATGATCACTTTGTGTTGCACCTGGTATTTCAGTAAGTAATTCAATTTAAATGTCCTGGTTTTGTCCCAAATTATAGAATTTGTTCTTGACCGATTTACCGTCTATTTGCCAGATTTGTGACCAGAGTTCAGTGAGCAGCGGCTTCCTGTTGTTCTGCAAGTTAACTTGCAGCTCATTTAGTTGGTTAACCAGCAACAGTAGAGAACATAGAAGTTATAACTGTGGAGAAAACTATCTTATGTGAATCTGTTCTAAAGGCACGCTTCGTTTCTCCTGCTTCAGGTTCAGAAAACCGATAGATTACTGTAACACCATATAGACTAACATGCTGATAAAATGAATCTGTAAAGTAACTGTAGTTTCACCTAACAGCAAGTTACTGTTGATTTACTGAAATTCAGTTTAATGCTATGTACAGTTCAAACAAATGACAGAAAGTAAACTGTGAAACTGCCAGTTCGGGTCAGAGATGCACTTCCACCCCTCGGCCCAAAACCATCAGGCCACTGGTCTGAGGGGAACTGGTCACTGGTCACAGGAAGCAGCTTTTCTCACCAAAAGGTCATAGAATTTGACCTCGATGCCCATGGAGACGGCCAGCGTCTTATACAAGGAGAAGCCGGGCCGAGGGACCAGGATGTTGTCTCCTGGGTTACAGAGGACGCCGATGGACAGCTCAATGGCCTGGCTGCAGCCGCTGGTCAGGATGATGTCCTGCAACGGCGACAAGCTCAGCTAACAGGCAACGAAGACAAGCTAAGCTAACGGGCGAGAGAGAGTACCTCCGCCTCCAGTGGAGCTTCAGGTCGGCTGTAGAAGTTTGCCACGGCCTGCCGGCTCCTCAGGTAACCTGCAGAGATGCAGAGATTCAGCTGCGTCCGGCGCCGCGGCGTCGGGACCTTCAGGTCCTTCAGAGACTCACCCACAGACGGAGCGTAGCCGTTGTATCTCTGAGAGTCGATGGCGTCCTTCATGGCCTGGAGGACGGCGGCGTCTGTCGGCAGGTTCCCAAACACAGTGGGGTCACCTGCCGGACATCAAACGATGAGAAACCCGTTATTAACAGCAAACACAAAGTGTTTACTGGAGGCCCGTTTCACATTTTAATGAATTTAACTTCTGCTTCTTCAAAGGAAAATCTAACTCCACCATTTTTAAAGTCTGATTTATCAGTTAGAGAAGAAATCAAAGTCTTAGATCTGAGTCATGACGGCAAAAATCAAAACTTTGGAGCTTAAATATTCATTTTAATTTCACAATGAAAGTTTACTTTTATAAATATGACTCATTTAAAATGAAAAGTACAAGCTCATGTTTATTATGCAGCATATCTTGGTTTCCGTAGCAACCATTTTACAGCACGAGACCCACCGATGGACAGAGAGATCATGGCCTTGGCCGGGTTGGGGATCAGCTTCATCCCGTCCACGATGGCCCGGATCGGGTTCAACGTGTTGCGGGACATTTCCGACGGCTTCACCTCCCAGCGCCGCCTGCGGCTGCGCGGCTTGGCCGGAAACGGGCCGTCGACCTTCCCGCTCAAGGTCAGGGGCTTGCTCTTCATCTGAACCAAGTAGGCCTGGGTGTCCATCCTGCAGGACAAGAAGCAGCAACCAGACCAGCTGGCGTGAGAACAACCTGGAGATCATCTGATCAACTGGAACAGAAAATAATCCACTGAATGCTTTCATTTATCATTTTTAATTCTGAGAATTAAAATGGGTCAAATTTCTCACATTTCATTTATCAATTGATCTCAATTAACTAAATAATAAATAAAACCTTAATTTAAATGGAATCTATCACATCATTAATGATCAAACCTTCTTTCACATTTCTATTTATTTCATTCTTAGATCTGAATCGTTTATCATTTTAAACTCCAGTCAGTAATTCCTCCAGTCTTGTTTGGCAGGATGGGAACAAAAACAGCTTTTAGTTTGAATTTTTTCATAAATTTTGTTCATTTGAACATCTGCCATCATTTTATTTTATGTTTTGGTTTGTGTTTTAAAATCACAGCCAACTTTAAAAGGTTCATAACTTCCTGCCTGGAGGACTGAACTTTTAGGAGACGTCGGCTTTTACCGAATGACCTCTGACCTTTGACCAAACACTTTGATGAAGCTCGTTAAACTTCATTACACCTCGCTAAACTTGGTTAAAGTTTGTGATACTTCTTAAACTTTGTTAGCCTGGATTTATAAAAGATTTGAACTGTTGGTATCAATTGCTGAGCTGAAATAAGACTGACCTCTGACCTCTGACATGGTTGAATGCTCAGAGTGCAGCATTGTTTTGTTTTATCTTATTGGATGTTGGTTGTAAAGTTATACAAATGATCATTTTTATTTTGCTGAGTTTCTTCTGCTGTTTCTACTAAAGTATCATCATTTCTTTGAATCCTAAAACATTCGGGTCGCCGTGGTAACAGGCCGTCCTGGAGTAATTAGAGTAATTATTACCAGAGTAACTTACTGCTGCCACGTCTGCAGGCAAATAAACAAATAATGACATTTGATTCAATAAATTACATTTTCATTAAATAAAATTGATTTACATAAAAGCTCATAAATTATCTCATCCATCATGAACAGCAGCAGATCCTCATTCATTCACCTTCACCACTTCACCACAATAATGTAACATAAAATCATTTTACCTGCTGAATGTCCAGCTGCTGGAGAACCGCTCAGAATTTTATCCAACAGAACCACTGGAACCAGAACCACTAAGGTCTGGCTGCTGGAGAACGGACCAGGATTTCATCCAGCAGATAAAATCCTGCTTTTATAGATGCTGAGCAGCAAAACCTCCATAGACGCTGAGCTCCGATTGGCCGAGGCCGGGGGCCGAGCGGGAACGCCCCCCCAGCGTGCCCCCTCCAGTAACCAGAACCAGACCGGCTGCAGCATTTACTGGGAGGACATACTGGTGCCGGGGGGCGGCTGCGTTCGTCACGCGGAGGCAAACAAAGATCAGCATCAGAACAACAAGCTGCAATCGATTAAAGTCTGTCGGAATCAGCTTCAGAACCTGCAGGCTCTGATCCGGTCCAAACAGAACCAGCCCGTGTGGGGGAAAGTAACAACCTGAACGCAGCATCCATACAGCAAAGCAAGGTGGTGGCAGAACCATGCTGTGGGAAGATGGATCAGCAGCTAACGAGGCTAACTAGCCTCCCCGGCCCGTCTGGGTTAACCTCGACCCGCTTCTGCTCCGATGAAATGACGCAACAGTTTGCTCTCTGCCGGCCGTCGACCTCGCGGCGCAAACAGAACCTCGGGTCAACCCGCAGCGGCCGGGTCGATACCTGGCCCGTTCTACGGTTCCCTGCAGGAACCGACCGGACTCTGACCTCTGTTTCCTGGGAACAAATAGGACGCGACGCAAACACACTGATGATGGACCGGAACCAGGACCACTAGAACCACAGTAAATCATCTCTGACCCAACAGCAGCTTCTGGAGGTGCCATCACCATAGCAACGATGATCCAATCACTTTTCAGATCAACTCTTCCTGACTGGTTGACAGAACAAGAAGTGAATACTTTCCCGACCCAGGTTCTGGTTCTGGTTCTGGTACCAGGGATGATGTTTGCTTCTTCTGCTCACCTGATAGATTAGAAGAAGGCGGGTTCTACTGGGTTCTAGCGGGTTCTGGACCATCACCAAGCAGAGGAAGTTCAGTGTTTACGACCTTAAAAGTGCGGCATGTGTTTTTTCTTCCCAGTAAGCCCAGTTGGTTGCTGGAACTGGATCAAATGGGTCTCCGATACCGGATCCAGGTCAGAACCGGTACTGATCGGACCTACTGCTGTGAGGTCAGATCATCAGAGCAGGCTCATTACAGTATCTAGAGTCTACAACCAGAACCGGCCCGGTTTCGTTTGGACTCTCCTTCCCGTCCTCAGAGAGAACCGGACCCTTCGGACCCTCCGGACCTCCGACAGGAATCTCTTCCTGTTGACGTGAGGCCGGTAGTCCGGGTCTCTGCTGGGCTGGCGGGCTGGGCCGGGCCGGACCCCCCGGTCCCTGAAGGAGCGGCACTGCTTGGCGCTCAGTCGGGTCAGAACCACACATGGCTGCAAGCGGCCCAGTAGGGCTGGGGTTCTGGAGCCGGCAGGAGAACCTGGCTGGGATCTGGATTGAACGGTTCTGCTGATTTGGGTTTCAGGATGGCTTCTGATGGAGTTCTGATGGACACCTTGCTGAGCTGGGTCAGTCAGAACCGGGCCAGGACCTGCAGGCTCCAGGACATTTTGGTCTATTGATGTCCGGCGGGCCCAAGAACCCGGACCAGA
The DNA here is from genome assembly GCA_010277075.1 of Poeciliopsis retropinna. NCBI lineage: Eukaryota > Metazoa > Chordata > Actinopteri > Cyprinodontiformes > Poeciliidae > Poeciliopsis > Poeciliopsis retropinna. Next base: position 27,215,175 of record VMRM01000005.1, read on the forward strand.
ACCACAGGAAGCTGCTTTGACAAGAATCGCGGAGACGGGTTGAGCCGGATTGGACCCGAGTTGTCGCAAGACGTCCTCCAGCTGGATCACTGGAACCAGCAGGACGGGTCCATCAGAACCTTCTGAGGTTCTGGAGAGAGGCGAGACCAGGTCCGATGGCGTCTGGTCCTCAGACGAGGACGGAACCGGGGTCGGGTCGGACGGAACCGGGGTCGGGTCGGACGGAACCGGGGTCGGGTCGGACGGAACCGGGTCGTCCTCTGCACAGCCTCTCAGGAAGTTGTCCATCCAGCGCTGGTGCTTGGAGCAGAACCGAGGGGACTGGGAGACGTCTGTTCTATCCTCTGGACCATGGGGTTCCCCAACATCTGAACTGGAACCAGAACCAACCTGTGGGATCCAATCAGCCCCAGGCCGTCTCTGTTGGGACGTCTCTGAGGGACTAGCGTCTGGAGGACAGAGACAGACATCTGGACAGGTTGGAAGGGTCATGGTGTGAATACTTTAGACATATTAAAGAGGATACTACGCATTGGCAGGACAGGTGGCGGCCATCTTGGAGAGGGCGTCCATCCCACTCGGCTAATATATGCGTCGGTAATCTGACACCTGCCAGATTACACTGACTGAATCACTGATTGACCTCTCCAAGATGGCCGCCATAAGGTCGTTGCTCACCACCCAGCAGCAGCTTCCTCCTAGCTAATGAAGGTGCGCTCGTCTCCTCCTCATCCTCAGGATGTTGTTTCTTCATCATCTGAGTCAGAGTAATGAGACCCGGTCCGGGCCGGTCCCGGTCGGTTCTGCTGCTGCCAGTGTCTGCAGGTAGCGCCCTCCGCAGCTCCTGCAGGTAAGCTATCAGCCGCTGCTCCACCTTTTGGGCATAGCGCTCACCATAACACTCCTCCATGTTGCCCTGGAGACAACAATCGTTCTCATTGGTTCGTGTAATCAACCAATCATCGGCTTTCTGGCTCAGTAATACAATGGACTAACGCCAGCCAGTGACTCGGTACACAAGATAATAACAATAATAATTACAATAATAATAATAATAATGGTCTTTATTGTCATAATAGAAACCCTAGAGTCTCTGCTGGCCCTTCTTTGTCATTTCTGCTGTGTTTACATCCCAGGTCAGATTATCCAGGAAATGAACTCCCAGAAAACGGAAGTTTGACACCTTCTCCACCGGCTCTCCGCAGAGTTTTATTTTTAATAATAAAACCCTCAATGGCTGCTCGGGTGCAGGAAACAGAAAGGGGCAGGAACGGACCACTAGCAGCGGGATCAGGTTGAACGGAACACGAGAATATACCTTTGTGCTATTCTGATGTAGTAATATAATTATATTAGTTGTGTTACCACCCCACGCCACTAGAGGTAGTAGCACGGCCAAAAAGATGCGACTTTCACAGAAAGCTATAGAATTTGTAAAAAAAACTGAGCTGAAGTAAATAAAAGTTTAAATACATGCTGAGAGTGAAAATCCTTCCTAAAGGTGAAAATATATCACAGGTTTCAAAAGAAAATAAAAATGGATAATATAGGAAATAGCGCCCCCTTCACTTCTGGAGTGCAATGTCCCATTTCCAAATAAGGTCTGAGACCGACAGCGCTCCGTCCCCTTCCTGTTGCTGCAGCAGGTTCTTCTTCTGCACTGAGGGACATTGTTGTTCGAATCGACTGATTATTTACGTGAGGCCTCGAGAGACAATGTTTCACAAGATATTATTGTTTATATTTTGTGAATAGAATGTTACTATTCTGTATTTATGTCCACGGGCAAAACGTCAGCTAATATAAGTTATAATGCTTTAATGTAGAACATGAACCTGAACATTACAGCACTGAGAGGTAGCAGTGAATCTATCCAACACATAAACGCTAGCTGGGTGTGCTAACCTTTCATTATATCATTAAGATGATGAGGATCTGTCAATTTCTCAGTCAGGTTTCCCGAAGCATCGGTTCAGCTATGGAGGTTAACCCAGATTTTGTAAATCTTAAAAAGTTGTAATTATTTCCTTAACATTGATTTAGATTATCTGACACATTAGAAATGAAACAATATATATTGTAAAAATTATATTGCATGTCAAAACATTCACCAGCAAAGTTTGCACAGATGGCAAAGACTATTTATTAATATGTAATTCTTTCCCCCGGTCAAAAGTAAGATGTTTTTGTTTTGAAGGTTTCCTAAAGACACAATGTGAGGAAGAAGAGGGAAACGGATTCACTACACAGGATGAATCTCACATGGCAGTCACACCAACGCAGGATTAGAGTTCTGAATCAGACTAATCCGTTTGTTTAGAATTTCAATACGGACTTAAAAAGCGAACTCAGATCCGCCTAAAATCCTCGGTCCATTTGAAGTGACCCCTATCTGGAGGACATATTGGTGGCTCGTCCCTCTGCGGAAGAACACATGGTGTTTGTCAGACTCAGTGTCATGGCCTGAGCTAAATGCCAGTTTGGTCCGCCTGCTGTTGACACAAAGTGTCTTCAAGGGGCGATTCCAAAGAGGATGAGCAGGAATCTGTCACTAAATGATCGCAGCGCCTTTATTTCTTATTCGATTTCTATAAACATGGCTTAAATTAAAGCTGAGGATGTTGCTGATGTTTGAAAAGTTTTCTCCTTTGATCAGGGGCATCTTTGATTTTCTATATTTGTATAGTTTTGTGTTTTGTATATTTATATAAATATGAATTGATATGGGGCTGCACAGTGGTACTGTAGGTAGAACTGCTGCCTTGCAGCAAGAAGGTCCTGGGTTCGATTCCCGGCCCGATGTCTTTCTGTCTGCATGGTGGTTCTCTCTCTCCCCCAGTCCAGAAACATGACTGTCAGGTTAACTGGTCTCTAAATTTTCCGTGTGTGTGTGTGTGTGTGTGTGTGTGTGTGTGTCCCGTCTGTCTCTGTGTTGCCCTGTGACAGACTGGCGTCCGGTCCAGGTGACCCCGCCTCTCGCTGGACAGGCAGCAGCACCTCCTGACCCCTTAGGGTCAAGGGTGAGGAGAAAATGGTTGCATTAACATCACTAAATAAAATATAAAATGATGAACAGCTGTGTGCTTAGTAAACTGCTCATCATACATATGAACAATATTCTATTCCTAGACTATTTTCCCCAATAAGGATATCAAACTGCTGAACCATCAATATGGTTCAAGTTGTATCAATACTGTTAAAATATATTTAAAAATGTACTTGGAGCCAAAACTGTTTGAAGAAGTAAAAAGTGTGAAAATCTGTTAAGTATTTAGTTATGATTGATTAAATGCTCTGATGCTTCATGGAGCTCACCTCTCCGCTCACACCTGACCTTTGACCTGAGATACACCAGGGTTGATAGCAGCTCTATGCCGCCCCCTGCTGGACACAACCAGCAGCAGAGATGGAGGTGCGTCAACAGGTCCAGTCGGGTCCTATTGGGTCCTACTGACCTTCATGTAGTCCTGCAGCCTCTCCTTGGTGAAGACCAGGTTCTGGACCAGGCGCCTGAAGTCGGCCTGGTTCTTCCTCATCTGAAACATTTCTCTCTGGCTCTGTGGAAGCAAAAAGATTCGCACCAACGACCTCTGACCGGGATCAAAAGCAGCTCTGACGGTCAGCGCTCCGGTTCCAGTTCAATCCATCAGAACCGGAACCGCTGGCTCTAGCGGGTTAGATACTTACACACTGATCTTCATACTGAGGCAGCTTGTTGGGGAAGAACCGGATGATACTGGACACGATGTGGACCGTCCCGGTACCTTCCCTCAGCATCCGCATGACGACCTGCAACAGAACCAGAACCTTCAGAACCACCAGAACCGCATGACGATCTGCAACAGAACCAGAACCTTCGGAACCATCCCCCCTGTCGTCCTACCATGGTCTTCAGGCCGAACTGGATCTTCATGTGTTTGATGGCGGGAACCAGCCCAGGCAGCAGGCGGTGAATCGCGTCCAGGAACGCCATCACCGTCTCAAAGTTCTGCACGTCCCGGTTCCGCACGATGGAGAGGGCCCGGGCAGAGATGACCCGCAGCCGCCTCGGGTCCTCCAGGTTCAGGGCCCGGAGGTCCGGCTCGGTCCGGCCCGAGACCGCTGCGGAGACACGAGATGTTCGGATCAGGTTTGCTGCGGTTCGGCTGACAGAACCAAGTCCAATGGTGGCCAGCAGGGAACTTTGGATCAGATACTTTCACTTTCTCCTGTCAAACATCCAGAACTTTACAAAGTTCTTCTTTTTCAGCTAATTTTGAATTAAACGCATCAGGAGGTTCTAGCAGCTGTTCCTCCAGAAGTTATTCAGCTTCCTGTTTTAACAGATCGGTCCCGTCAGCTGGACCCACCTTGACCCGCCATGATTCTGTAAGTCAGCGGAAGAACCTCGGTGGTCCGGCCCGGATCAGCTGCTCTCTGCGGGCCTCAGGTCCTCCGGCAGCCCGGCCTCCTCCACCTCCAGCGGGACATGCAGAGACATGTTCAGTTTAAAAACTAACTACTTCCGCTTCCACGTCAACTCTTACCTTCAAAATAAAATCTGCTGAAGTCCAAAGTTTTTATAATCAGTGTAAATATTTAGGGAGAAAGATAATAATTTCAGTTAATTATATGATTAGCTGACATCAACATTTCCTTTGAGAACCATGACCGGCAGGAACAGAACAGGAGCCACAGTTTAAGAACCTTGGTCCAATTTAAGCTTTTATTCTGAAGTGAATCATGCTGCGCATGCGTGGTAGACCAGGAAGTGATCACACAGGGCACCTCTCCTCTGTCCTGGCTTCTCCTTCCAGAACTGAGATATTTGTAGCTCAGGCAGCTTCAGCATCGGCGGACCTGCAGGTAACAGGAAGTCTGTTAACCACTGACACGGAAATACGTCATTTATTTCAGACTTAAGCCAAGGCAGCGTAATACTCAATAATACTTGGTGGAGTTGCTGGATAGGAGAGCATGTTTTAATGTACCAGACAGACCGGGCGGGCGGGGTTTAATGGCGTGCTTAACTAAACTGGTGGTTTCTAATTACATCAAAATTACATGTATCAGGCATAACATTATGACCACTGACAGGTACAGTGGCTGATGATCCTTCATCATGGCTGTTGTAAGTGGGCGGGATTTATTGTCCTCTGGCGTCCCGTGACTCTCAGTCAATCAATCAATCAATCAAATTTTATTTGTATAGCACATTTCAGCAGCAAGGCATTTCAAAGTGCTTTACATCATAACAAACACAAAGCTGTCTCCTGGTGCAGAATGGAGCATTCTGGTTCAGGCAGATGGTCATAATGTTATGCCCGATCTGTGTAAACAGTGAGGCGGCCTTCAGAAGGTTCTGGTTCTGCTGAACATTTCCAATTTCTTCTTCTTCTGTGACTTTAACATCCCTTTTGTCCTGATCCATCCTGACCTCCAGCGTCGCAATGACCTCCAGGGCCGCTTTGCTCGCCTGGTTCAGATTCGGGTTTTGTGCGTCCAGAACCGCTTCCTCCTCATGCAGAGTCCTGGTCCGTCCCGCCTGCAGCCGCTCTTGGTCCAGCAGCATTAAGGTGCGCTCCTATCTGCAGTACGTGAAGCGGAAGCTCCGCCCCCCTCCCACTCCTCCCTACAGCCACGTGTGCCAGGTGGGCGACCCGGTCCTGCGCTGCCGGGCCGCCGCCGTGGACCCGGCGGCCATAGCGAGCCCAGAGATCCAGCGGGTTCTGGTAACCATGGTGACGGTGATGAGGAGGCTGCAGTGCGTGGGTCTGAGCGCGCCGCAGGTGGGCGTGCCGCTCCGCATCCTGATGCTGGAGTATCCCTGGAACCTGTTTGAGGCGGTTCCGCCCGCGACCCGGCAGGCCCTTGGCTTCTCCATCCAGCCGCTCCGGATCTTCCTGAACCCGGAGCTCCGGGTTCTGGACAGCAGCACGGTTCTGTCTCAGGAGGCCTGCGAGAGCGTCTCGGGCTTCTCCGCCGCTGTGCCGCGGTTCCGGTCCGTGGAAGTGTCAGGTACGTCTGGAAACCCGTCCAGAAGCTGATCTGCCAGTTCTGAAAACCCAGAAAGGTTCTGGTGGTCCAGGAGGAAACCAACCCATGAAATGATTCCATTTTGTCCTCTTTAATGTAGCAAAGCATCAGAACTGATCAGGAAAGGAGGATGGTTCTGATCGGTTCTGATCAGTCGAGCTCTACTGATGGAGTAGATTTATGGTATTTCTGTCTGGTGAAATGACCTTTGAACTCTGTAAACAACCTGAACTTTAGGGGTTCTGCCTCCTGTTTTTCAGGCCTGAATGAGAAAGGTCAAGAGGTCACCTGGCAGGCGAGCGGCTGGCCGGCCCGGATCTTGCAGCACGAGATGGACCACCTGGATGGAGTTCTGTTCCTGGACCGCATGGACTCCAGAACCTTCATCAACATCAACTGGCAGGAGCACAACGAGTAGCGCCAGCCGGCCCCGGGCACACGCAGCGCCCGCCACATGGCGCAGAGCTGGATCCCGGTTCTGGTTCTGGTGGACCAAACGGGTCAATTAAAATCTATTTAAGATTAAATGAGTTGAATCTGATCTTCATCAGACTGAGAACAAAAGATGTTCTGGGCTCGACCCGGTTCCGGTCCAGCTGGTATCAGAATGTTTCAGAACCAGAACTGAGAGCAGATACTGAGCAGAAGTCCAGGTCCAGGAACCTCAGACCCATCAGGGGGGTCTGAGGTTCTTTGACAAACTGAACTTTTTCCATCAACAGGAACCTCCAGAACCATCGGAACCGACTGTGTGGATTTATTCCCATGACGGAAATAAAGGGACATTTCTCTGATTTTCTGAGTTTTAATCTGATCTGAAACATTTTAGCAACGGAAAAGTGAAACCAAGCAAACAACGAAACCCTGGAAGGGCCGGGTCAACACCGGGCCGGGTCAACACCGGGTCGGGGTCAGTCAGGTTTTGCCTGAGGCCCAGTATCACCTGGGGCATGAAGCCCAGCTCTGGGGCATGAAGATGAAAGCATCTCTGTGTTTGCAGGACAATTAGGAAAATAAACTTCAACATCAGACGTTGGGTTTTATTCACAAACAAGTTGGAAAAAAAGATATTCCTGCCGATATTTTGCTAATTTGCTCGCTGCTCCGCGGGCCGGCCTCTGAACAGCCACTCATCCATTTTGCTAAATAATTATATTGGTGTTGAGAAGCACAAGCAGGCCTCCAGCAGGAGCTCAAACTTTCTGCCCCCCTGGTCAGGACCTGCTTTATGATTAATGATCAAATCAGACAGACAAACTTTTTACTGCAGGAACCGAAAACAGAGACCTGGCAACCTGCAGGCAGGATATGGCAACCTGCAGGTAACAGCAACGTGTGAGAAGGACCTGCTGCAGCAACAGGAAGGGGGACGGACCTCAGTCAGTCTGATACCTTATATGGAAATGGGACCATTGCACACCGGAAGTGAAGGGGGCGCTATTTCCTATATTATCCTCCCGTTTTTATTTTCTTTTGAAATCTGTGATATATTTTCACCTTTAGGAAGGATTTTTACTCTCAGCATGTATTTAAATTCTCTCTTTTATTTACTTCAGTGCAGATCACAGTTTGTATTCTAAAGGTGTTCTTCTAAATCTGCTCCTTAGTCGCATCTTTTCGGCCTGATACTGCCTCTAGTGGCGAGGGGAGGTAACACAACTAATATAATTGCATTCCTAAAAGTCTTTATTAATAATTCTGGCATTACTGGAACTGTAAGAGATGAGTTTCCTCCCAAAACATTATACCTTTTCATTTTCTTAAGGAGCTAATTAAATGACATAAGACGTCAAAGTGATTCCAGTTTCACTTGATGACCGACCTTTTAAAACTGAGGCTAATTTTAAATTCCTTGTGTCGTTCCTGGACAGTCAGCTCAACTTTGCTGAAAAACACTGACATCCAGTGATCTTGGTGTTACTAAACCAGAGCTTGTGCACCAGACGATGTTGAGTGTTTTAACTTTTCATCTCCTCGGCTGGTTTGGTCTCAGGATCTGCAGACTAACAGAAAATCTTTTAATAAAACTTTCACTGGCAGGTAGAACAGCAGGTAAATGGTGATGAAACCAAAAACAACCTTATTGTCTCAACTGTTTGCTGAAAGATCCTGGAAGATGGCAGGAGTATTTTATCAGAGAGCATCCATCCTCTGGGTTCATCAGTTTGACCCTCTGAGCTCATGAAGGCCTTACTGTTTTCCTCTGGCAACTAAGAATCTATTAGAAATCATTGATTGACAGGAAAATAATTATTCTTAACCAAACTAAATGATAACATTTACCTGTAGCTTGATAAGTGTTTTTGCTCTATTCACATGTTGATAATGTGATTCTATGAATATGATTTATTTTATTGTTTTAGAGTCAAAGGAAAATTTCCACCTTGATGGACTAAATAGTTTCATCTTATTTTTTTCTATATATTAGACTCTACCAATAAAAAGTCTCTCAGAATAATATACATGGCACCGTAAAAACAAAAATGTGAATTTTTGCTTGCATCTGTTTAACAACCTGGTTGTAAGAACAACCAGATTTGTTAACACATTTGTTTGTTATTGACTGTGGCTCAATTAATTTTCCCATGTATACATTGTAAATTATATTTTACAATTTCTTTTGTTCCCCCTATGATTGCTGGCAATATATATTTATTATTTATAGTGTATAAAAGTCTTGTCTATGTCATTTTAGTTAGCTCTGATGGTGTTTTACAAGACAATTTATCTTTCACGGTTTCAGTAATACCAGAATTAATATTAAATAATAAAGATTTTGTGGTATTTTGATCTAGTAATGTAATTATATTAGTTGTGTTTCCTCCCCTCGCCACTAGAGGCAGTATCAGGCCGAAAAGATGCGACTAAGGAGCAGATTTAGAAGAACACCTTTATAATACAAACTGTGATCTGCACTGAAGTAAATAAAAGAGAGAATTTAAATACATGCTGAGAGTGAAAATCCTTCCTAAAGGTGAAAATATATCACAGATTTCAAAAGTAAATAAAAACGGGAGACCATGGATAATACAGGAAATAGCGCCCCCTTCACTTCCGGAGTGCAATGGTCCCATTTCCATATAAGGTATCAGACTGACAGCGGTCCGTCCCCCTTCCTGTTGCTGCAGCAGGTGGAGTTGCAACGTGTTGCTCTGTCAGGCACTGAGGTTCGGCTCATTGAGCTGGAAAAGCAGGAAGTCCTCAGACGGAGGTGGACAGGTCGGTTGACAGGTGGAAGCTGCGTCCGCAGACGCAGGTCAGCGGGTTCTTGTACCAGCAGTCCCTGCAGAACTCGTCGCCGCAGTAGAGGCACAGGACGCGCGGCGTCCCGCAGCAGGACTTCCCACAGGAACACGTCCCCAGGCGGCGGGTCCGGTGGGCCGAGCGGCACAGACCGCCCTCCACGCAGGCGGCGCCGTGGACGGCTCTGCAGGTGAGGCACAGCAGGTGGGGGTTGGCGCTGGCCGCTTCGCAGTGGTAGGTGATTGGCTGAGAAGCGGCTGTGTCCTCGGGGACGGCGTCTCGGGGACGCTCCTCCCCTGTCTCCGGCCCGGTCTCTGGGACGCCGCTCGCCGGCTCCACCTGGTGGCGCTGCAGGTTGCAGTCGCTCAAGTGGACGCAAGTGATGTCATGGAGGACACCGCAGTCCAGGCAGCGCTGGAGACGGAGCGGAGGCGCACAGAGACAGCCGCAGAGGTCATGGGGTCGCCCTCTGTCCGCCTCCAGCGGCGGAGGGACGACCGGACCAAACCTCCTGCTGCGGGGCGCCGGCATCGGCCCGTTGCTGCACCGCTGGCCACCAGGGGGCGCCCCGCTGTCGTCCCGGTACAGGTCCAACTCTCCCTCTGCGTCCTCCGGGACGGACAGCAGCCGCTCAGCGTTGTCAATGGCAACCTGTACAGAGACAAACATCCAGCTTCAATCGCTTCCAGTGGCAGAAGAAGTGGGCCTTAAGAACCAACCGGGCCAGAACCAAATCCTGGCAGAAGCTGCACTCAGACACCTGCAGGTCAAAGGTCAGACTCCTTTGACCTGCAGTCCTCCATCATTTCCAGACTTGGAGCTCCTAAAGTATCACTGACACAACAAAATGATTTGAAAAGACAAATTTAATTTTGCCAACACAAAAGATTTTAATAATAAATATTTCTCACAGATTACTGAAAGTAGAGCAGCAATGCCATCTTGTGACATAATCAGGGTAAGTCAAAACGTAGCAGTCGAACTGCGCGTGTATCCGCCATGTCTACCAGCAAACGATCGCTCCGTATTTTCATCAGTTAAAAACTTTTTGACTTTTGTGTGCGAGTCCCTGTAAAAATGAGACAAACGTTTCCATGGTGAGGAAGCTGAAGCTCTGCAAATTATTTCAGTAGCATAATTGTAAATAGTTTAAATAGAATATATTGTTGCTTTCTTTCTACAACATGAACACAGGAGAATATCCCTAAGAAAAAAACAGAAATATTTACAGTTATCAGAAGGAGACGTACGTTCAGATCCAAACCGTTGCCGTTTGAGTCATCGTCACTTCCTGGACTTTATGGATCAATAAGTAATAAATATGGCTGCCGGCTCCCTCCTCTTCATCACTCCATATGGATTCTTCCTCCAAAACGGCAGAGAAATCGCTCTGATCATTTCCCTCTGTTACTCGGCCGTTTAAGGTTTGACTTACCTAATGACGTCACAAGATGGCGCCGGCGTTTGACCCAATTATTACTGAGGAAAACAACAACCTGGTGGAATTTATATGATTCTGTGATTAATATTCATTATTAAAAGCTTATGTGTTCACAGAACAAATATAGTAGGTCATGTTTTCAATCATGGAAGCGGTTTTATCATGTCAGCTATATTTAAAGGGCCGGTTACGGTTTAGAACCACCTGGTCAGCACCAGGTAAGAGTCAGCACCAGGTGAGGGTCCGCTTGGAGGTTCTGAAGCAAATCGGGCTGAACTGGGTTAACGGTTCTGCTATAAATATTTTAATGGTTTCTCAGTTAAATGCTGAAATTCACCTTTAAGAAGAAGCCCCTGCAGGGAATCGGAGAAAATAAAGACGAGACTTGGAGACGAGGTCAAAGTTCAGGGGCCATACCTGCAGCAGCTGGCCTTGCCGCCGCTCCCGCACCACGCCGAGCTCCCAGCGGGCGCCGCCACGCTTCCCCAGGGCGGCCAGCAGGAGGCGACACTCGCAGCGGGCCAGGAAGAAGGCGCAGGCCAGGCGCAGCAGCTCCCGCGGCGCCGCCGGGCCGCCGGCCGGCTGCAGGCGCAGCAACCGGGTCTGGGCCGGGCCGGGCCGGTACCCCAGCAGGCCGAACACTTCCTCGGTCTGTGGCCCCGAAAGTACCGGAGCTACGCAGTGGGTGAAGGTACCGGAGTACATCTGGACCAAAGCAGAAGAAACGTCACATCGTTTAGCGCTCAGGAGGCTTCATGCTAACTTTATGCTAACATTGGCTCAGTTTAGAAAGGCCTGCAAAACGTCCTGCGCCTTTAAGAACATCGGGCGCCCCCCAGAGGCGAGTGCAGCTTCACAAACCAACTCAGCTTTTCATTAAAGATCTACATTACAGACCAAAAGTTTGGACACACCTTCTCATTCAATTCATTTATTTTTATGACTATTGACATTGTAGATTCACACTGAAGGCATCAAAACTATGAATTAACACATGTGGAAATATAAACAAAAACGTGTGAAAAAACTGAAAATACACTTTATATTGTAGTTTCTTCAAAGTAGCCACCTTTTGCTTTGATTACTGCTTTGCACACACTCTGCATTCTCTTGATGAGCTTCAAGAGGTCGTCACCTGAAACAGTTTTCACTTCACAGGTGTGCCCTGTCAGGTTAATAAGTGGGATTTCTTGCATTATCAATGGGGTTGGGACCATCAGTTGTGTTGTGCAGCAGTCAGGTGGACACACAGCTGATAGTCCTTACTGAATAGACTGTTAGAATTTGTATTATGGCAAGAAAAAAGCAGCTAAGTAAAGGAAAACGAGTGGCCATCATTACTTTAAGAAATGAAGGTCAGTCCATCTGAAACATTGGGAAAACTGTGAAAGTGTCCCCAAGTGCAGTCGCAAAAACCATCAAGCGCTACAAAGAAACTGGCTCACATGAGGACGGCCCCAGGACAGGAAGACCAAGAGTCAGCTCTGCTGCGGAGGAGAAGTTCATCCGAGTCACCAGCCTCAGAAATCGCAGGTCAACAGCAGCTCAGATTAGAGACCAGGTCAATGCCACACAGAGTTCTAGCAGCAGACACATCTCTTACACACCTCCAGGCTGTGTAAGGGCTCTTTGACCAAGAATGAAAGTGATGGGGTGCTGCGCCAGATGACCTGGCCTCCACAGTCACTGGACTTGAACCCAATCGAGATGGTTTGGGTTGAGCTGGACCGCAGAGTGAAGACAAAAGGGCCAACAAGTGCTAAACATCTCCGGGAACTCCTTCAAGACTGTTGGAAGACCATTTCAGGTGACGACCTCTTGACCTCTGCATCCTCTTGAAGCTCATCAAGAGAATGCCACGAGTGTGTGAAGCAGTAATCAGAGCAAAAGGTGGCTACTTTGAAGAACCTAGAATATAAGACATATTTTCAGTTGTTTCACACAGTTTTGTTTAGTACATAATTCCACATGTGTTAATTCATAGTTCTGATGCCTTCAGTGTGAATCTACAATTTCCATAGTCATGAAAATAAAGAAAACTCTTTGAATGAGAAGGTCCAAACTTTTGGTCTGTATTGTATGTTTAGTTCAAGGACTTTAAATAAAACATGTTGGAGAGAAATCAGCTAAATTAGCAGATCTGGATCATTACAGACGAACCGTTTGGTTTTCAAACTGAATGATCATTACTAGACAGTAATTAGCTGTAATTAATCCGGTTCATTAGGGTCATGGTAAAAATTACAATAAGGTCACATCTGCTAGCAGGTCATATGAAATGTTGTGAACCAAAATAACTATTTGGGTTTCTTGTACGAGGTTGGAAGGTTGTTTTCCATCAGGACCAGATAGTTTTTATTCCTTGTATGAAACCTGGCACTGCCTGCAGAGCTGGGTTAGCCTAGCGTCCAGGCTGGCTTGATTATTGATTGTCTTCTGGACTCTGGGTTGTGCACAAGGCATCAATAAACCGATTGACTGATTCTACCTGGACACGACAGTGAGTTACCTTGATGACCCGGTACTCCTCCCTCCACGGGCCCAGGTACAGGTTCAGCGCCGCCTGCTCCAGAACCTCGAAGGTCCGGGCCAGCCCGCGCAGACCCGGACCGCGCCGGGCCTCCAGAACCTCCTCCATCAGCCGCAGAGGCTCCAGGCCCAGGCCGTGCAGCTCCCGGGGGTCGGAGGTCGCCAGGAGACCCTCAACCTCTGACCTCAACGCCTCGTCCTGACAGGCCCGGCACGACCCCCAACCCAGGATCTGCTGCTCCAGAACCCGGTCGTACTCCCCGACCAGGTCCACACCGCGCATCTCTGCGGAACGAGAAGAACATCAGAACCGGGACCAGAACCGAGACCAGAACCGGGACCGGGACCAGAACCAGAACTGGAACCAGGACCGGGACCAGGACCAGAACCCAGCAAGTGGTCCTTCATCGTGAGGAAGAGGAGGATCGTGGCTTTACTATTCATCACTAATGAAATCTGAAAAGTGTGGAGTGTTTTTATATCCCTCCTGTCTGAGTCAGAACTCTGCAGAACCTCCTGGGTTCTGGCGTCTTCAGCCGTTTTCCCACATATTCCGATGTATTCAGGTTTGGACTTTGACTAGGCCGTTCCAATCCATGAATGAGCTCTGACTGAACCATAATATTTCTGGCTGCTGTAAGATGAACTTTGACCCCAGTCTCAGCTGAGTGTCTTGATTATCTCTGCCCGTCTTCCCACAGTATGACGCTGCCGTCACCATAATAAATAGCTATTTAAAACATCTTAATTTGTAAAATTGTGAAAATGATGTAAACTATGGAGCACTTTCGCAAACTTTTACTGTTTTAATCAGTGATGATGTCAGTTCCTGTCTCTCCAGTTCCAGAAAATAAATCCAGAATTAATAAAACCAGACAGGAACAGGAACCGAAAGTGTAAGTTTAAATATAATCAAACAGGTGAATCAGTCTCTGTGTTCAGTTATCATTAGTTCTTCTGAACCAGCTCCTTACAGCAGTGGTCCCCAGGCCGGTACCGATACCGGTACCGGGCCACGGTACTAAAAAGGTTGGGGACCTCTACTGTTCAGAACCGGAAGCTAACTTCCATGCCCTTAACCCTGAAGTTTGGTTGTGATTCAAGATAACTGAATCCCAAGATTCTTTTTTTTAACATTTAAAAGAATGCAAAAATAAAAAATTAGGGATGTTTTTTTTAAATCAGTTCAAAATAAGATTTTAAACTTTAGTTTTCCTTCTGTTTCACTTTTTATCATTATTTTATGGAACTGCCACAATCTGCCAATAAAGTTTGAGCTCAACTGAAACTTCAGCAAGAAACCTGAAGGAGGTTCTGACCGTCTAAGAGTTGGAAGAAATTAGTTCCTTTTTTGGACCGGGACCAGAACCAGAACCCGCAGTGAATCCAACCCAAATAAACCCAGATTATATTTGATTACATGATATAAAATAGCAGGTAACCAGTGAAATCCTGTGTATTTTTTAACATCAGTGGCCCAGATTGGATCAGAACCAGAATTGTGCTGCTCTGGACCCAACACTGATGGTTCTGGTTTTTGTCTTTCCACTCCAACATCGTCTGTGTTTCAGAACCAACCAGTTGCTCTTCATTGCTTCATAAACTGCAGCTAATGCAGAGTCAATGCAGATCAACACTAAGCTTAACTGGTCCCACTGGTCTCACTGGTCCCAGTTCTGCGGTTTTAAAACTCAGCTCTGTTGATTCATTTAATTGCTAAAACAATTTCTTTCCAGATAAATGAAAACGTTTCCAAACCATAAACCATGTTTTCAAGAATCTGAAGGATCGGTAAAATAATTCGGTTCAGATTCGGTTCGGTTTAAAACTCTAGATAATCAAAACTAGATCTGGTTCCTTCAACTGATCCATTCATGACCCACCGAACCGGACCCTAACTTCAGCGCCGTTTAAAGTTCTGAGGTTGAGTCAAAGTAAAGTTCGGTCCCGTCCCGGATCCGCCCCGAATAAAAGCTCGGTTCTGGTCAACTCCAAACGCCTTAATTCCGAGGTTCGGCACCACCCAGGCTTTCAGTAATTCTCAAAATAAAACACATTTCTGCTTTTTCTCAAAGAACTCTCGGTTCTGAAGCCAGCCCTGGATCAAACACCGAGTGCAGGCGGACGGTTCGGACACGGGTCCAAACAGAAGAAGAAGAAACAACCTTACCTTCAGCTGGACCGCTCGGCTCTTCTTCTTCTTCTTCTTCTTCTTCTTCTCTGTGGTAGAGGATCGCAAGCCACTTATCGGTGCACAGCGCCACCTCCTGTTCATGAGTGGAACATCCTGACTTTCCACCCACCGGATCCAGTCTCTGACTTTTCTGTCATGGATATAAATGAATAAAGTTTCTCTTTATTTTCTTTATTTTTTCCAGGTTTTTGGTGGTAAAAAGACAATATTTATATTTCAGTTGGCCACTTTGGGTGGGAGGAAGAGGAGGATGAGGGGGAGGGGGAGGAGCCTCGTCATCGATGAGGTAAATATTATTACGTGTTTTGGGTATTTCCCAAAACCTGAAAGGTCAAAGGTCAACTGAAGAGCTGCGTGAGTATGAATGCCTCATGTGACAGAAGGAAGGAGGGAGACTAAACGAGATTTTACTTTAATATAAATGTGTAAACAACATTTCAAATAAAATAAACATGTTTATTAATACAAAATAAACAGTAAGGATATAAACTCAGCCAAAATGTTTTTACACTCAATGGTATTTTCACACATAGATTACTGCATCACAACCTGGTCACTCACTGGAGATACATTATTAAAACCAATAGAAATGTTATTCAAAAAGTCGATAAAAATCCTTGATCAAAAGCCTCTGTCATATCATCAGTGTCATATTTTTGGAAAAATATAACATGCTTAATTTTGAAAACTTTATTAATTTTAAAAATTACAATAAGGTCACATCTGCTAGCAGGTCATATGAAATGTTGTGAACCAAAATAACTATTTGGGTTTCTTGTACGAGGTTGGAAGGTTGTTTTCCATCAGGACCAGATAGTTTTTTATTCCTTGTATGAAACCTGGCACTGCCTGCAGAGCTGGGTTAGCCTAGCGTCCAGGCTGGCTTGATTATTGATTGTCTTCTGGACTCTGGGTTGTGCACAAGGCATCAATAAACCGATTGACTGATTCTACCTGGACACGACAGTGAGTTACCTTGATGACCCGGTACTCCCCCTCCACGGGCCCAGGTACAGGTTCAGCGCCGCCTGCTCCAGAACCTCGAAGGTCCGGGCCAGCCCGCGCAGACCCGGACCGCGCCGGGCCCTCCAGAACCTCCTCCATCACCGCAGAGGCTCCAGGCCCAGGCCGTGCAGCTCCCGGGGGTCGGAGGTCGCCAGGAGACCCTCAACCTCTGACCTCAACGCCTCGTCCTGACAGGCCCGGCACGACCCCCAACCCAGGATCTGCTGCTCCAGAACCCGGTCGTACTCCCCGACCAGGTCCACACCGCGCATCTCTGCGGAACGAGAAGAACATCAGAACCGGGACCAGAACCGAGACCAGAACCGGGACCGGGACCAGAACCAGAACTGAACCAGGCCGGGACCAGGACCAGAACCCAGCAAGTGGTCCTTCATCGTGAGGAAGAGGAGGATCGTGGCTTTACTATTCATCACTAATGAAATCTGAAAAGTGTGGAGTGTTTTTATATCCCTCCTGTCTGAGTCAGAACTCTGCAGAACCTCCTGGGTTCTGGCGTCTTCAGCCGTTTTCCCACATATTCCGATGTATTCAGGTTTGGACTTTGACTAGGCCGTTCCAATCCATGAATGAGCTCTGACTGAACCATAATATTTCTGGCTGCTGTAAGATGAACTTTGACCCCAGTCTCAGCTGAGTGTCTTGATTATCTCTGCCCGTCTTCCCACAGTATGACGCTGCCGTCACCATAATAAATAGCTATTTAAAACATCTTAATTTGTAAAATTGTGAAAATGATGTAAACTATGGAGCACTTTCGCAAACTTTTACTGTTTTAAAAGGTGATGATGTCAGTTCCTGTCTCTCCAGTTCCAGAAAATAAATCCGAATTATAAAACCAGACAGGAACAGGAACCGAAAGTGTAAGTTTAAATATAATCAAACAGGTGAATCAGTCTCTGTGTTCAGTTATCATTAGTTCTTCTGAACCAGCTCCTTACAGCAGTGGCCCCAGGCCGGTACCGATACCGGTACCGGGCCACGGTACTAAAAAGGTTGGGGACCTCTACTGTTCAGAACCGGAAGCTAACTTCCATGCCCTTAACCCTGAAGTTTGGTTGTGATTCAAGATAACTGAATCCCAAGATTCTTTTTTTTAAACATTTAAAAGAATGCAAAAATAAAAAATTAGGGATGTTTTTTTTAAATCAGTTCAAAATAAGATTTTAAACTTTAGTTTTCCTTCTGTTTCACTTTTTATCATTATTTTATGGAACTGCCACAATCTGCCAATAAAGTTTGAGCTCAACTGAAACTTCAGCAAGAAACCTGAAGGAGGTTCTGACCGTCTAAGAGTTGGAAGAAATTAGTTCCTTTTTTGGACCGGGACCAGAACCAGAACCCGCAGTGAATCCAACCCAAATAAAACCCAGATTATATTTGATTACATGATATAAATAGCAGGTAACCAGTGAAATCCTGTGTATTTTTTAACATCAGTGGCCCAGATTGGATCAGAACCAGAATTGTGCTGCTCTGGACCCAACACTGATGGTTCTGGTTTTTGTCTTTCCACTCCAACATCGTCTGTGTTTCAGAACCAACCAGTTGCTCTTCATTGCTTCATAAACTGCAGCTAATGCAGAGTCAATGCAGATCAACACTAAGCTTAACTGGTCCCACTGGTCTCACTGGTCCCAGTTCTGCGGTTTTAAAACTCAACTCTGTTGATGCTCATTTAATTGCAGAAAAATTCCTTTCCAGATAAATAAGAAAACGTTTGCAAACCATAAACCACGTTTTCAAGAATCTGAAGGATCGGTAAAATAATTCGGTTCAGATTCGGTTCGGTTTAAACTCTAGATAATCAAAACTAGATCTGGTTCCTTCAACTGATCCATTCATGACCCACCGAACCGGACCCAACTTCAGCGCCGTTTAAAGTTCTGAGGTTGAGTCAAAGTAAAGTTCGGTCCCGTCCCGGATCCGCCCCGAATAAAAGCTCGGTTCTGGTCAACTCCAAACGCCTTAATTCCGAGGTTTCGGCACCACCCAGGCTTTCAGTAATTCTCAAAATAAAACACATTTCTGCTTTTTTCTCAAAGAACTCTCGGTTCTGAAGCCAGCCCTGGATCAAACACCGAGTGCAGGCGGACGGTTCGGACACGGGTCCCAAACAGAAAAAAGAAACAACCTTACCTTCAGCTGGACCGCTCGGCCTTCTTCTTCTTCTTCTTCTTCTTCTCTGTGGTAGAGGATCGCAAGCCACTTATCGGTGCACAGCGCCACCTCCTGTTCATGAGTGGAACATCCTGACTTTCCACCCACCGGATCCAGTCTCTGACTTTTCTGTCATGGATATAAATGAATAAAGTTTCTCTTTATTTTCTTTATTTTTTCCAGGTTTTTGGTGGTAAAAAGACAATATTTATATTTCAGTTGGCCACTTTGGGTGGGAGGAAGAGGAGGATGAGGGGAGAGGGGAGGAGCCTCGTCATCGATGAGGTAAATATTATTACGTGTTTTGGGTATTTCCCAAAACCTGAAAGGTCAAAGGTCAACTGAAGAGCTGCGTGAGTATGAATGCCTCATGTGACAGAAGGAAGGAGGGAGACTAAACGAGATTTTACTTTAATATAAATGTGTAAACAACATTTCAAATAAAATAAACATGTTTATTAATACAAAATAAACAGTAAGGATATAAACTCAGCCAAAATGTTTTTACACTCAATGGTATTTTCACACATAGATTACTGCATCACAACCTGGTCACTCACTGGAGATACATTATTAAAACCAATAGAAATGTTATTCAAAAAGTCGATAAAAATCCTTGATCAAAAGCCTCTGTCATATCATCAGTGTCATATTTTTGGAAAAATATAACATGCTTAATTTTGAAAACTTTATTAATTTTAAAAACAGTTGCCTTATTTACAAAGTTCTTCATGGACTTGCTCCACCTCCACTTGCTATACACTTTAAACAAAGAGCTGAGCGAAGTCTTGGCACCAGGGCGTCTTCCAGAGGAGACCTGGACCCTCACAGAAAAACATTTGGGCAAACGGTTCTGTCAATCAGAGGGAGTCACTTCTGGAACAGTGTGCCGGCTGGATTAGAGAGTGTTCCACCTATAGTGCGTTTAAAGAACACTTGAAATAGTTTATTATAACTTCTCAGACATGTTCTCATTTTAACTAACTTTTATTGTATCTTCTGTGAATGTTTGTCAATGTGATTCCTTGATTGTATGTTTATGTCTCTTTGTTGTTTGGGTCTTCCTGTCTTGGGACTACAGATGGAAATGAGCAATTATGCTATAATCTGGCTCATTTACAGTGTGTACAGAAGTATTGATTGTTCATTAATGTGCACTGTCCCTAATAAATTTAAATAAAAATAAATAAAACATGTATAAAATGCTGAGAAATTTGAACAAACATTAGCTCATATGTTGCAGAAATATAAGATTTCTTATCTTTAGTCAATTTCTTTATGCAAACTCAGTCTAACAAAACCAGAGTAGAAATATTAGTCAAGTGAAAGAAAATATTAAGTGCATCGCATTAAAATTCCCCAAAAATGTTACTAAATATTACCAGTACTATCCACTTTTGAACAGATAACAAAATTAGTAGCCTACCCTCGTTAACAAGGACAACATCCTTTTCCACATCACAACCTGTGACCTATCAGCAGAATTAGTTAGCTGCTAACATTAGTAGCAGAATGAATTAGCAGCTGACATTAGCAGCAGAATGAATTAGGAGCTAATGAATTAGCAGCTAACATTAGCAGCAGAATGAATTAGCAGCTAATGAATTAGCAGCTAACATTAGCAGCAGAATGAATTAGCTGCTAACATTAGCAGCAGAATAAATTAGCTGCTAACATTAGCAGCAGAATGAGTTAGCTGCTAACATTAGCAGCAGAATGAGTTAGCTGCTAACATTAGCAGTAGAATGAATTAGCTGCTGCTAGCGGTGAGCCGCTCTGAAGAACAGACCGCAGTAAAGACCAGAGAAACGGTGAAGCTCTCTGACTGCTGCACAGACAGACAGTGTGAAACACCAAAACTACAAAATGTAAACTATTTTATATATTTATTTTAGTAAAATATAATAAAGCTTATGCGTGGCTACTGGTTTATATCTTCTGACTGCATCCAAAAAGTTGCACATTTAAAAAAAAATAAAGTGCCAGAAAGTAATTCTATTGAAATAATCAGCTGATCTGAATCTTTGTCATGATGTAATTTCTACAAGACAAAATGAAACATCTGGGTTTATTTGTGTCCATCAGAACCAGAACCTGGACGTTCTCCATTGTGAGCTGTTGCGGCACAGGCAACGCGTGACCTGGGGTAGAACCAGACCGAACCGGACCGGCCTCATGTGCATCAGCTGAACTCACCAACCAGTACGAAGAACCAACTCCCTCCACCAGATGGCGCTGCTTCGCTGCATGATTCACTCATTCATAACGATCTGATCTCTAATTATTTATTATGAGGTTATCGGTATATATTTATCTGAGCACTTATAATTTGATGCTACAGTAGAACCAAACGGGTCGAACCGGTATAACAATATATAAAAATATAATATTTATCAGCGTCATAAAGATCTTTAATAATAATAACTGTAATAATAATCTACCACTAATAATAATAGCAATGGGGCAGATGCATAACACGTTGATTGGCTTTTAATGGACAGCTAAAATAAATAATTTGTGCAACGCCTGCAAACTGAATTTAATTCTACTGTAATCATAATTTCAACTCGGTTTCATCCATATTCTGAGGCATCAGAGAGCAAAGCTCCAGACCCTCCAGGCGGGCGGAGCTTGAGGGCGGAGCCGCTCCTCCGCCTCGGTCTGCAGCTCGCTGCGGCCCAGAAGCGGTCCGCTTCAGGTCCAGTTCACACGAACCAGAACCTTCTCTGCTTGTCCATTTGTGGCCATGTCCAACTCAGACCGGGTCGTGTTGGTTCTGGGAGGAGCGGGGACGGTGGGCTCTGGCATCGTCAAAGCCCTGCTGGATAAAGGTCTATTATTATTATTATTGTTGTTATTATTATTATTATTACTGTCATTATTATTATTGTTATTATTACTGTCATTATTATTATTGTTATTATTATTGTCACTCTTAGAACAGTTTTTCGCCTCGTATTTTAGTTTTTCTGAGTTTTCCTTGTTTTCAATATTTTCCAGCCATGAACTGCTGAACTATTTATAATATTAATACTCTTTTAAGCGATTTCATGCGTAAAACCAGCCGAACTGGAACCGAAACAACCAACGTTCCTCCAAAATCTATAATCTCACATTTTTAGTCCAATTGAGAGCATAAAGTTATTAACTGAAGCTCAACCAACATGGGAATCAACTCCTTCTCTTGAGGCGGGTCCAGATGGATGATGTTCTGAAAAGTCCAGAATGAACCAGATTGTCCTCTGAAGCATCTTGTTGCTAAATCAGAGCAACAGCGAATCTCACAGGAGAGGAAAGTTTAAAGCCTGTAGAAAGAAGATGGATTTGGGGTTTCGTTTTTTAAGCTGTGTTTTAGTTGCTGAGTTGTGTTGTCGCTCCGTTTTCAGGGTTCAAGGCGGCGGTGATCTCCAGAGATGGCGGCCGACTGGAGAGACTCCGGTCCTTTGTCTCTCCCAGCAGCCAGGACAACCTCATCGCTGTAGTGGGGAATGTGGGTGAGTTGGCCCACAGCATGACGCTTCTCCTGGTGAATGGCAGTAACAGAACAACAGCAGAACATTATGACCACCTACCAGGTCCTGTCTTTCTGCTGGCGCAGCTGACGGACTCCAGGAAGTAGTTGTGTCCCAAAAGATTTATAGCTTAGCTGCTAGCATGTAGAGCAAGAGTTCTGCTCAACAGGTGGGGATGGGTAAGTGGGTTTCCATGGTGACCCAGAGGTCCCATTTCTTCAACCATGTTTGCTGCTTAACTTCTCAATACTTGAATTTTATGCTGAGTGTAAAACTGCGGATGCAGAACATCAACATGTTAGCATGCTAACATTAAATTAACAGTTAGCGTACCAACCTTAATCCAACATGTTAGCATGCTAATGTTAAATCAACATGTTAGCATGCTAACGTTAAATCAACAAGTTAGCATGCTAACGTTAAATCAACAGGTTAGCATGCCAACCTTAAATCAATATGTTAACAATGCTAATGTTAAATCAATATGTTAACAATGCTAATGTTAAATCAGTGCGTTAATTTAACATGAACCTGAAATCAACAGGTTAGCGTGCCAACCTTAACACAACGTGTTAGCATGCTAACGCGATAATTCAAGGTTGGAACGCCATGAGGACGTGCTCTCCGTGTGTCCAGGCTCAGAGGACGGCGCGCAGCAGGCGAAGCACCAGCTGCTGCAGCAGGTGGGGAAGGTGACGGACGTGGTTTCTGCCCTGGGCTTCAGCTGGTGGCAGGGCGGCCCGCCACACACCCAGACCCTCCAAGACCTGCACTGGGTCAGCACACACACAGCCTGCAGCACACAGTGATCATGCATGTCCCCTGCTGTCCTCATGCGTCCTGCCTGTCGTCCTCTGCAGGTTTTGGACGCGCTGCTGTTCAGCACCTTTGTCTCCTGGAAAACGTTCTTCCCCCTGGTGAGGGACGATCCGTCCTGCAGCTACACTTTCATCACAGGTAACCGTGGCAAAGTATTCAAACCCCGGGATGCTCTCACGCTGCGTCGCCATTGGCAACAAGAATCAGAAGCAATAAACTCCTTTGACTAGGCCATTCCAGCTCATCAATCTGACCTCTGATTCATGGGCTGCCATAAATCAGAGGGCTGGTCGCCCTGTTGGAAGTTGAACTTTGACCCCACATTTTCCTCCAGGATTGTCCTGATTTAGCTGCGGCCATCTTCCCACAGCATGATGCTGCCACCACCATGTTCCACTGTACAGATGCTATTTGTTCTTTAATGTCCTCTAACAAACCCTGAAGAAACATGTTGGGGAGGGGCAGCTCCCAGTAACCCCAGTCTGCTCCGTGTGGTTCTGCCTCCAGGGGGAGCCGGAGAGCAGCTACTGATGCCAGGGACCGGCTTCCTGACGGTGGGCGCCGCCAGCGCGCTGGCCTTCTGCCAAGTGCTGCGAGACGAATACCCGCAGGTAGACTGCAGGCTGTGCCAGGTGAGAGGGGGCTGACCCCTAGCTCTGACCTCTGACCCCTCCCAGCCCTCTTAATGATTTTATGTTTGTTTTGCTGAATCTGCCACTTTTTATGGTTCATCTCCCAGCATGCAGTTCTTCCAGCCTCCTCTCTTCCTCTCCAACAGGTGAAGATCAACACAGGTGTGGCGACTCCGGAGCGCCTGGCGCCCGGCTACCTCAACCATCTGGACCTGGGCGTCGCCGTGGCAACCTTGGTGGAGCGAGGAAGCTCCTCCCACCGCGTGTTCACCGTCAGCAGCCCTGCGGACCTGCAGACCCAGCTGCTGGAAGGGAACCTGTAGAACCCAACAGAACCGGTTCTGGTTCCGTCCAGATTCAGGCTAAAAGAATTCCTGTAAAATTTTCTGTCCAAAACATTAAAACATGTTGAAAAGAAAAACCTGAGGAATTCTGGGAGATTTTTTTGACAAATGGAGTTCTGGAGAAACGTTCTGGTTCCGGTTCTGGTTGCTCCTGCTGATGGATCGCCTGTGGCAGG
This sequence comes from Poeciliopsis retropinna, assembly GCA_010277075.1. NCBI lineage: Eukaryota > Metazoa > Chordata > Actinopteri > Cyprinodontiformes > Poeciliidae > Poeciliopsis > Poeciliopsis retropinna. The sequence goes on from VMRM01000005.1 coordinate 27,239,263, forward strand.
TTGCTGTGTTGACGCAGGCTGATGAGTTTCCGGCTGACAGCCGACCGGACGCAGCGAAGCTGAAGGAAATTGTGTCAGATCGGGTCGCTGCGATTCGTTTCTGACGAGTCCTGGGCCGACCCGGAATCTGCTGCAGATCCTTGGACTACTGGAGGAAGAGACTCGATGACCCGCCTGGTTCTGGGTCCAGGAGGATCTGCTCTCAGACTGGCAGTCAGTGCAGTTAGTCAGGTTGATCAATCCAGCTGAGGCTCAACTTCCTGCTGCTCTTCAGAGCATCTGAATTCGAGGAAAACTGTAAAAATGCAGCAACTTTGTAGACGAAAATAATCAAAATTGGTTAAACTGAAAATTAAATACTTTAAAGTACAAACCACAGGGTTAAAATGGCAATAATATAACAATCCAATTGGATCATGAAAGACAATAAACCACAAGTCACTGATTCGTCATTTTGACCTAAATTACAAGTTTTATCAATAACTGCCCTCCACAATTATTTAGCTATGAACGGCTGGACTGCTACTCACTGAAAAATTAACAGTTGAAGGATTTCTTCCTCCCAAAGTAAGAAAATGAGACGTCTGGACGGACGAGAAATAAATAAACTATTTAATAATTAAACAATTTATCTTCTTTAACTTTTCTCACAAAGATACATTATTTTATAAACATTCCCAGTACAGTTTAGATTCCAATCACAGGGTCTTTAACACCTGAACATTTTGTTTTTCTCGTGTTTCTTATACGACAGGAAGGAGGAAACATGCCGGGAATCGAACCCGCGACGGCCGCGTCGAGGACTCAAGGCGCCGCCGCGGCGCCGCCAACATCTCAACATTTTAATGTTACAACTGGAAACAGGATTTTCTGTCTTTTGAAGACATCTTAAATAAAAATGAGGGAGAAATATTCCAGCAGGTTCTCCCAGTTCCACCAGTTTACTGGTGCCGGTTCTTCACTCTGGGTCCGTTCTCCATCTCAGAACCAGAAATCAAAGCCGGTTTCTTTGGACCAGAAATTATTTTAAGACTCAAAATTAGATTTTTGCTTCATAAACAATTGAGAATAAAAGCCGAACTAAATAAATCTTTGGGATGTATAAATTGATCGGATTTAAAACTAAACAATAAAATACAAAGTTACCTGATTGATTTAATGACCCTTGACCTCTGGACAGGTCCTGGCGAATTGAATAAAAACTTAAGAAGAAGAAACTAAATTCTGGAAAAAATAAAAAAACCAAAACCAAGTTTCCCTTCAGTTCTTCACAGCAGGACCGATGTAGGCCTCAGAGGTCATCCTGAAGGTCACCCAGAGTCTGCTCTCATGCTATCACATCCACTGCAAGCAGATTACCCACGATGCCATTCACCAACATGGTGACCCGGTTAGATCATCTGCAGCAGAGTTTAACTCCCACGTTTTGACTGAATAATTCAGTAAATCTGGATTCAGATCTGCTGCTCCAGTTCAGGCTCCGCCCACCAACCAGGTGTTGCACTGAGGAATTATTGAAAACCAGTTGAGACCTGGAGTCTTCTGGTTGGCTGGGAGGCGGAGCCGAGAGCTGCGGCGTCAGAAAATGATGAAGAGTGAGGAAGATGAGGAACAAAATGGAAAAGTAGAAGAAACGGCGAAGTAGCCCCTCCCCCGGTCCGGCATGGCCTGGTCCGGCATGGCCTGGTCCGGCCTGGCCTGGCCTGGCCTGGTCCGGTCCGGGCTATAACTGGAAAGTAACTGCTGCAGTGCTCCCTTTTTCTCAGCCCCTACTGAGCATGCTCAGAACAGCCAGCAGTAAATCCTTCCTGATATCCAGGAACCTCCAGAGCAAAGGTCATGACCTCATCGCCGTCCACCAATCAGAGGCCAGCTTGTGCCCATGGGGGCTCCGCAGGTTGGGGGCGATACTCTGGGTCAACAAGGTCATCTCTTGCTGGCAGAGACTCAACGTAGGCCAGAGCGCTCTGCAGGGAGGTGAGACAGTAACCCTCCTCACCAATCAGGAAGCTGGGAAGACAACAGGAAGTTGGTCAATAAACCAGCAGAAAGTGGTTTTAAACTTGATGCTGAGAAGATCAGCAGCAAAGAGTCAGAAGAAAAAATGTCAACGTTCTGATAGACTGTTAGCCGTTTCCATGACGACTCGCCTCTCATGGATGAACTCCTCCAGGGCGGCGCACTCCGACAGCAGCTGGGGGCACTGGGAGCGCAGCGCCACAAAGGACAGGATGGGCAGCAGGTCATCGGCGCCGCTAAGGGGACAGAGGCAGCCGAAATGATTCATCGTCAGGGTTAGGATTAGGCTTGAATTACAACTCCAGAAACAAGATTAGAAATTGTTAGTTCAGATTATTAATCCCCTCTAGAACCCAGTTCAGAGGTCATTCGGGTTCTAGAGAGTTTTATGGTTCTGCCCTTTTCTTCCCGCTCCAACCGCCTCGTTGACCTCCTGCTTCAGACGCGGCGGCCCAGTTTCAGGCCGGGCCAGCGGGGGAGGGGCGGCTCCAGAACCGGGGCGGTTCCTGCAACAGGGCCGAGTGATTCTGATGAGACCCGACAGCGGCGCTGCCGGGTCACGGAACCCCAGACGGTGCTGGCGGCCTTTCAGAACCGATTTCACGGCTGAAGGAGTCCGAAGCTCAACGAGGTCAAAGACAAGAAAGACTGTTTACTCTAACCGGACCGGCGCCGGCCCGGCAGGTTACTCACATGGCGGCGGCCCGGGAGGCTCCGCCCCCCTTCTGGTTCCGGTAATCCTCGGCACAGCCGCAGATCAGCCGCAGCGTCCGCACTGAAACAAAACAGAACAGAACCGGTTCTTCAGATCCGATTCACAGTTCTGAAGAACCGGCTCATCGGGTTGACAGAGCAAGGAGCGGCAGCCGAGGTCCAGAGTGGTTCTGCCGGGCCTTCACTGGCCTCATAGGAAGGACCAGTTTGGTTTCTGACTGTTCAACATCCTGGTTCTGGTTCTGATAGGTCGGATTTGAGCTTCACGTTGGCCTAACAGAACCGTCAGCAGAAGCAGTTGCTGGTTCTGAAACGGACTGACTCAACTTGCTAAAAACGTTTTGAAAAAGAACCAAACCACAGAAGAAACTGGATCAGAACCAAAAAAATTCTGCTTCTTCTGAGGTCAGACATTTCCAGCGGCACCTTGCGGTCCGATTCTGTGGTTCTGGTAAACCAAACCGCTCTTTTAGAGACCCAGTTCTGATTCCAGCTCTGACTCAGAAGCAGAACCGACCCAAACTGGGTGGCATTCAGGCTGTTGCTAGGATACCAGGCTACCGGGCTTTCCCCAGACAGAACCAGAACCAGGTTTAGGAGCATCTGGATCTCCAGATTGTAATCTGGTTTAATCTCACCTATGCAGTCCAGCTTCCTCTGAGGGCAGCGGTCCTGCAGCAGCAGCTTCAGCTCCTGCACCGCCGCCTCGTAGGGGTAGGAACCTCGGAGCGTGCCGGCGTCTTGGGGGAACAGTTTGAGGGGAACACCGACCTCTGCTGGCGAGGTGCTGCAGTACAGCGCCATGTTCCTCTGGAAGAGCCGCTCTCGCTCGCTGAGGACTCGCCTGAGGAACACAGGAAAACTTTTCACCTGCAGTCAGGAGCAACAAATAATCCCAATAAAGCTGCTAATCCCTGCAGAGTAAACAGATAAATGCAAATATGGAGCATAAACTCTGACTGGACAAATATTCACCCCCTTCCTGCCGGTATTTAGTATCGGCACCTCAGTCTGTCACCTCTCCTATCAGGTTGGAGCGGCGGGCACACAAACATGATTGGCAGCGCTGAGACCCGCCTCCGGGCTCTGACTGTCACCACATGTCACTGACTAACTGCACCTAGAATAAAATCGCTATTTACATCACGTTGACACAAAACGACATCAAACATGTTGTAATTTTGAACAGTTTAAATCCACGAAAGGTCAGGGGTCACAGGCGATTCCATAAAGGCTCACAGTGTACTGGAAAACAAGCAGGAAACTTCTAGAAAGCATATTTCTAAGTAGATAAGACAGACATCAGTGGTGGGGGGCGGAGCTAAAGCCTCGTTAACGTTAAAAGATTATTTCTTTATTTCTACTGTACAAAGGGTGTGAATACTTTTTCTAGGCATAAATTAAAAATATCCGAACATGTTGATGGCGTCGTCTTCTTACGCTCAAACAACAATAAACCTATTCATCGCAGGATAAATGAAAGCTCCACCGGGCGCCAGCGGGCTCCACCGGGCTCCACCGGGCGCCAGCGGGCTCCACCGGGCGCCAGCGGGCGCCACCGGGCTCCACCGGGCTCCACCGGGCGCCAGCGGGCGCCACCGGGCTCCACCGGGCGCCACCGGGCTCCACCGGGCGCCACCGGGCGCCAGCGGGCTCCACCGGGCGCCAGCGGGCTCCACCGGGCGCCAGCGGGCAAACCATTATAACCTGTTTATGTCACGTTAACGACAAACAGCTGAAAAGTTGCCAGGTTTATCAACTGCAGTAGTGATTTCACTCCAACTCCTCCTCTTGACATTTCTGTGGATATTCTTTACAGGAATAAACATTTATGTTGTTTCCACATATCATCTCCGATGTCCGCTGGACTTCGGGTCGCGCCGTGTCAGCTGTTCGGATTCCCCTCTGCGCTTCCTGATTGGCTACTGGTCACGTCCAACAGGCTGCCTTCTCGCTCCCAGTCGGGAAAACCACACAGTGAGAAACTGGCCAAGACTATCCAACATGTTGAATATGCCTGATTTAGATCGGAGCGGTTCTACCGACTGGACCCGACCGGTCATAAGATTGTCCTAAGGGAAAAATCGGTGCAAAACAATCTGGTGTTGTTTGACTTTAGCTCATGAGAGGAGAGCTTTATCTTTATCTAATCTATTGATTATCGAAGAGCAATATAGTTTACCGACTTCCTGCACTCTTTTAGCTGAATGTAGTTTTTATTTCCACTTTGGTTTTATGTTTGGTTTTTATTTAAGTGGATTTTTTGTGAATGGAGACTGAGAATCCGTTTATTTTTGTTTTGTTTACCACTTCCAGAGTTTAATTTTGTTATGAAAGTAAAGTGCATCTATTTTTGCAGGATATCGCTCGGATTATCACATCATTACCGTTACATCAGTTTAAAATGGTCTTCAAACAATATTATCGTTTATCGCAAAGATACGGGTTAGGAGCCGGCGGGCGGGGCCGGCGGGCGGGGCCGCCCGCCACAGCAGAGGACAGGTGTAATACCTGAAGAGAACCAGCAGGGGGCTCCACAGCGGCGTGAAGAAGGCCTCCTCAATGCAGCCCAGACTCAGGTCCTTAAAGGTCGCCGTGTTCAGGCAGTCGAAGGATAGCAGGCAGAGCGACAGCAGCTGATCTGGAACCGAAGCTCAGGATCAATATTCAGAACCCATCGATCAATAATCGGTTGATCGGCTCACCGACGGCTCCGTGGACGTCTCTGACGATGGCCTTCAGGTGTTCTTTAAGAGCTCTGAGCTCCAATTGCTCCAGCTCAACGGAGGGGTCAAAGGTCAGCTCCGCCCGCAGGCCGCCAGAGTCCAGCCGGGACAGGAAGTGCTCCAGGTCCTCAAAGGACTCGTCCCGCTGCGCCGCGTCTTCGCCGTCCAGCGACCTGCTGGTTTCGGTCGGGTTTGGCTCTGTGACGAGTCGACATACAACATTCACCACCGACACGCCGAGACGATGACCTGCTGTGACGGTCGCCGTGGCAACAATCCGCGACGCCCCGCATCGTCTCAGCGGGTCGACGCTCAACTTCACCAACTGAATGTTTCACCTGGAGAGAGCCCGACCTGGACGCTGCGAGAAGACCTGAGGATTGGGGCGGGGCTCTGAGGAAGACTCTGAGGAAGACTCTGAGGAAGACTCTGAGGAAGACTCTGAGGAAGACTCTGGGTGACGATGGGGTACAGCTGGTTGTAGATCCTCAACTGATGTTTCCTCAGCAGCTCCACCAGTGGATGATCAGACCTGGAAGAAACCAGGACCATCAATCCAGACCCAGATATAGATATATAGATGTAGATATATATAGACATAGATATAGATCTATATACATATGTCCCATAATCACCTGAGCAGGTAGGAGAGCAGATTCAGAACCAGTGAGGCATCCGGGTTCTTCTTGATGTTGGTTCTCCACTGTTTAGGCCAGTCCTAGAACCAGAACCACCTTTAGCCAGACCACTCTGGGCCCAGCAGAACCTCTGGCCCAGAACCAGTAGCCCAGAACCTCTGGTCCAGAACCAGTAGCCCAGAACCTCTGGCCCAGCCTTGTGGTTCTCCTCAGCTCTTAGATGTGTCTCTGCTTCAACACACTGGAGTCAAATCCAGAGGTGATCATCAGAACTCTGGAGAACCGGACTGGACCTGGGAGGAGATTCAGCTGCTGGATTCAGGTGTGTTGGACCAGAGAGAGTCTGAGAGTCGCAGAACTTCGTCCCTCCAGAACCAGGACTGCCCAGCCCGGACTAGCAGATGGGCCCATCCCGACTAGAGCAGAACACGGTTGGTACCGAGACGTTCTGCTGGGGGCCAGCTGGTCATAATGATTTGCCGGGTCACTCACGTGGTCCAATTCGTATTCCAGAACCCGGGCGTAGAGAAGCCGCTGCTCCTGCTCCTCTGCAGTCAGTGCTCCAGAGGCAGCAAACCTCCTGTTGAGACCAAACAGACCAGATTAGACCAGATTAGACCAGATTATCCAGGCTCCTGAGAGGTCTGCAGGTCGATCCCCTCCTGGATCCCCTCCTGGATCGACCTGCAGACCTCTCAGGTTCTGGTTCTGGTCTGCATCAGAACCAGAACCAAACATGGAGAAGCAGCATTCAGCTTCTATGCACCACAGATCTGGAACAAACTTCCAGAAAACTGAAAAACAGCCGAAACCCTGAGATCCTTTAAGACTAAAAGCCGCCTGGTTGGCCTTGCTGTTGTGGATCCATAATCAATGAACCGCTGATCAATATATCTGATGTGATTTTGTTGACGTGTTCAGTTGCTGAGTAACTTTCTGCTTTTGGGTTGATTGATGTAAATCAATCTGATTGTGCTGCTCACATGTGCTGATAAGCTTGATTGATTAGTTGATTGATTAGACCAGAACCTGATTAATTAACCAGCTTGATTTCTTTACAGCCACGAATATGCAACTGCTACAGGTCCCACTGCAGCTTCCAGTGGAACTGGGAATGCTGGGCGGATATGGAATCCCAAAGTTACATCAGACCAAAGCAGCCGATAACAGAGAGGTCTTTGGATCGCAGTGGATCATATCTGAGCTCCACCCAGGTGAGGATGATGTGCTGCTACCTGTTAGCTTCGTCCTGCAGCCTCTGCCTCCTCTCCTCCACCTTCCTCTGCAGCTGCTCTTCACGTTGAGGAACAATCAGAGAACCAGCTCTACTGCTCGCTGAATATGGCAAGCCGCTTTAGCATAAAATCTGCTTCACTCACATCCCTGATCTCTGAAACTGGTTTATGATCAAATGTTTTAGTTCATGAAGATTTCTCTATGACATTCTGACTAAATGATGTCAGATTTACCATTGAAGTGTTTGGAGGCTTCAATTCAAGAAATGCACATTTCATGTATCTATTACAGTAGGACTAGTCAAAGTAAATTTATGATAGTCTTCCTTTTTCTGACCAGTCCTAATTCTAAATCGAGATATCTTAAATCTATTTATTTATGCAGATTTTAAAATTTCAATAAAAAAAAAAGATTTCTGAAAATTCATCTCTCCTGGTTTTAAGTGCAATGGCTGCTGGAAGACAACAAATAAGAATCGCAGTCTTCAAAGTTGGTGTCATCATATCTTGTAGCGCTGAGCTCTTTCTGCGTTGTGGCATTTCGGACTATTTTGTGCCAGAAACGCAGCAGCTTAAAATCGACAAATTAGATTTGAAGAGTCATGAATCTGTGAATCTTAAAGTGTAATTATGAACGCTTCAGATGACGAATCCCGTTGCATCATTTGAGATACTTTGGAAATCTAATCTTTATTTTATTTAGCTCTATTTTATAAATATGTCTAAATTTAATTATGTGAGAATTTCTGTTTGTTCAGTCAGTATTGAATAAAACTGACAAAAATAATGTAAAACGTTTGATGATGTTTTTAACTCGGCATATAATAATAAATTTAAGATGATCAGGCTCATTGATTTTTAAGATCAATCAACTTTAGATTAACTCAATCGATAACTGTCTTCCCTCGTCTGGATAGAAAAGCAGCTGATTCAAACTCTTGGCCTCCAACTTGGAAGCGCTCAGTGAAAGGATACGGCGTCCTGCCTGGCTCTGGCGATGATCAGATTCTCCATCATCTGCCGCTGCAGAGAAAGCGTCTGCAGCAGAAAAATTAGGGGAAACATTTATGAAAACATTTATATCCAAAACTCAAGACATTTTAAACAAACTTTCAAAAGCAAAGAGAACCAGATTCCTAAAAACGGTTCAGTGCCCAGAGAGAAACCAGACACGTTTCCTTAAACCATGAAAATAGGAAACGCAACAGAAATATTTCTATTAACTGTATTGCATTTTAATTTGTGACAAAAACACAACAGAGAATCGGCAGAAATACAGCAAACTAAAGCGGAATAAAAATAGAAACCGAGTCGCCATCAGTTGATGAGTGAATAAAAGTCCAGAGAACGATCCGGACCGGTTCCAACCAAAACGTTGGCAGCAACTCTCAGAACTGGTTCTGCAGCAGCAGGAAGTTTAGAGTCCCAAAATAATCCGGAATAAAACGCCATGATGACCAAAATGAATGAATGAACATCGTTTCACATTTTCATGTAAAACTGATCGTTAGGAGAAGAACCCAAATATTGCAGCAGTCATCCACACTAAACTGATAACCAGAACCAACACCGTGCATCTGGGCCGCAAAGGTCAGAGGTCAGCAGCGCTTCCGATCCACCAGGTGAGGCGACTGCTCTGTTTGATCACCTGCAGCATCTGAAGATGAAACATGCTTTTAGGTAATCAGATCATTGATCGCTTCATCAGAAAACAGAGAAAATCCATCAAGTCCTCGTGAAAACCCCAGAGGTGTAAATCCCAGGGGGGTCGCGGGGCCCGGACCCCCCAAATCTCAGAAAAGTCTAGATTTGTGCCCCCCAAAAAATCATTGAAGAAACATTTGCATTTAAGAAAGATCAGACTGCAGTTTATTTTATTACTTTGACTGAATCATGATAAATCGCCTCATTAGCAAAACTGCTTTCATAGACTGAAGCTTTCTTGTCAAAGGCAGCAAACATCTGATTCATATTTAACTCTTTAACTTCCAGTGAATTATAAGAGTTTGAAACTGGAGCTGAGCAAGTGGACCAGCTCAGAGTGGGAGAACAAATAGAAGAATCAGAAAGTTATGTCTTTATTTCTCTCTGTCTTCAACGTAGAGCCTTTAAAACCACTAAATAAAATCGGAATATTTTTCTATGTAAACCCTGGTGCTTTAAATGTTACGTTTAAGTTATAAACCCCCCAGATATTCATTTCTATCTACATAGCAAAACTAAAAAAGGCTGAAAAAAAAGCAGCTTAACAAGTTATAATTTAAACAGCTCATAACTTGTATTGGGAGCCATTTCAATAAAAACAGCAGTTACTCATTAAGGTTCTATTTTATTCAGAACCTTAAATGTTTGTGAAGGTGTAGCAGAGATTGGATCAGTCAGACTGAACAAAGCTCGTATAGGAACAACATTTGAATTTTAGTTAATTTCTCTGCAGGCTGCTTACTGAGAATAAAACATGTCTGATGTGCATTACTAGTCATGTTTGGTCCTGCAGCTTGAATGCGATTTAAAAACGTTCTAAACCACATTTTACGCTACATTTCACTGTAACTTTGCCGACGTCCCCAAAATTGGTGTTGGGAAATGTTCCTGTTTCTGGTCCCCAATAATGAGATGGGATTTACGCCCATGAAAAACCCGAACAGCAGCCTGGATCTCTGAGAACCTCTGGACCAGTCTGATCCCTTGAATTATGAATCACAGCTGCAGAGCTTATAACATTTGTGCTGTCCGGATGTTCAGCTGTTAGCATGTTAGCATGTCTTCAGTCAGAGGCCTCTTTAGACTGACTGCTACTGGAGGTCCGTACTTCCCCAGCGCCACCAATGCTTGGACAATATGAGTTACCAAATTCAATTAAAGAAAAAATACAGTTTACTATTTCAACCCATTAAATGAAAACCTGAAGTTGGAGCTTAACTGGGTTTACTGGGTTCACTGAATCGGAACCAGAATTTCACCCCGTTTAATCTGGAAGCGCTCAGACTTTATGGACCCGTAGTTGTGGTTCCGAGTGGTTTTAGTTCGGTCCTAGTTATGTGTGGTTCCGGTTCTGTGTGAGGCTCGTTACCATGTCTGCAGCGGAACACGTACCTATCATTCTGGACCGAACCGAACCGGCTTGCAGCAGTTATCCAACACTTTACCTTCATGAACATCGTCAGTTTCCTCCAACATGGCCGCAGCTCCACCTGGTTCCCAACATTTTCCTAATCTAAACGGAAAATTTTCCTTCAATCCAATATTTCTCTGACAAATCAGAGAAATAATCCAAGACGCGAGGAACCGGTTCGAGAAAAGGTTCGGCTCACCCTGGTGTTTCTCTGGTTCCCAACCATTGGCATGAGACGAAGGAGAGGTTCTACTGGGCCACTTGGACCTTATCTGGAGTTCAATAAGCCCAGAGTCCAGATAAACCCGACCTTTCACCCCCAGCTTCATCAATAACCGACCTGACTCCGAAACGGAACCACTATAGTTTCAGAATAAAAGCCCGGAAGTTCTATTTCGGACCTCTTCGTACATTTCAGGTCCAAAAGGAGTTTGGCTTCTGTTTTGACCGGATCAGAATCAAAGAGTTCTAGTTCAGATATCCTGAAGTCCATCTGCTGGAATGGAGCCATCAGAACCCAACATGCGTTACTGAGGCTGTAGCGCCCCCTAATGCAGGGGTGTCAAACTCCAGTCCTGCAGGTTTTACATGAGCCACAGGTCCAAAACAACGGCTTCGTGACTTCCTCCTTGTGTGGATCGGTTCTCCAGAACCTTAATGACCTCATTATTCTGTTCCGGTGCTGCAGCAGAGGCTCATCTAAACGCTGCAGGACTCAGGCCCTGTGATCTACTGGATCACCGAAACACACCAGAAAACACGCTGGGCGCGAGAGAGAAGGTTCTGGTTCTGTTTGCGTCGACCGTTGTCTGGAGGTTTTGGTCCTGAAACCTCAGAGTCTCACCTTGGGCTTGGTGGTCAGATGGTTCTGTTGGTTCTTCTCTGTGTGGCTAGGTCATCGTCAGTGGGTCCGAGGTTCTGGTTCCTCCGGCTCAGAGGTTTGGCTCACGTGGAGCAGTTTCTCCAGATGAGAACTGCAGTGATAAGAACGCTGCTCCACAAGGTTCTGGTGAAGAAGGAGCTGGTCCAAAGGTCTCAAAGTTCTGGTCCCGAGATCGGGATTGTGACAGAAGTCCAATCAGCTGGACTTCAGAGATCAGGAGAAGAGCTCCATCATCCAGAGATGTTGCTCCTTCACGCAGAGGCTCAACATGAGGTCCAAACTCCTTCCAAGACCAACTGGACCGACTGGACCCATTGAACCCACTGGACTGACTGGACCTACTGGACCTACTGTATCCACTGGACCAATGTTCTGTGGAAAACCTTTCCACTTTGACATTAAAGGTCTTAATCCTGTTGATCCTGACTGGCTGATGCAATAAAGGGAGGGTGTGAAAACTTTTTCCAGGAACTGTAAATTGGCCCCTGGGATTCAGACAGAAAGTGGAGACAGAGATCGGCTCTGCAAGGTCCAGACTCACCAAGGAGGTTTTCTGGGACGCCTGACCCGGAGCCAGCCGGGCCACACGAGCCTCATAGGACGCCTGGAGCTTCTGGTTCTGCCGGGATGCTTCCTCCACAGGGGTCAGCATCCTGCAGGGGACACATCCAGGACACAAGAGGACAGTCAGTGGACACATCGGTCCGCTATAGTCTATAGAACCAGTAGAACCAGTGGAACCAGTGATTTGGACGTTACTCTGGGGACTTACTTCCTGCTGGAGTCGTGTGAAGCTGCAGTCTGCTGTCGCTGGAAGACCTCAGGAGGAGGGAAACAGGACGGCTGTCCACCATCATCTGACAGACCAAACCGGGACGAAGCGTCAAACTGTCCCTCAGCAGCAGAGGCTGGGGACCAGATGGGACAATAAGAGACAAGATGAGAATGTCAGAGCCCTGACCCAGGAGGAAGTTAGCTGTGATTGGTTGCTGAGTTTATGCCAGGGCTGCTTCTGATTGGAGGACAGGACTCACCGCTGTCTCCAGCCTTAGGACCGGCTTCAGCCTCTGATTGGTCAGCTGAAGAACAGGAGGCGTTGTGGAGGACAGGGGGGACAGGATGGACAGAGCGCTTCCCTACGAAGGACTTGGCTCGGTCCAGACATTGCTCCGCCAGCCGCAGCATCCGCTCCACCTCCACCTGCGTCTCTGAGACGGACAAATAATCCAGGACAAAACCTATGAAAAGTTCAGCTTGTTCAGTTCGAAAAGTTGAATCATTTATTCTACAAGATTAACGTGTCATAAAGTAAAATATTCCACACATTCCTTCCTGTTTCATAATTCTGACCTCCAGCTAATAAAAATGTTCAGGTTATCTGAGAATTACAACAATTAATAGAAGATTATAATCCAGAAAGGTGAACCTGAACGTCCCACTGGGGGACAGTAAAGCACTGTTCTGTGCACTGTTCTGTAGAGCAGGAGGTCCAGGTTCTGGTTCTGGTTCTGGTTCTTCAGGAAGTCCAGGTTGACCTCAAGCTGGTCTTCTTTGTTGGTTCTGGCGTCTCTCATCTTCCCCGCAGGCCACATACTGGCTGTCAACTGGTCTGACTTCTAGATGTTACCATCAGTTCTTGGTGCTGCAGCTGCTGAGTTAATAATCTATCCTGACTCACCTTTCTCCACCAGGGGGCGATAAAGCTCTAATGGAAAGCAGATCTGGTGTGTGAACCTGGGCAGTAAACCATCTCTCCCTCCTCACACTTTTCACTGAACACAGCTGCTAACCCGGTCATCATGCTGTTCTGAGATGTGATTATATTAAATAAATGCCAATAAATTATGATTTCACGTCTGGAAATAGTGAATATTACTGCATCTATCAATCAATAAATGGGTCTGCTTTATGTAAAATGAAGTAGCTCACTGGAGACTACTGAACATGAAATTAATGATTTGAAGTTTATATTCTACAAAGCAGCTGAATATATACATTATTAAACATGCAGCTAAGCTCAGATGTTTGAGGCTCACCTTCTTGGAGAAGAACGTGTGAAATGTAGTTGATGGTTCGCAGGTACTGGCAGTAAGCTTCCTGCAGACAGAAACACATCAACGCTAACATCTGGTCAGGTTGACACGAATTTCACACCAGATCAACCTGAAGTTTTTCTCCAGAAATAACCTGAACAAACATTCTCCAAACAGTTGAAGTCAAAATAAATGTTACTTTATTAAAAAACAGATTTATCTCCATAAATATTCAGTCAGTCCAATCCTGTTCCAGTTTTCAATCACTGGAACGGATCAAATCATTTGGGATACAAATAAATCGGAGTCTGAATCTGCATTTAATCCAGTTCTTTATTCCAACTGGTTAAACTGGTTCTACCTCAGGAAACCCAGCAGAGCGTTGACTCACTCCCCCTGGACCAGCAGGGGGCGACAAAGGGGAGAAAAAAACTCCCCTTTAACAGGAAAGAAGTCCAGCAGAACCAGAACCAGAACCGAGCCAAAATAAAATAAAGATCTACAGTCATCAGGCAGCTGGAAAGAAATGTGGGCAAGTTTCAGGTTTATCCCATCAAGAGACTGAGGCAGGAGAGGTCAGAGGTCAGAGAGTCTGGAGGGTCCAGTGATCCAGAGGAGGGTAAATATAATCTACAAATTTACCATCAGAGGGTAAATTACCACCTGTAGGGGTAAATGTCGGGAGGCTCTCCAGTCCATCAGGAGCTTCTGCCCCATTTTTACCAACATTATGACCATAATAACCAGTAGAGCTCCCAGTAGAGCTCCCAGCTGGTCTGTTTCCTGTCTTTTCTGGACCTCACAGCTGGAGCAGCCCCCAGGTTTGTTTACATTCCACACATCGTCACTTCCGGTCGGCTATAGCCGGAACTTTGATCCTGCGTCCAGGTAGTAGCCGCCTACCTGCTGCCGGTCCCCCCCCTCCAGCTGGATCGCCTGCTTGGCCATCTTCATGGCGCTCTGCAGCGGATTCCCTCCGCCGTCCGCCATACTCTTGCTCCTCTTCTTCAGCTTCACGGGCTGATCACTAAGGTGCACGGCGCCCTCTGGTGGCCATGCAGGTTGTTTCCTAGGTAAATTATGAATATGTCTTCTATTGTTCTGAGATTGCGGTTTTTATTTTCAGGTGTCAAATAAATATTTGTTTATCAATGTCGCATTGACATTCACGTTTTAAAGACTTAAAACGTGATAATGGGCTCCATACATAAACAGAGCTGCAGATGAAAGAGACAGACAGAGAGTCACACCAGAGACTGGATTATAAATGGGTATGTTCAAGTTAAAAAGTTGTGCTATGGGTTACTAAACGTATCTAAAAACACAGAAACATATAAACAATAAAAACAATAATGTTGCACATATTTAGTTTTAAGTTGGTGTGAATAACATTAATTGATCAATATCTGAGTTGGTTGCTCTCATTATATAAATTACAATATTACAAATATAACCACAAGTGATAAAAATTATATACAGTCTATAAAAAGTACCTCATGTTCTTATTATTACTGTATGCCGGTGAAGTAACAGTATTGCAGGTAGGTGGCGCTCTCAGCTGTTTGTCCTTCCCTCTCTCTGCTAGTACTTCCGGGTCCTGACGTTTACAGTGGGAGAAGCAGCTCAGCAGCCGCGGACTTTGTTTGTTTATTTGCTTGTTTGAGTGGCTCAGATGGTCACGTGGTACAGCTAAACATGTTCAGCTGCTGCAGGTCTCTCTGCGCATGACAACTGCAGGCTCTAATTTCTAACGCTGGTGTTGCGCACTCACTGAAGCTAACCAAGCTAACGAAGCTAAGCTGCTGACGTCAGGTCGGTATGTTTTGATGAAAATCAGCAACCTTCAGAAATCTGGAGATGTAATAAGAGGCTCCATTTACTGTAATACAGAACTACAGTCTGAATAAACCTCCAGGTCTCATTTTCCTACAGATGTTTCATGTCAGTGGCTCACAGACACGTTTTCTCCTCAGGCTGCAGAAGATTAGGATCTGAAGGTCCAGTAACGCAGAAACCATGAAGAAGAAACCGCAGCGTAGGGTTAGGGTCTCCTCATCGCCTCAGACAGCAGCAGATGGATGTGAGGGGAGGAAGACTGGAGCCAGAGAGGCTCTGCTGACCTCAGTCCCCCCAACCACAGACGGCTTGTCTCCTGAAAGGACGGCGATGGACACAAACTCACACTTCAGCGCGATAAAAGATGACGAAGAGAAAGATCCAGAGAGCAAGTCCAGATGTTCGGGTGAGTTCAGCCTGACCTCAGACCTGCAGAGAAGGTTTTATGTGGAATAACGGTTCGCTATGACATGAATAACCCGAGTCTGGATGTAAATATTGGCTCATTTCGGAAAAGCCGCATCCTTCATCTATAGCTCGCTGTCCATCAGAGAGACACAGGACAGTTCAGAGACCAACTTACCCAACAGCTGTGGTTCTGGATAGGGAGAGGAAGCTGGAGTACCCAGAGAGAACACAGGCAGACAACAGGGAGTTGAACACAAAATGTAATTGCTACCAGTTGGAAACCTGCAACAGTTGTAGAATAGATTAGGATTAACGCAACAAACGATCTTTTCCTTCGTCGGTCAGACGGTCCCAGCTCCAATCCAACAGGAAACGACCTGCGTCTGATTTTCAGTTTTGTCTCCCAGCAGGAAGGACGTCCAGCGCCGTCTGTCGTCTCTGCCATGGAAAGTTCTCCCCCCGCAGTCTGAGGCACGTCTTCAGCAGGTGGCCTCCGGGGCCGCTGCGGGCCCTGGACCCGGCCGCCCCGTCGCCTCTTTTGGACCCGGCCGCCCCGTCGCCCCTCCCGTTCCATTCGGACTTCCAGCGTTTGGTCGGGGTCCGGTTGAACCGGGATCCGCGGCTCTCAGACTTCATCTGCAAAAGGTGCCACACCAAGTTCTACAAGTGCCACAGCATCCTGCGGCGGTTCCTGCAGAGGGTCAACCTGCCGGCGCTCGGAACCGGGAACCGGTGAGGCGTCTAGTGCGTCTCTACAGGTGCGATTCACAGAGAGAAGTTCCGAACCTGAAGCGGGTTTGTTTGTTTCCAGGAGGAACCTGAAGGGTCCGAACGCGCCGGCAAACGACTCGACAGAAAGTAAAGAGACCCGTCCCTCAAAGGTTGTGGTTCTGGTCCAGCTGCTGCCTGGTGTCGTCACCGTTGTCTCTCCTCCTCCAGAACCAGTGTGCTTCCCGTCTTCAGAACCGCCGTGCTTCGCCTCCGACCCAAAGTGCCTACACAGCCTGGTGGGCTGGGCGCACTGCCACGCCGAGGCCTGCACTTCCTGCCCCGACCTGAAGGAGGTGCTGGAGGGGCAGTGCGGGGGCTCCCTGAGGGCCGTGTGGGGATGCGCCGACGGCCACCGTTACATCATGGACACTCAGAGCGCCACCGCTGGTTACCTGGGAGACCAGGTGGGCTACTGGGGCGGAGCCTTGGGGAGGCGGAGCAACGAGGAGGATGGAGTCGAGAAGGTTCTGGATGGACGGATGGATTCAGAAACCCAACAGAACCAGGGCGACTGGGCTGAAGGTGAGAACCTCATCAGGCCTGCAGAAGGCTGGGCTGAGCGGTTCTGAGCCGCTGGGCTCACTGCGAAATGAGTCCGGTCCGGTTGGTTCTTTCAGGCTTTCCTGAAGAGGCGACATCGCCGGCACCGGGCCCGCTCCAGGACCGGACCGCTGACAGCGACTTGTCGGACAGGTGAGTGTCTCCGGTCATGTCCAGGTGTACTGGACAGAACCTTTTGGACCAGTCAGACTGATGTGATTCTGTGGTTTCAGGGCAATCTCTGAGGAGGAGCTCCAGGAGAACCGGGCCCGGTCCGATGAGGAGATGTTTGACCCAGTCCAGAACCAGAGGTACGCTGGCGCTGTCCGCCCTGCAGAACTTTTCCCGATTCATAAAAACATATTTTAGAAACTGGACCTGAGTTCTGGACTCCTGGTGCTGGTCCACAGTAGAACTGAGGTTCTGACCCTCCTTTCCTCCTCCAGAACCTCTAGGCTCAGCAGAACCCGGAGGAGGCAGAACCCAAAAACCTCGGAAGAACCCAGAGTCCGAAAGAAACCTGGACCCAAACCAGGCTGGAAGAATCAGTTCCGGCCCAAAGGGTGCGTAGAGGTTCCAGAAACCATCATCGGTTCTGACTGGTTTGGGTCTGACCAATTTGGTTCTGCTGTTTTTAAGGGAGGAGCTTCCCAACATCTACAAGTGTCCGTACCAGGGCTGCACCGCCGTCTACCGAGCGCCTGACGGGTTAAAGGTCAGAACCGTTTGTCTGGTTCCGATCCAGAGCCCCAGTCTGTTCGGATCTGGTTCTTATACTGGTTCCGACCCGCTGCTCTTGTTCAACGCAGAAACATATTAAGGAGCATCATGAGGACATGAGGGAGCGGCCGTGCCCCCATCCCGGCTGCAACAAGGTGTTCATGATTGACCGTTACCTGCAGAGGCACATCAAGCTCATCCACACAGGTGGGGCAGGCGGGTGGGTGAAGCAGGTGGGTGGGGCCGACAGGTGAAGCCAAGCAGCAAGAACTTTCTTCTGGTGGTGGTTCTGGTACCAGCGTAGCTGATTTCAGCTGTCGTCATGGCGATAGCTCTCTGTTTGGGTCAGTCGTCACGGTGACTGCTCCATTAGCCTGCTGGACGTTAATCAGCAGGACCTTTCCAGGCCTTAATAATTCAGATCTAATAGTTTTATAGATTTTCCACTTTGTGGTTTTCGGTTATTTTCGGATTTCTGTCCTGCTGATTGAAACGGTTTCTTCCAGAGGAGAGGAACTACATCTGTGACCAGTGCGGTCAGACCTTCAAGCAGCGGAAACACCTGTCGGTTCATCAGATGAGACATTCAGGAGCCAAACCGCTGCAGTGAGTTCTGGTGGTGGCGCTATCACACACCGCAGGAATAGAATATCTCCACTTTACCTGTCGCATCAGTCATGTTTTATGGACCTCTGTAGAAATATGGCACATAGATTCATGATAAACTTTTGTTTAAAAAAAGTCTAAAATTTTAAAATGTAAACCACGTAAAAAATTGTTAAATTATTACATTTCTAAAACAGTCAGAAGGAACGAAAGAGGTAATTAACATTGTTTATTGGTAGGGAGCATTTAGATTAAAATCGGTTTTCCTGCTGCTGATGAAACAGATTCATAACGACGAATATAGTTTTATGATTTATAGTTTATTTTAATTGGACTTAATAAAATAACAGGATAAAATAATAAACAGAAACAATTTAATTGTAGTTTTTTCTATCAGACTGATGGTGGCGCTCCTTTAGTCTCCCCACCACCAGTCTCGATGTCTGAAACATTGGACCCAGTACCGACCAGAACCAGAACCTGACCAGGTCCCTGTCCTGCAGGTGCGAGGTGTGCGGCTTCCAGTGCCGCCAGCGGGCGTCCCTCAAGTATCACATGACCAAGCACAAAGCCGAGTCCGACCTGGCCTTCGAGTGCCGGACCTGCCGCAAGCGCTTCGAGAAACTGCACAACCTCAACGTCCACATGTCCATGGTCCACCCGCCGGTTCTGGCCGAGGCCCGGCAGGCCGAGCCGGTTCGCCTGCAGACCATCGGCCTCACCGGAGAGCTGGTCCCCCAGGACCAGGACAGATGACGGCCGGGGGTCGGGTCCGGAGGAGTCTGCAGCTGGACGCAGTTTTTCACAAGGTTCTTCAGACGGACTGCAACAGAACCAGGAAGCAGAACTCCGCCGGGTTCGTCTGAATCTCACTGTCGAAGCAATGGATCAATATTTAATCCCATCCATTATGGTGGGATTAACAGCGAAGCGACTTTCTGGATTACGGCTCCAGCATTTAGAAATACAGCTGCAGCCCTTATTACCATTTCATAGCAATGACACTTTATTTTGAAGGGCTCTGTTTTTTTCAGCTCTGTGCAACATTTTGGTGAAGCATCAGTTAAACCAGATTTCTAAATCCTGACGGTTTTCTATTTATTCGTTACGCTCCATGACTGATGAAGTCGCTTGTTCAGATTTCTCTGGATTATTTGGGTTTAAAAGCCCAGAACTCAGTTCACTTTGATCAGATATTAATGTTCAGATGAACAGGTTGAGGAGTTCCTGTTTCAGCCACCAGAGGGCGCTGGAGTTCAGTAATGTGAAGCTACTGCAACACTTAAGTCTTTGGTTCTGGAGCCGCTCCTATTATTTCAGATCCACGTTTCTAACAATTGGGCTGCTGGTCAGACAATGAACTATTTAAAAGCTGATGTTTGCAGTTGATGCACCAGGTGGCGCTGTACTTCCTGTCAGCAGCAGGAAGGAGAAGAAGAAGGAAGAACTGGTTTTATTCTATTTAGGATTCATGTTACTGCAGAAAAACCTGAAAATAAAAAGTTTCCATGAAACTGAGTCGACTGTTTGACATTCAGTACCAGGTCAGCTGGTTCTGGTTCCGGCCCGCTAGAGGAAGCCCACCCTAGGATGGTCCAGGTGAACTGAAAGAGTTGCAGCCAGTTCTGGGTCCAGGTCTACACATTGAGTCTCCAACTGGACCAGAACCAAGACAGGAAGAGGAAAAGGAGGTCAGTAGGGGCCGGGCCGGGCCGGGCCGGGTCGGGTCGGGTCAGGTCAGGGGCTTACCTGTCTCCACTGGCTGCAGCTCAGGGCCGCTGCCGGCGCCTGCCGGATCAAACTTAGGACAAACTGCTTGGCGCAGTCCAGAACCCGGGTCGGTTCCGCCTGCAGAACCCGGGGACCACAGTTAGAGTTGGTTCTGATGGTTCTGTGTCCGGACAGAATCTCACTCACCTGGAGCCCCGAGGCCGGCGCCTCTCCGTCCAGGAAGAGCCGTAGCGCCGCCAGGTACCACAAGGTGGCGCTGTGGAGGAACCCGGGGCAACACAGCGCCCTCTGGTGGAAGGCGGCGCTCTGCTGCTGCAGCAAACTGAGAACATGGAGGAGAAAAGTAAGTACACCCTTACAATCAGTTTGCATGTCCAAACGTTTCAAAGTTTCGTTTTCTCCAGCAGAACCGAACCGTAGCAGGAAACGGGTC
Source organism: Poeciliopsis retropinna (assembly GCA_010277075.1). NCBI lineage: Eukaryota > Metazoa > Chordata > Actinopteri > Cyprinodontiformes > Poeciliidae > Poeciliopsis > Poeciliopsis retropinna. The sequence goes on from VMRM01000005.1 coordinate 27,259,671, forward strand.
GGTTTACCTGCAGACCGCCCAGGGCATCAACCGGCTGCAATCATCTGAGACTGTCAGCGTGACCGGGTCCGGTTCCAGTTCCAGATCCGGTTCTGGAGAACATCAACAGCACAGATCTTTAGGCTACAGAACATCCAGAACCGGAGAGCCGGAGCAGTGCGAGTAAACGATACCGTTGGACCTGAAGAGCAGCAGCCAATCAGCTGAGTTCACCAGAACCGCCAGAAGTTCTGAGCAGAACCATTTGGACCTTCCAGAACTTTTCTCCTGCAGAGAGAAACCAACGAGCCAGAATGATTCAGCAGAGCAGAACGTCGGTTCTGTTGGACCGGACCCACCTGAGGATCCAGAAGTTCTGACAAGAAGTCTGTCACAAAAAGAAAGAGCAGAGAAACCAGAACCTGGAGGGGAAAGCAGAACCTTCAGAACCAACCCAATTACAACAAACCGATCAGAACCCGGTTGGACCCTCACCTGCTGGTTCTCAGCCTCTCTCAGTCCATCCAGAACCTCTCTGAAGTTCTGCTGGCGTTCCACCCCACCTCTGAAGGCACCATGCAGGCTGGCGGCTTGGAGCAGAACCGGACCTGGAGGGATCTGGACCAGAACCGGACCTACTCTCAGACTGCAAAAGACAACAGAATGACACTGAGGCCGGTCCATTTAGACCAGCCTTTCTCAAACTGTGGACCGCGGGCGCCCCTAGTGGTCCAACAGGTACTGCATGGAGACAGCCGTTGATTTGCCGTGACATCAGCTGAAACGCGACGCTACAGCTAGCTTAGCATGACTGCAGCTAAACACAATCACAGACAAGTGGCTGAAGGGTTAGGTTTGGGGTCCAGGAGTATTTCTGAGTCCCACCTGCTGACGTTTGATTCATGAGCGATTCGATTCTTTTATTCCGTGAAATGCAGGTCTGTTGTTCTCGCTACTGTTATTACTTTTTTATTAAAATTGTTAACATTAATTAAAAACAATAGATAAATAAGTGGGTGTATATTTTTATGTTTAATGGTGCAGAAAAGGATTTTTGTTTCTGCCAAAACAAATCAAGTCTATTTTTCTTTAATTTTGCTTCTAAATTACAAAAAGACCTAAATGTTATACACGCAGCACTTGGGAGTATAGAACTTCTTTTTTACTTTCCATGTGTTTGACAAAATTTTAAAGCTTAGAAAGCATACGTTTCACAATAAAAATAAGTCAAAAGTCCCGAGGAGAATTGTTCATGACAATAAGTGAGTTACTGTCCTGAACAAACATTTCAGGTCGTATAAATTAGATGTGCTTAATTTAGGGTTAGGAGTTTGTTAAATGGGTTCAGTGATCCGGTCCTCGGCCTGAAAAGGTTTGAGAAATTCTGGTTTAGATGGTTCAGAAAACGTTCCTGCATGGTTCTGGGTCGGGTTGGGTTCTACCTGCAGGCCCAGAGCCGGCAGGCTGAGAGGAGCTGCAGCTGCTCTGGAAAAGGTTCTGCATCCTGGAGGCGGGTCCACAGTGAAACCAGAACCGGGGAAACCTGCTGCCACCAACGCTAGAAAAACAGAGAAAAAGATATTGATTTTTAATAATTTATTTATTTTTCAATAAATAAGCCACATACAGGTCCTTCTAAAAAAATTAGCATATTGGGATAAAGTTCATTATTTTCCATCATGTAATGATAAAAATGTAACGTTCATATATTTTAGATTCATTGTACACTAACTGAAATATTTCAGGTCTTTTATTGTCTTAATATTGTTGACATTGGCAAAAAAGTAAAGAAATAACAAAATCCCTATCTCAAAAAATGTGCATATTTTATCCGACCAATAAAAGAAAAGTGTTTTTAATACAAAAAAAGTCAACCTTCAAATAATTATGTACAGTTATGCACTCAATACTTGGTCGGGAATCCTTTTGCAGAAATGACTGCAATCAGCCTGTGGCACTGCTGAGGTGTTATGGAGGCCCAGGATCCTTCGATCGCGGCCTTTAGCTCTTCCAGAGTGTGGGGTTCTTGCATCTCTCAACTTTCTCTTCACAATATCCCACAGATTCTCTGGGGTTCAGGTCAGGAGAGTTGGCAGGCCAATTGAGCACAGTGATACCATGGTCAGTAAACCATTTACCAGTGGTTTTGGCACTGTGAGCAGGTGCCAGGTTGTGCTGAAAAATGAAATCTTCATCTCCATAAAGCTTTTCAGCAGATGAAAGCATGAAGTGCTCCAAAATCTCCTGATAGCCAGCTGCATTGACCCTGCCCTTGATAAAACACAGCGGACCAACACCAGCAGCTGACATGGCACCCCAGACCATCACTGACTGTGGGTACTTGACACTGGACTTCTGGCATTTTGGCATTACCTTCTCCCCAGTCTTCCTCCAGACTCTGGCACCTTGATTTCCGAATGACATGCAAAATTTGCTTTCATCCGAAAGAAGTACTTGACCACTGAGCAACAGTCCAGTGCTGCTTCTCTGTAGCCCAGGTCAGGCGCTTCTGACGCTGTTTCTGGTTCAAAAGTGGCTTGACCTGGGGAATGCGGCACCTGTAGCCCATTTCCTGCACAGGCCTGTGCACGGTAGCTCTGGATGTTTCTACTCCAGACTCAGTCCACTGCTTCCGCAGGTCCCCCAAGGTCTGGAATCGGCCCTTCTCCACAATCTTCCTCAGGGTCCGGTCACCTCTTCTCGTTGTGCAGCGTTTTCTGCCACACTTTTTCCTTCCCACAGACTTCCCACTGAGGTGCTTTGATACAGCACCCTGGGAACAGCCTATTCGTTCAGAAATTTCTTTCTGTGTCTTACCCTCTTGCTTGAGGGTGTCAATGATGGCCTTCTGGACAGCAGTCAGGTCAGCAGTCTTACCTATGATTGGTGTTTTGAGTGATGAACCAGGCTGGGAGTTTTAAAAGCCTCAGGGATCTTTTGCAGGTGTTTAGAGTTAATTCGTTGATTCAGATGATTAGGTTCATAGCTCGTTTAGAGACCCTTTTCATGATATGCTAATTTTTTGAGATAGGGATTTTATTTCTTTACTTTTTTGCCAATGTCAACAATATTAAGACAATAAAAGACCTGAAATATTTCAGTTAGTGTACAATGAATCTAAAATATATGAACGTTACATTTTTATCATTACATGATGGAAAATAATGAACTTTATCCCAATATGCTAATTTTTTGAGAAGGACCTGTAGTATCACAGCCTGTGTAACAGAAAATAGAACAGAAATGAAAGAAACATAATATAACAGAATAAATTACATTCACATCCATCCAAAAATGAGCTCTTCTACCACACTACAAATTACTTCTCCATAACTCAAGAGGTGACGACATGAATCCAAGTCTGAGACCGAAATATACAAATTTAATTCAAGCAACACCCTAGCCTTCATCATGTTAAATAAGGAAACCACATCAATATTCAACTCTTCCTCTTTCTGCTTATGTACACATCATTTTAGCCTGACATTTATTCTTTCCCTGACGTATAAATTTAAAATCGCAAATACATGTTTAGTCAAAGCTAACCCACACCTGTTGAAGATTGTTTAAAAAGCACAAAGAGCTGAAAGACAGTCAAAAGCAATGAAACAGTTTCTCTGTGTTCCCAGGAGGATTAATAACAAAAGAGTTTACAGCCCTTATACCATGAAGAATTCTCCACTGTAAATCTGCATGTTTTATACAAAGATTTCCATTCAGGCTTCATTTCAGGTGTTAAGGAGAGATGAGTTCTCCATACTGTATCACTGCATCCATTCAGTTTGCTTTGATTGAGAGTTTTTACAATCAGCCTATAGATGATTCTTCCAGAAGCTTCTAGAGATTCCTTTACTGTCCACCAACGTTCCCTGTAAGCTGCGCGCCTGCGCAATCGCGCACTGCTCGCACATTCCCAGCGCACAATAAAATCGATGCAGCGCATAAAATAAAATCCAACGTAAACTATACATTGAGCTCAGACATCAGTTTTGACTATGGACCAATGACATATAACGATCTAACTCGGTGAGTCGCAGGTGTCCAGCCAATGATACGATACGGTTCACTTACGCTACGCAGCCAATCATCGCATGCTATTGCGTGTACGTGCCTTTGTCATATGCGCTGTGTCACCGTGAAGATTTGCGAGGTTGGAAAAGTGCGGCGGAGTTAAGAGACGCGAAAGCTAGCACCCTATCATGGCTAAGCGAACGGGCAGTGGGACATCCACTCATCAACCCAAAGTAAAAAAGAAATGTGCTTCTTTTAAGATGGAATGGCTGTTGGAGCTTGTGCAAATGGAAGAACAAGAGGTGAAACTGGGTGAGATTTTTTCTTTTTCGAGTGAGAAAGGTTTACTCTGCAAAACATGCAGCGAAGCCAAAGTAGCAAGCGAGTTTTCAGAGGGAAAAATGTGGACTGAATGGAAGTTGGACTATCTCAAGCGTCACATTCAGCAGAAAAGTCATTTGAATGCTGTTCGAATTGTACGAAGACTAAAGGTGGGAAAAGGGATCGGTACATTATTGCAGGAGAGCGCAAAAGACAGAAAAAAGGAACGAGCTGCTACACAACAAAAAAAATCGGATCCTGAGCAAGTTAAAGTACTCATTGACAATATTTTACTTGCCATTAAAATGAATGCATCAATGCTGTCAGTTCAACAATCCATGATCACATGGCAAAGTATGTGAGTATACCAGAAAGCTGGCGAAGCAAAAACTATGCTTTTGAATTTGTGAACTCAATCAATGAGATCGTGCAGAATGAGACTATGTGCAATGTTAAAAATGCATCCTGGCATACTCTCATAGTCGATGAGAGCACAGACATAACAGTACACCAAATGCTAGTCATATATATTAAATACAGGGAGGAAAATGATGTGAACTATAAAACTGTGTTTGGGGGCATTGTCCAGCTGACAGCATGCACTGCTCAGGATATTGTGGAGGCAATAACTCAGTTCTATTTGAAACATGGACTGAACATGCAGAGAATGGTGATGCTGACCTCAGATGGTGCTTCAGTAATGCTGGGAAAACACAAGGGAGTTGCAGCTTTGTTAAAGCGCCAAATACCACACCTAACTGAACAACATTGTGTGGCCCATAGAGAGGACTTGGGCATTGATGATGCCTGGAAAGATGTGCCGTTCATGAGAGATGTAGAAACTCTTCTTAGAACTGTGTATTCCACTTTCTCCCGGTCAGCTGAGAAGAGGGGCAAAATGGAGGATCTAGCAAGGATTCTTGATGAAGATACACTGTCATTCAGGCCTCTGAACGAAGTGCGACGGCTGTCGCGGTACCAAGCTGTGAATGCTGTTCTGAGGAACTACACGGTGCTTGAAGAATATTGCGAAAGAGAATTCACTGATAACAGAGATCCAGTAGCAAAGTACTGCTACAAAAAGCTGAGTGATCAACCTGGAGAAAGTGTACAACCATTGGAGAAGTGAGAAAGACAGACGTGAAAAAAACTGTAAATTAAATATTTTACCGATAGTTACAAGAATGTATACAGTATCACAAGCAAGAGCACACATTTCATTGTGCAGAATGTGAATGTTTTAATGTGAACAAAAAGTTATGTCTAAAAGGTGTAATGTCTCATTTCTTACATATAATATACTATGCATCTCATGAACAGCAATGTTTTTGTTTTTTCATTTCAAGTGGGGCAAATCACTTATATTAAAAGCACACTAATGGGAGTTGCTGCTGTAATCTGATTCTTTTAACAAGCCACGTAATGTTCTATGATCCCAGATTTATGACAGGTGTAATACTGGTGTGTGCCATAGTGCGCACACCTCACATTGCTCACAGTGGTCGTCAGTGTACTCAGAGAGCTTGTGTGTATGCCCAGACACATGAAAAATTAGAGGGAACATTGCTGTCCACTGAATCCACTAAAGGGCCAGAGCAGTTCTTTATCCCAGGAAACAGTCTGAAGGATGGAAAAGGCTCCAGATAATTTGGTAACATGGTGCCTTCATAATAATCAGTCAAAAGGGAGCATTCATTCCCTGCTTTTGATCTGGCCATAGAGCCCCACGCCATTGCACATAAAACTAGTAAGGAGAGATTGGCATCTGGAGGAACGACGTGGAACATAAAGTGTCGCTTTATGCAGATAACCTTTTACTTTTTATTTCCAAACCATCAACCTCACTGCCTTTGGTTCTCGATATATTTAGCCAATTTGGTTAGATTTCTGGGTAGAAGCTGAACCTAACCCATAAAAAGAGAGGGTGAGGTGGAGCGTGCTTCAGGACGGATAGGAAATGGTAATTGAAGCAAGTTCCTGTCCTTTCTCCTTGCACAAGAAAATCTTAAAACTCATTTGTCTCTCTCTTCTTTTCCTGTTTGAGAATGCTTAGGTAAATGAACCTGACACAGAGACACATCCTGCAGGGCAGGGTTTAAGGGGTTAGGGGTTAGTCTTTGCAGACTCACTGAGCTCTGCAGAGTCAACGCAGTTTCCAACATCCTCAAAAGAAACAGCACTGCTCACACCTGGACCTCTGACCATCGACTCACCGATGCCGGGTACCGACCCAGGCAGCTCTTCCTGGCCGCCTATGGGGACAAGCAATCTGCTTGTGCCTCACATTTCCACACTCAAAACACTTCATCACACCTGAACTTGCATAAACTATATAATATCCTTCATAGTGTTTAGCACGAAAAGAAACATCCAATGACTAGTACTTCATTACTTAAGCACAATTTTCATGTTACTGTTCTTCACTATATTTAATTGTGGATACGTTCTACTTTTACTCCACTACATTTTACAGTAAGTATTTGTACTTTCTACTTCACTACATTTCTATAAAAGCATTGCGTTACTCGTTACATCCAAGTCACATTGCGCTTTTTTCTGTTAAAATGTGGCATTCAGGGACTTAACGTGGCGCTGGAAAATCCAAGCAATAACGTGACGAGTTACTAATTCCGTGTCTGTTGCCACCCGTCGCCTCCACGCGCACGCGGACTCTAAGACATGCGCAGTGAGTGGGACAAGATGTCCGACTGTCAGTAATAGAAGAAATCCGATGGCAAATTCAGCAGCGCGTCGCTTTCAAAGACTTTGGGGACTTTGTAGAATTTTATCATCAATTTCAAAGGAAGCTTAGAAAGGAAAGCTCTGGATGTGATGCTAGCAAAGCTACAGCTAGCTGTTCAGGGACAAACTGTACAAAACGCCGTCACTCACTGACGGTGTTGACTGACGGGTCGCATGTATGGAACAACGCTGTGACCAAAGTCTGACATCCATGAACGATCCGATTCTTCTGAACGGCTCTTTGCTCAGAACGAGGACCGGAGCCTCACCGACAGCCGTTCTTAGCACTTGTAATGCTTTGCATACACTGCAGAAGCTATTATTACTTTTATTTAATTAAAAACTATGTAGATTGATTTAATTGGCGAATAAATTAAACAAGAAATTAAGAGCACACAGAGTAATATGAGTAATGCTCATTACTCTTTGTTTTCGTCACTTGTCATGGTGGCAGACTGTGGGAACAGTCACGGTGCACCTTGTGCTTGGTTACTTGTTGCTGCTTGGTCAGTGTTCGTAGTTGAGTGTTGCTTACGGTTAGGGCATTGTCTTAATTGCTATGTTTAATGGTGCAGACAGTGGTGGTTTCTGATATGGGTAATCTTTACTTGGTCTCAGGTTAGATGGTCTTCACTACAACACTGCTACGTTGCTCCTTGGTTGCATGTCCTCCCCCACCTGCCTTTTTTCCATCACCTTTCTGTTGGATTTCTTTCAAAATAAATGCCACTGGTGCCCAAAAAAGTGAAGTTCATGCTATGCTAGGACAGGAGACAAAATGTTTCTGTCCCAGAAATTATGATGCATACAATCGCATATCTAAATCTAAACTGTCACAGAGAGTGAACACAATAAAAACATGCTTTTCCTGCAGCACTGTTCGTTAAAATCGCACATTTCTATTATTTTCTTAATAATTTCACACACTCCGGAGTATAAATTCAACCCCGGCCAAACTATGAAAAAAAACTGCGACTTAATAGTCCGGAAAATACGGTACTTTTACTTTTAATACGTAAGTATTTTTAAAAGCCAGTACTTTTTTACTTTTACTCAAGTGAAAATGTTAATGCAGTCCTTTTACTTTTAATAGAGTACATTTTTGTCTGTGTATTTGTACTTTTACTTCAGTACATTGTTTGTTTCTCCACCCCTACCAATGACTGAGTTGGTGAATCCAAGTACATAAACACTTGTCTACGTAAAGACTGAAAGTGTTTAAGTTTGGTATCCCTGCATCCCAGTCTTGAAGCCGCTAGCTTTATTTCCGAAGCGTTTTAGCTCCTTTGCTAGCGCCTCATTGGATACAAGAGGAACTCCGGGCAATGTAATCCGGGTTGACGGAACAGCTAAAGGGGAAACTTGAAGAAACTCTTCATTTATTGCAATCCTACGGAAGCACGTTGTTATCACGCAGGAAAAAAAATTGAGCGCCATCACTTTGTAACGTGATACTTATATTGTATAAATGTAATAACTTTATGTCCAGGAAGTGTGGTTTTATGCTAGGCTAGTACAGTATAGTATAGTTGGTAGTATAATGTATACTATATAGTATAGTTGGTCGACTTTCCCGTCATGTTTGGTCTAACAAACAGAGAGACCAATTAGGTCTCTGGTTTGGGTTTGGGTGAAACCATTAGGCGCATGCACACTCTGAGCAGGATAACAGAACCGGGCCGGTCCTCCGGCTGACCGATTATGGATCGAAGCTGAATTGACTTCTGATTGGAGCTTCTGTAACGGAGGCTCGGATGTATTTACTGAACATTTTCTGTCCAGATTTTTACTGAACAAAACAACAGCTGAATAACGGCAACGGCTGTTCGTAACCAAGCAACCGAAATCTACACAAGGCAAAAGACAAAACTACAGCCTGTTAAGTTTTCTTCTAAATAAAAGACTTTTTCTCTCCAAAATAAATCATGTTTTGCACTTAATTATGTTTCACCTCACCTTTTTGTAATTATGTACAATCAAGTTAAATTCAGTGAATAATAATAATCATGTAAATTATGTTTAACATATAAGTGTTAAGAAATCACCTGTCTGCTTTAAAAACAAACTTACATCGACACTGGAAGCATAAATTAAACTGATGTGAGCAATTAGATCACCAACTGCCAACAGAACCGTTTCAACTGGGATTGTCGGATCAGGTTGGATCTGAATCCCATTCCGCAAAGAGAGGGGCGGCAGCCCTGAAGACGCATCCCCACAAACTAACAGCACTACAAGCGCTAACACTCAAAAGCAAACCCCAAGATCTAGAACCAATGAAGATAAAGAATATTAAGAAACAAATGCATAACAGAAAGAAAAGATCCGAAAACATCTCTGTATCAGACTCACTGTCACCAACACGCCCCCAGAGAGACAGAGAGAGAAACTCGCTTTCTCCGATGTTCTCGGCTCCCTCCCTGCAGCTGATCAGAACTTGGATACAATCACAACATTTTCTTGTTTCATCCTCTGAACTAAAATATTGTTTTGGTTTTAAAATCTCAGCTGCAGTTTGTAACTTTTGTAAAAATGTTTTTTACATATTTGTTCAAACTGTTTAATATGAGAGATAATCTGTGAAACTTCCAGGATTAACTATACAAATCGCTGTTAGAAACACCCAATCAGAGCCAGTGGGAGGGTCTTAGCGCTGTCAATCATTCCTGTGTCTATGCTGCTCAAACCGTCCCATTCCTCTCTGCAGCTTTTCCTGTCAGCAGAGCCTGCCATGAATGCTCGGCTGGTTAGCATAGCCACCCACGACGACTTACGGCTCCAATAAATACAACATCAAGTTGTTGTATTGATGTAAGTTCCAGTAAGTTCCAATTAAGTTGGAACTTAATTGGAACAGTAAGTTGTTTTTCCGCCATTAACACATTAATGGCGTATACGAGGATGACTGATAGAGGTAAGCCCCGCCTCCTGGCTCTGATTGGTTCAGAAGGTAATAGCAGCTCATGGAGGAGATCGAACTGTTCACAGATTATCTTTCAAACTGTCACAGCAAGGAGACACTTTCAACAAATATGTAAAAACATTTTATAAGTTATGTACAGCAGCTTTAAGAGTTTTTCTCTCCACTGTGGCCCCCTGCTGGTCAGGAGGAATGACTACAATCTGATAGAAGAGGCACAAAAAGCAAAGCGTACCACTGCAGAGACGAGGAGGAGAGGACAGGAGGTGCTCATCAGGGACCAGACCCGGTCCACTTCTGCTGCTGGACATCCACACTGTCCCGCAGCAAAGAGCAGGCCCTGCAGAGACAGAGCAGGTTTAGGTTCTGGTTCCTGCAGGACCTTCAACCTTTGAGTGGCGACTCACCTTCAAGAGATGAACTGTCACCACGCAGGGCAGCACGCCGGCTGGAGGACACGCCTTCCTCTGAGGAAGTTGGAGACGGAAGCTGAAGCAGTGGCGGCTAACTATAAGCTAACCTGCAGCTAACTGCCAGCTAGCCTGTAGCTGACCGGCAGCTAACTGCCAGCTAGCCTGTAGCTGACCGGCAGCTAACTGCCAGCTAGCCTGTAGCTGACCGGCAGCTAACTGCCAGCTAGCCTGTAGCTGACCAGCAGCTAACTGCCAGCTAGCCTGTAGCTTACCTGAAGCTGTGTGATGTGCTGCAGCAGCTGGCTACAGTCTACAATGCTCCGCCCTGCTTCAGCCTTTATTTTGAAGAACATCACAGGTGGCAGCGCCACGAGCACCCTGACACACACGCGCACACACACAGCCAGCATTGAATCTCAGACCAGAATCACCTGTCCGCAGGTGTCACCTGAGCGAGCAGCACCTGTTCCAGGACTCTATGGTTCTCTGCAGGCCGAGCCTGGAGGAGACGTTGCCAGAGGAGGCGGAGCATTTCTCAGACACGACCCGGAGCAGGAAGTCCCCCAGACCCACCCGGCGACCCCAGAGTTCACCGACCTCTGCCTCGTAGACCAGCTCCTGAGGGCGGAACCAGCAAAACCATCAAAACCACCAAAACCAGCAAGTAACTGGTGGTGAATGTTTCTTTATAACATGAAAATCCTGCATGTCAGCGTTTTGCAAAAGATTAACGGTTTTGTAATTTTCCTGATGTGTTTGGAGTTTTGTACCGGAGTTGTTTTCTGTCATATCTTCAGTGATATGAATAACACAAACATGAGGGAACCTGCTATTAAGCGTGAAAATGCGCAATCTTTGTTTTCCAGAGCTGCGTTCAGTAGAAGCTGTGAGTAAACTCGCCTTTGCTGCAAAGAATAAATTCAGTTTGTCTCTTCAGCGTTTTCTTTATAACTCCTTAAAGAGTCTACTGGCAGATATTAATGATGGAGGTTCTGATCCTGTGGGAACCGACTGTCCGCAGGATCAGCGCGTCGTCTTCAGAGATATTTACCATGTAGACAGGCACACGGCATAGAATTATTTTTCAGACCAGAAACTTTGTTAAATCAAAATTTTTTCAATTTTTCACAATTGAAGCTCCTCTGAGCAGCATGGAGTTCTCCTATGTGACGCCAACTGTGAGCATCTTTGGCCGAGTCGCTCACCTGTAATCTGGACAGCAGGTCCGGCAAACAGGTTCCAGTTCCAGACGATCCTGGAGAAAAGTCCAGGTTTTCCAGCTTCATCTCTCTACTAACATCAGATAAATGAATGGAAATCAAATTACTGAAGAAACATTATAAAACATGCACTTCTTTCATTTTTGTTCATTTTGAACGTTGCAACATGAACCTTAAACAAACGTCTCATGAAACCAAAAAGCTGCCGATGCTCACTATAAAGTAGAAATTTATCGGAGACGTTTCAGACTCAAACCGGAAGCTTCCGGACCGCCGATAATTCATTGCTGCTTTGTTTTAGTCCCAGAATGACGTCCAGATGTTTCATCTCTAAGTTTATCTTTATTCATCTGGAGTTCCAGGTCTGTTTCTGATTCCAAAAAACAATAAAAAATATTCTGCAACATTTAAAACCAAAAGCAGAAAAAACCCAGCAGGTCATTGACTATTTCAGGTTCAGGTTTGTGACGGGTCGTGAGTGTCGCTGGCACCTGGGCGGCGGCTCCATGACGGCGGTCAGCAGACGGGAGCATAGCGCCCTGGGGTCGCCGCCACAGCCTCCCTGCTCCTCTGGCCGGGGCAGATAAAGCTCCCAGCAGGCCCACTGCTGGTACCGCTGCCTGCAGGGAGACGGACAGCAGAGTTTTCGCACGCCTCACAGTGTTGACCTTTGGTTTCCGTGGCGATTACGTGTGAAGCATTCAGAGGTTTCTGAAGCATTCCAGGAAATGATCAGAAATTACTGATGCAAATAATTTAAAGACAGAAATAAAACAAGAAAAAAACAAACTCTTTGTTTTAGCTAAAGATCAAACCATGAACCTGACGGTTTGATCAGGTTTATTGTTGTGGATGATATTGATTATTTCTGGGCATAAAGAAGTAATCGATATTAATCAATAATTGGGAAATAAACTAAATAAGAGTAAACAGAAACATTTGTGTGTTTATCAAATGGACATAGTTTAGTCAATAAAGCTTCAAAAGTGAGAATAAAAAAAGTTTTGTTTTTTTTAAACTGAAGCTGTTTGCATGGAGTTCAGACCAGAGATATTCAAGCTCAAAGCAATTTTTAAAAGTTACATTACTGCTGTGGAGCGGTCCAGTTCAAGTCCAGACCTGGTTCTGGTGGAGGTCGCCACAGATTAGGCTGATGGTAAGGAGGCCTTCCACCAGGAACCAGGAATCTTTTCTGAAGAAAGTTTTTAACTTGATCAAAATAATTTCCAACATGTTTTAGTTGAAATGTGAATAAAAACTGGATTTAATTGTTTCCACTAGAGCTCACTGTTCACCAATTTCTCATTTTATTTGTGATGAGGAACAAACTGGTGGACGATTTTATGGAGATTTTAATCTCACCGCTCTGCGTCCGACAAAACGTCTGCGTTTCTCTGGACTCTCAGCTCCTCCTGCAGCCACTCTGAAAAACACAACTACACACCAAGAGCAGATATTAAACATAACAAAACATTAATAAACATTAACCAGTCACAATCAGCCGCTATTTAAAACTCTTCAGATGAATAACAAGTTAAGCTCAGATTCCCATCAATAACCGGGTCCAAACCCTCGGATGGTTCGACGGGTCCAAGTCTGCCAGGAAAATGTCCCCAGGTGGTTGGTTTCACCTGGTTCTGACCCGATCCAGCCTAATCGGACCAGGTCACCTCTCTCCAACCTGGTCTGGTTCCGGTTCTGCTGCTCCCAGGGTTTACAGGTTCTGCAGAACCGGTCGGAACCAGTGGGTCTCTGAACTTCTGGACCCAGTCGGCCCGTTGTACTTTGACCTCTGACTTGAGCAAGACATTCTCCCCCAATCAGCTCCTTTGTTCCTTCACCACATGAACAGAGATTATAATCCAGGAGATTAACTGATTCACTGGCAGCAGTTCATCGGCGTGGCCTTCATCATCCTCATCATCGTGTCTTAAACACGGAGCCTGCTGGTTGGATCCAAACACTGAAGGTGGGGAATCTCTCCAGCTGAGCAAAGAAGAACCTGATCCAGATTGATCCGGATGGATTCATATTAATCCGGATTGACCCGGATTGATCCAGATTGATCTCACCTGGTACTGCTGCAGTTGCTGCAGCTGCTGGAAGGCAGCGTGTCTCCAGAGATGCAACACCGACTTCGTCCAGCTGGTTCCATCAGTGAAGCTCCACAGCAGAGCCAGACCGTCCCCAAGATGGCCGCCTGTTGGAACGTCCCCCCCCTGTCCCTCTGGACGAACCCTGACCTCAGGGAACAGCCTTGGGACCAGATACAGGAGCTGGACAGAGAAACGACCACTGATGAAGAACGAGGGAGAGAGAGAGAAACAGAGAGAGAGAGAGAAATATATAATAGAGAGAGACAGATGGAACCTTCTTATAGAGGCTCCTGGGGACAAAGTCCTGCAGTCGCCGTGGAGACGCAGAGTGTCCTCTGCAGAGCCCATAGGACACAGCAGCCACAGCCAGCCTGGGGACAGAGAGCTGCTTTAATACCAGGATGTAAAGTGGAAGGTTTATGGGTTTCACTGGTTTTCAGATTAACTGGACCATTTCACCTGACAGAGAACAGCATGCTGGTCCGACTGCTGCTCAACATGGCCGAGCCCAGAGCCTCTTCAACCGGCCCCGGCTGGGCCGGACCCGGCTGGGCCGCCTGCAGGTGGATGATGAAGGCTGCCAGGCCCAGGATGTGGGCCGGTTTCAGAGAAGCTGCCTGAGGACAGAAGACGGGGTTAACCCTTGAACTGCCATCATGACAACCGTCGAGGACACTGGCGTCATCATGGCAACTCAGGGGTTAATCTCTGCAGCTAGCTTGATAGAAAACTATTACTAGATTAAAGTGGACCCGATGAAGCCAATCTGTTTTTACAGCTCAACTGATTCCACTATTTTTCATGAAACGTCTTCAGACGATATTTGTTGTGAATTGCTTTTGTCCAAATTAACTGTGTGAGACATTCATTTGTCAGCGGCGGCCTGGCTGAGCTGTAATCTGGATTACGGTACCTGTCGGTGAAGCAGATCCTTCAGTCTGTGGATTACGCTGGAGAGAAGCTGCCGGTTATTGAGCAGCACGCAGACGAACCTGCTGCCCCACACACTCTGTCTGAAAACAGAAACAAAGCAGAAAAAAATAAGGAATTTCTGATCGGAAATCGAACATTTCTAATCAGTGCTGCTTTTCCACATTAACAGAACCGATCCTAATTAAATATGATTCATTCTAACCTCATGTAGTTTCTGAAACAGTGACAGAAAACTATTAGGACGATGTCACTGCAGATCAGCTTTTAATGTGAAAGTCACAGGAAGTCACCTGTTGGGAGGGTTTCCTCTGGAAGCGACCAGCAGACTCTGGCAGAAACTTTGCAGAATTAAATCAACCACCTGAAGATCACAACACAAACGCTTCAGAACCACAGACCCAACATGGTCCAGAACCAGAACCGGGTTTACCTTCAGATGGAGCTCGGGCAGCGAGGGGGTGGCGGCCGGTCCAACCGGGTCATCAGAACCGGGACAGACGACACTCAGGGTGAGAGAAATCCTGGACAACTGGGCCAACGACTCTGAGGGACCAGAACCGGGTTAAAGGACCAGAACCGGGTTAAAGGAACAGAACCGGGTTAAAGGACCAGAACCTGGGTCCCGTCCTGCTGCCAGCAGTTCGGTGAATTCCTGCAGTTGCTCCTGCAGAACGGCCAGCGGGGCTCCGGGACGCCGAGGGCTTCCTGAAACATCACAGCAGATCTATGAACCGCAGATCTAGTCCGCGCTTAAAGCCGATTAATTAATAAACTGTTGGCAAAGTCAAATACTATCTAAGAAACTCGGCATCAAATCATCTCTGAACTTTTAAAGAAAAACATTTCCTCAAAATTTACTGAACTTAATTTCCGATTTAATATTTATTACTTCTAATCCTAAATATTTACACCTGAATTGATGCCGCAGTCAGAATGAAGGGTTAAAGAATAAATTTGATCATTTACCGCTCTGCTGCCTTCGCTTCTGACAGGACTCGACATACTGGGAATACTGGGCAGCAGGGATCTTCTCTGCTCTGCACACAACAAACCAGTTTGACTGCTGGGAAACTTCAACTCCCAGTAAACCACGAGGAGAAACGCCGGGTCATCAGTCATTGAAGAAAAAGCAGAACTCACTGTTTCAGAGCTTCAATGAAGTTCATCTGAGCATCGGCTACGAGAGGAAGCTGGAAGGACGAGAAAACTCTGTTCAACCCCCTGAAAGTTCCCACCGCTCTGACAAACACTGAAAGTTCTCACCGCTCTGGGCTTCAGCAGTGCAGGAAGGAACCTGGTTAGAAAGTACGGCCTCCGGAAAATGCTGTGGAGGGAAAAACTGTGGTCAGTGTTCTGGGATGTTAGCTTTAGCTGCAAGAAGATTTTAGTCACTTTGTCTCGAATCATTTGATGTTAACTCTTCATAACTTTATTATGTTTTAGTGTGACTGTGCTGATCAGGTCAAAGGTCACATCAGAATGACACCAAGGTTTTTAACTCGCTCCATGGAAACTTTGAGGTTCCGACTGCATCTAGTTCAGCTCAAATTTCTAACCAGGAAGACAAAACTATTCCATGAACTGCTGTGTTTTCATTCTGTGAACATAAATACTTTAATAATGAATATTTATCACAGAATAATTTAAACTCCACTGCTTTGCAGTGACGTTGTTTTGGTCTGTAATAATTGGGTCAGACAGATCTATGAATATAAATGGTCCATCTTTAATTCTGGCAGTTTGTTCCAGATCTGTGGTGCATAGAAGCTGATTGCTGCTTCTCCATGTTTGGTTCTGGTTCTGACGCAAAGCAGAACCAGAACCAGCAGGTTGATCCAGTAGCAGCAGATCTTTAATCCGTTCAGTGATTTAAAAACTAGTAGCAGTTTAAAGTCTCAGTGAAGGAATGTGGAACCGGGCGGTGTGGAACCGGGCGGTGTGGAACCGGGCGGTGTCTCTAGTCAGAACTCCAGCAGCAGCGTTATGTTGGTTTGTCGGTCGGACCTGTGAAGACGCTGCTGCAGGAATCATGACTGCAGCTGATCAGCTGATTGTTACGACCAACTAGAATCTATCCGTATTTCACCGCAGTAAACGTGATCTAGAACATGATCTAGAACGAGATCTAGAACGTGACGCTAGTGAACGCTAACTGCCACTAAAACCGGCAGAAATGTTCGGATTTCATTCGTCTTTTGTACATTAAATTCTGTTTTCAATGAAAATATTATTAAGGTTTTAAACCTGTGCCTTTTAAAACCTGCAGTGTTGTTACAAAAGCAGTGTTGTTACCATGGTTACTGTGGGTATGACCACAGTAACCATGGTTATTGGTACTGTGGGTAACCATGGTAACCGGTGACAGTTTAAAGGCAGGCCTTCTGCAGTCGATGCCACCATGTCGATAAATACTCTGTATTTTTATTACTATGGTTAATCATGTCTTTTAAAATATTGTAACTGAGACTGAAACAAACTGAATTAATGATGTTTTTACCATTAGGGAAACAACGTAAAACAACTTTACTGATATTTGTGCTATTCTGAATGTTCACTAATTCCAAGCTGCTGTCGATAATAAATTAGTCTGGAAAAGTGGCTTTATATTTCCTACAGTGTTTTTCTGCTTTTAACAGTTTTAGGACAATGAGGTCTGCTCAAATAAAATACTCAATAATAAATAATTAGTATAATATCCATAACACCGGGGACTCACCTGGCCTCCATGACTGTTGCAGGGATCCTGCCGCTGCTCTCAAACAGACACACAGCTTTCTCCACGTCCTGTGCAGCCTGGCTCTGAGTGGGAAAACATTAGCATACAATTTATTTCACTAAAGCTTTTGTTGCAGATGTGATATTGTTCTTTAGAGTTTTTACTACAATTAAACTATTAACTTCTCACGTTAATAAAACCATAACACAGTTAAATGTGTTGCATCTCTGTTTTCTAAGTTTACATAAAATTATTGGATTTTCGACAAACTGGTGGTAGATCTGAGGAGGAGGACCAGGATGCCGGTGACCCCAGAAACATCCAGGAGGTCAGAGTGGACATGGTGGAGAATTACAATTATCTCCACATTGACACAAAACTGGACTGGGTCAAGAACACTGAAGACAGGAAGGGCCAAAGTTGCCTCCACTTTCTGAGGCGGCTGCTGGACTTTGCTCAGAATGCTCTGAGTCTGGTTGCCAGTGCTGTGGTGTGCTGGGGCAGCAGGCTGCAGGGGGAGGACACCAACCGGCTGAACAGACTGATGGGGTACACAAGGCCAGAAACCTGGTTGGAGTGGAGCTGGACTCTCTGGCAGCGGAGAGAAGGATCCTGTTCACGATGCAGGTTGTCTTGGCCAACGAGTCTCAACCAATTCATGACCAAATACAGGAGCAGCTTCGGCCAGAGACTCATTAGAAATCATTCAGGCTTTACAGAGTCTGAGTTACTTGATTCTAATTTACTCTGTACTCGTTTATAGGTGAACACAAGAGGCGTAAATCCCATCTCATTATTGGGGACCAGAAACAGGAACATTTCCCAACACCAATTTTGGGGACGTCGGCAAAGTTACAGTGAAATGTAGCGTAAAATGTGGTTTAGAACGTTTTTAAATCGCATTCAAGCTGCAGGACCAAACATGACTAGTAATGCACATCAGACATGTTTTATTCTCAGTAAGCAGCCTGCAGAGAAATTAACTAAAATTCAAATGTTGTTCCTATACGAGCTTTGTTCAGTCTGACTGATCCAATCTCTGCTACACCTTCACAAACATTTAAGGTTCTGAATAAAATAGAACCTTAATGAGTAACTGCTGTTTTTATTGAAATGGCTCCCAATACAAGTTATGAGCTGTTTAAATTATAACTTGTTAAGCTGCTTTTTTTTCAGCCTTTTTTAGTTTTGCTATGTAGATAGAAATGAATATCTGGGGGGTTTATAACTTAAACGTAACATTTAAAGCACCAGGGTTTACATAGAAAAATATTCCGATTTTATTTAGTGGTTTTAAAGGCTCTACGTTGAAGACAGAGAGAAATAAAGACATAACTTTCTGATTCTTCTATTTGTTCTCCCACTCTGAGCTGGTCCACTTGCTCAGCTCCAGTTTCAAACTCTTATAATTCACTGGAAGTTAAAGAGTTAAATATGAATCAGATGTTTGCTGCCTTTGACAAGAAAGCTTCAGTCTATGAAAGCAGTTTTGCTAATGAGGCGATTTATCATGATTCAGTCAAAGTAATAAAATAAACTGCAGTCTGATCTTTCTTAAATGCAAATGTTTCTTCAATGATTTTTTGGGGGGCACAAATCTAGACTTTTCTGAGATTTGGGGGGTCCGGGCCCCGCGACCCCCCTGGGATTTACGCCTATGCTCATATTTGCATGAGCATCGTTGTTATTAAACTTATTTACATTCAGTTATATTGAATTACTTACATCACTCTTTTATATATACATTATAAACCATGTCTTATGGTTATATTTGTGTTATTAATATTTAACGCCTTTGATGGAGTAGCTTGTCAACGAATAAGTAATTTCCCGTTGGCAATCAATAAAGTATATTTTATTCTATTCCTTTCAAAACAAAATGCATCAAAGAACCAGATTCCTGTCAAAGTTGGGCTTGTTATTGGCAACAGACTGGAAAATGAATTCCTTTTGGCCATTAAGATGGAACGGTAGAGAATACTCGCCCCTTAAATAATAAACGATTGTTTTATATATTTCTAAAAACGGATGACAAATTGTGAGCGATTCCCAACACCGAGTCACTGGGAGGTGACAGACCATCTAGTCCAGCGTTTGTAGCTCTAGAAATACCTGATCTAGATGTTTTCCTGCTTTAACCTGGTGGAGACGCTTGAAAAGCAGCAGCTGTTAATCAGCCATCAGACAGAAAACAGGATTCAGTTCCTGTCAATAAACCTACAGCCACTCTGATCAGAACAAGAAGTAACTCAACTCTGAGTCAACTTAGCTCTGAGTTATGTGATAATATAAAAGCCTTCATCAATAGCAGGCAGACAACGTGATTCAGAGAAACAGGAGGGGGAGTTACAAAGGATGGGATTCAGAAAACATCATAACATATAAAAAAGAAATAGTGTTGCTGCGAAGTAGCCAGAGTTAGCGAGTTAAAGTGTGAATGTGATGTGACAGAGAATTAAAGTTTGAAAAAGGGTAGGTGATTTTATTTGAACAAAATGTTAATGTTCTGCATTTTCACCTGCAGGCAATAAAGAACGACGACGTTTAATGTCTTTAATGTTTAAAGATGATTGTTTTAAGGAGGTGATTGGTAAATCAAGTTATTATAACAGATTCCATCAAAAATGACTAGAATCTGTGAGTAATCCCCTAACTTTGCAAGCTTGAAATATAAATATGTGGTTGTTGCCCTGGACAAGCCCCTCCCCCTGCTGCACTCCAACCAATCACCTGATTTACAGCAGGTAAAGTCTCCCAGCAGCAGCCAGCGGAAACGTCCTCCATTACAGTCATACAAGTCGTAGCCAAGTTGATTCATGGTGGGATACATCAAAGTACACCATGTGCCAGATTATAGCTTGTACAGCTTAAAGTAATAAATAGAGTTCACTTCTCAAAATCTCGCTAGCTAAAACTTTCCTCTTGGATTCCAGTCCAGAGTGACAGACGTCTTTCTTCTGGCCAAGCGTACATACATTTTGGATTAATCTCTTCTCTATACTCTCAGGGGATTTTAGTTTTCCCCTAATTGCCATTTTTTTCCAGTTACCACCACCAACCTGCCCCCCCAGCAGGGGGAGATGTTGGCTTTCTGTTCTCTTCTCGCCAGATGCTGTTTTTTACTCCAACACCTCCTTTTACATCACAATGGCTTAATAATGTAAGAGCATTTTTGAAGGAAGAACAAATTTAATGACCAGTTCAGCAAAATGTACCTCAAACCTCTGCCTGCATCCTGGACAGAATGATGCACCATGAAGACATCAATTAGTCATGTGACTAAAAGACAGGTAAAATGCCTTTTAGCTCCACAATGCCACCCCCTTTTTAAATTTTATTTATTTATTCTCTTTTTTGTTATGTCAGTACAGTAATTTATGTTCATTAAGGGGAAAAAAATTGGGGAAGTTATGCGAGTTTTGCAAAATGTATGTAATGTCAATAAATGTACAATCTTCTGATTTAAAAAAACGTAGTAGCAAAGTTGTTCAGGGCCTAACCGGTGTGAGATATTTCATTTTCTAGTTCCTGATGCCGCCCTGGGAAACTGCCCGCATTATGCCCATATTCAAAAAATGCTTTAATGTCTCAAACCAGACATGTCTGAAGATTCTCAGGTTTTGATTTTCAGGAAGGTTCAAAAGAAGCCATTTTGTTCTAAACATTAATTTAGAAAAGTTCCTTTCCTGAAACTTCTGCAATGAGGCGACAGTCGTTTGTTCTCATGCAGCCAAGCGACCGGCGTAATTCATACATCTGAAATTTTGACTTGTAGACGTGGATCTGCGTGTACTAACCCCAACTCCAACCCTAAAACAGGCCAGCAGCCACACAAGATGAAGAACGTTCGTCTTTGGCTGCTGTTCATCCAACGCTGATAACTCGGCAGCCTAAAAAAGGCTTTTAAGCTGAAATAGTCAATTAATCTGAATGATGTGACATTAACTCGGTAAAATGTTGAGATTAATCTCATTCAGACAGCGCGTTAAAGTTGACAGCCCGAGCACAGGCATATTAAACACAAAGTGCGACAGAACAGTGTGTGTCTGACTTTGCAACAGGGCTGGCCACACTTTTCAGAAAGGTTCAAGTCACAAAGATCTACAGACTGACAGCAGGGAGGCTAAATAAAACTGACCTAAAACTAACCTTTTTGTGCTTGATGCCAAAAACATAAAACATAAAGGGAGTAAGTTTAATAAGAAACACCAGCTGGAGATTGATGGAGAACCTCGTGGTGTTCAGGGTCCTGCTGCCTGGAAGTACCTGGAGTGAAGCACCGGCAGCAGAAGCATCTTCATACAAACCCATGTCCTCCACCGACTCCTGCAACAACACAGGATAATTGTTGTGTTCATTAAAATCACCTTCAGATAAAACATTTCAGCTCAAACTCATCCTGCCACCTGCAGGTCGGCCAGCCGGGTCTTCGCCAGCGTGACGTACTCCGTCAGGAGGCCGCGGTGTTTTGGAGGCACAAACGGAGGGTGAAGAATATGAACCTGATATAAAAAGATAACTGTCAGCTGTGGAAGGTCAAAGGTCACCCTAGTACATGAGCAAACTCCACAATTAGGTTTAAATTAATTTTTCACTAATTACTGTTACAGTTGGTGCATCTACACCTTTAAGGAACTCAGACTTCAGTCATTTTATTGTTTTAATATATAAAACATTTTAAATGATAAAAATGTGTAATTTTTTATAACTGCTTCCAATTTGAATGGCTTCAGATCTGAAACATGACAACATTTTCTGTCACTGCTTAGAAACAAACTTTGGCCTATGTAAAGTTTTTATTTACAAGGGAACTGATATAAAATCCTGATCTGGATTTTGCTTAAAAATGACGTTTTGTGATTTTTTTTTCCTACCGCCAATGGAGGCCGTTTAATATTTAATGATGGGAAAATGCAGCCTGGTTTTAATTAGCTCAATATGTTCAAAGTTCAACTGAAATTAAAAGTGAGGATGACTCCCACTTCCTGCTGCCTCCAAATAAATTAAATAACTAATGTGAATAAATGTGCTCTGTTCATTCAACCTGTAGCTAACGGATTTCACCTTTAAGTACCGAGGAGGTTCAAAGGGCACGAGGTCAGAGAGGAACTTCAGGAGGAACACCAAAGACTTCTTACTGCCAGCGTGGAAACCGGAGCGTCCGCCAAACGACATCTGTAAGCAACGCAGATAAATTCAATAAACATTACTCTTTAAAAGAAATGTTCATATCAAATTCATGGAGTGAAATATAGTGAGCTTTGTCCTAAAAGCAAATGTTCATTTACAAGTTGTTAAAACAAGACAAAACCTTGAACCAGTCGGTGTAGGATGGAAACACGCCGGCGCCCTCTAGCGCCCCCTGCCGGGCCAGCAGGAAGGCAGTGATCAGCTTCTCCAGATCGAAGCCTCCGAACGCCGAGCTCAGCAGGCGGCACAACGCCTCTGACAGAAACAGACGGCGTTAGTTTCGCCCTCTGCCGAAGGGGGCTGGCCATGTGATAGTGATGCAGCAAAGGATTATGGGATATTAAACTGGAGCGGAGAAGTGAAGAAACCAGTAAATATCGCTTGTCGGCATAGCAGCAGCAGTAACCGATTCTCGACTCGTTTGTTAATGGCATCGTGTCTTTCCCTAACCCCAGACCAGCTGAAAGGTTACAAAATATTTAAATCTGAGCAACAAGGTTTTACCAAAAAAGTTTGTGCTGTTTTAACAAAGCAGCAACTTCACTATAGTTTAGTGATTTTAAAATTTCAACGCTTCTCTACACACGAGTCAACAAATATATCCCGGTCAGAAGAGAAGCTGCAGTTCTTTCAACGTGAAGCTTATTTTGTTGCTGGGATAAATTTTCAGTATATTGAGCCGAAACAACAGTCAGGAAATTATTTGCATGGCGTTTGTTTAAATTTAGTTAAAAATTGTTTATGGTTTGGAATATTTTGAATGAGATCGTGGTCAGTGTAGCTTTCATAGAAACTGGGTTTACCGCTGAGGCTGGACTGGGCCGACTGGTTGTAAACCAGCAGGGTGGAGACAAAGACCAAGACGTGTTTCCAGTTGACCTCGTGCGTTTCCAGAACTTGCTGCAGGTGATGCAGCAGCTGCTCCACGCTGAAGATCGCAGCCAGCTGCCACAGACAGGAGGCATCCATAATGCATGCATTATGCATCATCCAAATATGATGCCACATTTAACGTTTCCCCTTCCTTTCAGCACCAGACACAGAGCTGCAATGCCTACATGCCAGGCCTGATGAAGCAGCAAACTTTTACAGATTCAAACACGTCATTCCAGAGTTTTCCAGGCAGCTGAGGTGGTAGAAATCATTTACCTTGCAGCAAAGCGAGGTCAGACAGCGGCCGGCTTTAGCAACAGTCCAGTCGTTCTGCGAGGTCACAGCATCTGACACTGACAACAAACCACAATTTATTCCAACAAGTTTCAGGCCGGATCAGAGGAATTCATCCCGTCATCGTATGAGACACCAACGCTACGGTTAACGCCACTGTCACTGCTAACGCTAATGCTACCTGTCAGTTGGGGATTCCAGGTGAAAATCTGAGTCAGGCAGTGAGCAAAGAACCGCTGAAGAGCTTCTGGTGACACCGAACCGCCACACAGTGACGCATCAAGAGTCTGAATCCTGCAGGAAACACAGAACAGAAGAGCATAGAACCAAACCTGGACAAACACAGAACCAGGGGTGCACCAATTTATTGCTGCTGATTTATTTAATTTTGTTCATATTAAATAAATATGAACAAGGTGGCGATTGATCAATGTCAAGCCAATCTCATTCACCGATCTTATCTACATTGGCAAAGGTCTAAAACTCAACCACTGTCCTCTTCTGCTCTGCAGTGAGAGGTTGGGCTGTTAGACCTACCCACCAGGTCAGGTCTGCAGTAGCAGTAGTTGCCCCACTCTTACCAACTCAGCAACTTTATTTCTATATTTAGCAACATTTCAGACAAAATCTTGGTATGGACAAAATTGGAATTTGCAGGTCAGACTTTTTAACAATCTGTAATCCACTATCGGCCAAAAAATTGCATTTGGTGCAGCCCTACGTAGAGCCAAACCTGAAGGATATAGAATGCCTGCAGGACGTCTCCAGGTTTTCCAGGGACGTCCCACTGGGAGGATACCAGTGCCCTCATGTTTAAAGCACCGTATGCACAAAGAAATGAGCGCCGCCATCATATTTTACGCACAAATCGGCGTATATAAAAAACAAATGTGGTGGGTGGCGCAGGGGCAAAGCACGACCCACATATGGAGGTCTTAGTCCTCGTGGCAGTAGTCGCAGGTTTGATTCCTGGCCAAGTGACACTTGCCTCTCTCATTACCCTCTTACCTGTCGGGCTACTTTCAAATAAAGGCAACTAACAAACCTTTAAAAAAGCCGCTACCTGAGGATCTTTGGCTCTGATGGAGAACATGGAGCCATTGATCTGCTGGTTTATTAGAGTTTAGGTTGGCCAGACTAGAGGTGTGCCGATCATAATCGGCCACCGATCATAATTGGCCGATTTCCGTGAAAAAGTGTATGATCACCAATCACCTGGATCTCACTTTGCAGCCTGCACAGAAACAATCCAGGGAACAGCTTCAGGTCAATCAATCGATTCTCCAGCTTTATGAACGCCAAGCGTCTCCATTCTGTAAATGTGCAACTTATAGACACACGATTCCTGTATTTAGAATAAACGTCCACATTCTCCACAAAGGGCTCCGTCTGTCTTTAATCCCGGCTCAACGCTCTGCTGTTCAAACATTTCCACTTGGATTTTTTTTTTACAATTTATTATTTTTATTTTTTGTCAAGTGACCTTATGATCCCTGAAATCAGCTTTTAAATAGTCATTTTAAATACCTATACCTGTACTCCTAGCAGCAAGGGCGTTGCCATGGTTACTGCTTCAGGTGGCAGCAGACTTCCAGGTATTTATTCTAATTCACAATGAGATGTATTTATGGATGACAGGCAGACCAGCAGCTGCTCCATTTTCCACAACCTGTGATTTATAAAGGAAAGGAGCGCAGCCACAACTTTATACGTCTGAATTTGTGCGCCATTTTGTCTGTATGATCATTTTTAATGTAAAAGCTGGACAGGACACCAGGATCCAGAACCGTCTGGTGCGACTTTTCATCCAGTCTGCATTTGGATGAGTGTGAATGTGGATTGAGGGCAGCGTGAACTTTGACCCTTTCTGCAAGGAGCAGACAGACCTGAAGGTTAAGAAGAAACAAACCATCGCTCTGCTCCTTCATCTTCCTTAATGTCCAGAAGCCCTAAAAACAAAAACAGCCAAATTTTAGCAATCAGTCAGAAAGTAAATGCGCCACACTAGCGGGCGCAGCGGCGGGCGCAGCGGCGGGCGCAGCACTCACAGCGAAGCAGCTCGTCCAGCACTGAACTCCTCCTTGCCGATGCCACCAGGACTCCAACCACGGCTGAAACACAGTAGACACGTCTTCAGCTGCGGCTCTCTGGAACCGGCAGCTGGTCCAAACAGAACCACAATAAACAATCAGAACCTCAGAGCAGAACCAAAACACATCTAGAGCATCTGTGATCTAGATTTAGATGATCTAGATCTAGAGCAGAGATGACCTGTCCTGAGCCAGGTTCTGGTTCTGCTGGAGGTTTCTTCCTGTTAAAGGGAGTTTTTTTTCTCCGCTGTCGCCGTGTGCTTGCTCAGTATGAGGGAAAGATGTGAAGTTAAAATGAGTCCTGCTGCATGTTCAGCTTGATGCAGGAACTAACGTTACAACAAGTCGCCTCCAGAGGAATCTGCAGAAAAATACTCTTACTGGATAAAACTTCCTGTTGAACTTGTCTGGTCTCCTCTTCCTCCTGCGGAGGCGTCCAGCAGCAGAGAGCCTTTAACTGACCGGGCAGCCATGATGCGACGGCGTCATCACTGGGACACAAAGGGGGACGTTGAATTTATAGATGCATCTAAACCGTTCATCGCTTACATGGTGAGTCTGTTCCATCAGAGCCATGACTGCAACAACCTCCAACCTGGGGTCTCCATGGCAACCAGTAGACTCCATCTGAGTGCTGATTGGTCGGCTAAGTTATGCCAGAAAAACCTTAGCGAGAGGCTCAGGTTCTTCTGTGTTAAAGCGCCTCAGGCTCATTATTAAGCATGGTGGAGGAGGAGTGATGCTGTGGGAGTGTTTCTCTCCGACAGGTTTTGAAGGCCTTGTTTAGAGATATTTAGATCATAATCTGATGGAAAACTGAACATGGCTCCCATTTAGATTGCAGAACCAGAACATGTGGACCATCAACATCAGTTCCTCCTCCTTCCATCGTCTCATCAGAACGAAATCCTGTAGAAACCCGAGGAAGTGATTTTATTGAAAATACAGCTAAAACAAATTTATTTCTATGCTCTTAAACATCTGATCCTTTGGTACCAATAAGTGAGGAGGACATTAGATCAGTAATGGCAGCGGTTTGGGTCCAGAACGACTTCTCTTTTGTCTGACAACCAATCAGAAAGATAAACGTTGAACGTCTTCTCATCATGCTCAGAAATACAGCAGCATCTGACTTCAGGTTACCAAAATGCTTTCTGGTCAGGCAGCATCAGCAGCTTCTGAATCATCCAACTTTCATCATAAAGCAAACCATAAAGCAGAGCTCACCTTTCTATGATGTAGTCCAGAGTGAGGATGTTGTAAAGGTGAAGAAAGTACAGCAGCTCCAGGTGAGGATGCTTCTGGAAACAGAACATCCCTGGGTTTAGTGCCCGGTTCACCAACTTACACAAAGTTCCTGCTGGCAGAGAGTGAAAACACTCCAGATTACCAGATTCACATGACCCAAAGTTCTATCTCCTTGGTTGTTTTAATCTCCTTTCAAGAATAAAGTTCTAAAAACATGGAAGTGAAGAAGAAAAGCGTCTGAGCTGCAGGAAGTGAACCCCTGCCAGTTGTGATCACCTGATCTCTTCGGTACTCCGCCCACAGCAGCCTGGGGCAAAAAACTCCTTGGCAAAGCAGCAGTTTGCTGGCCTCCAACAGAACCTGCAACTGGACCTGCAGAGGACAGGGAAGAACAGAACCTGTCAGAACATCTGCAACAGAAATGCCCCAAAGCTGCTGGTGGAAAAGTGACCCAGAGCCACCAGAACCACAGAAAACCCAAAGAGGAACCAGAAAACAGGCGCAGGTAAAAATCGAAAAGCTCTGCAGCAGAGTCAGATGAAGTGAACATGTACGGGTACCCCAGTGGTGACCCGGTACCGGTATCAGTGTCGTCCATCACTGCAGCAGTGGGTCCATTAGCCTGACTCACTCTCTGAGAAGACGTGAACATCTGCCTCAGTTTGTCCTCCTGTCTCCCAGCGATGCCCTCCAGTCTGTCCAACATCGTCTTCACCGAGACGGCTCCGACGGCGACCCCCCGTCGGTCGGCCTGACGCCGCAGCTCGCTCCCTGCAGCAGACAACACGTTGGGGAGGGGCGAAATAATGAGAGGCAAACATTTGATCTTGGTGTGGAGGTGAGTAATCTGCTAATCTGGGACTAAATTTCCTTTGGGATTGACCACCAGCAGCTGAAACCAGTGATGTTCCCATGATGATGTCATGGCTTTGAAAGCCTCTGATTGGTCGATTCATATAACGTGTACTTGGTTGTAATAACTGCAACATCAATAAAGCAGTTGGCTCCCATTGCTCGATGCATCATTGACTGACAAATCATGTCCTGGAGCAGCAAGCACTGAAAGGCCACTCAGAGAGGAAGAATCCATCCCCGTACAGCAGCGGTGTCCAAAATGCGGCCCGGGAGCCGTTTGTGGCACCACAGCCGGCTGATGGAAAATATTTTACATTCATAAGATTTTCTCTGACAAATGTGTGTAACACATTTTACTGTATTTATCAGGTTGTTTTTGTTTTATAATTCATAGGATGCAGAAACAATCATAGCCTTGGGACTATTTTTGATAATAAGTTAAAATTTACCTGCCATTCAGAGAACCTGCAAAGGAGAAAAAAAGAGCCAGCAAAGATTGCTTTGTCTAAGAAAGCTCCCAAAGTTTCAGGCTGATAAGTCAATGATGATCCTAGTTTATGTAACATATATTGACTTTTTCTCTCCTCTGTTGGTTTGGAAATCTTACAATTAGAGTTGAACAATGCTCACTTGCAGAGCTGTTCAATAAATGGCTCATCAGGAAAACTAAAGCCATTCTTGCTGTCGGCTCTCAGCCTTTACATCCCAAGTTCCAGTTTCTGTCTTCTGGCCTCCAGCTCAGACTCTCCCTATGGACAGTAACAGGTAGAAGCTGCTTTGTTCCTGCAGCAATTTGTCTTTTTAAGGCAGGACACGGTGGGGGCACTCGCACCTGACTTAGTGTTCACAGCAACTGTCGGTAGGCAATGATATACACTGCTGTGCTCTTCCCATTTTGCATTTGTATTTGGTGTCTTTTTTGGTATGTTTTTTTGTTTTATATTTTTAAACTTTTAATACTTTGTCTTTTAGTTTGTATTTCTTTTTATAATATTTACATCCTTGCTGTAACATGAGGTACCATTTGAAAAAGTCTGTGTCCCTGTGGGGGGTTCTCTGGGAGTTTGGGGTACCGGGCTGTCAGGTCCCTGTATGACCGGTGTCAGTCTGGTCCACACTGCCGGCAGCAAGTCGGGCTCGTTTCTGGTGAGGATTGGACTCCGCCAGGGCTGCCCTTTGTCACCGATTCTGTTATGGACAGCTTGTAGACCAGCCAAGGTGTTGAGAGGATCCGTTTTGGTGGCCTTACGATCCATCTCTGCTGTTTGCAGATGATGTGGTCCTGTTGGCTTCATCGGGTCTTAATCTGCGGCTCTTGCTGGAGCGGTTGGCAGCCGAGTGTGAAGCAGCCAGGATGAGGATCAGTGCCTCCAAATCTGCGGGTCTTTAGCCGGAAAAGGGTCGAGTGATTTCTCCGGGTCGGGGGGACGCCCTGCCCCAAGTGGGGGAGTTTAATTATCTCTTGGTTCATAAAAGAGGGACACATGGAGAGGGAGGTCGACAAGCAGATTGGTGCAGCGCTTGCAGTGAAGCGGGCGCTGCGCTGACATCCGCTTCACTGCAGTGATGTACCTACATCAGTATGCATGTTTAGTTAAGTGGGCGCCGATGCATTAAGAGGAGCCAGTTGAGGTGGCATCTGGTTAGGATGGACGCCTCCCTGGTGAGGAGTTCAGACCCCAGCGGAAGATCCAGGACTGGAGGCACGATGTTCCTCTGCTGGCAACGCCGTGGGATTCCTGGAGGAGCTGAAACAGGAGGCTGGGAGAGGGAAGACTGGGCCTCCTCCTGATTCTACTGACCCCGCGACCCGACCCCGGATAAGAGGAAAAAAATGGATGAAAGCAGCTGGTCTAGCCAAAGGCCAATCCAGATTTCCACTTGCATACAGATCCACAAGGCTCGCAGTACTTTCATCCCTTCTTTAAAATACTGGATGTTAAGTTATTGTTGAGCATGTAAAAAACTATGAAAAACAAAATTTTAAATGATTTTTTGATTTTTAATTCCAAAAGTGTCAAATTTTGTGGCCAGCCAGTTTTGACACCACTGATCTGAAAGCAAATAACTCACCATAAACTGAGGAGATGGACAGAAACTTCATACTCTGAAGGAAGATTTGAAATCATTTTTTACAATTCTGAAATGATTATTTTTGTTAATGAAACAGAAATTAACCTCCACTGACCTTTATGTCAAACAATAACAAGGTACATTGTGCACATTCTCACCCACTAGCAGTCCTGCAACGTCCAAAGGGTTAGCATCAGACGCTGCCTGGTTCTGCTCCGGGTTTTGGTTCTGCTCCATGTTCTGGAAGCAGCTCATGCGACATGGATCCGGGTTCTGGAAACATCAAACATCTAAAGATTACTGCAGGAAGAGACTTCCTGTCTGTTAGATGGACCCTGACTCACCTGCAGCTCCTGGAACAAACTGCAGAGGTCCTGGTTCTGGTCCAGCAGCTGGACCGCGGCCTCCTGCAGCCGCTCACCATCATTAAGCTTTGGCTTCTTTAAGCCGCAGCCAGCTGAGACCGAGCAGAACAAGAAATGTTAAAACATTCCCTAAACATTACTGAGGAGAAAGTTTGTGACTCTGCTAGAAAACTAGAAACCATTTCAGGGACAAACTTCCTCCATGAGGACGGGATTCTGTCCTCAGCACAGAGGAAGACAAGGAAGCTTCCAGCTGTTTCCTCAATCATTTACATCACCAGAGAATTAAAGATTGTGGACAAATTGTCCTGCTCAAAAGCAGCATTGCAGTTCTGCTGCTGGAATCTACTGTAGTATGACAGGATCTTCAAGCTGCAGTCAGCCTCTCTTCTCTTGTTGTCCTCAGTTCTTCTTCCAGCTTATTTTAGGTTAACTCAAATGTTTCACTGGAGTGTTACAGGTTAAAGGTCATGCTGGAAGCTTATTTCCTAAATATTACTGAGGCTGAATAGAATAAACGTCAACATTTAAGCCAAGTCTAAAAAATAGTGTCATATTTAGCTCGGTTCATATTTATTCAGTTTCTGCTGTATTTATAGAAATTTTAAAGCTTTAACTCGGTTCATAACTAGAACATTACTAACTTTCCCCGGCCACGGTCACCTGGACAGGTGTATCAACTCACCGAGGAGGGAGCAGAGCGGCCTTTTCTGCGACCCACAGGAAGCCTGGAGGGACATGAGGTCCCGGTTCCGAGACGATTCTGGGTCGGAGAAGGTCCCGGGTCCAAAAAAGTTTCTGCTTTAACTTGTCTTGCTCCTACAGTCTGTGTCCGCCATGTTTCCTCTTGGCGCTTGTCGGACCTGCAGCCAATCAGGTAAGAGCTGCTTCTTCTTCGTGTGAGAGAAAGAGCGGAAGAAGAGCGAGTGAGAGCAGAAGGGCCTGCTAACTTGCTGCAGCAACAAGTGGAAGTGAATATTATCCATGGCCTCCCGCTTTTATTTTCCTTTGAAATTTGTGGTATATTTTCATCTTTAGGAAAGATTTTCACTCTCAGCATGTATTTGAACTTCTCTCTTTTACTTACTTCAGTTCAGCTCACAGTTTTTAACAGATTCTGTAGCTTTCTGTGAACTTCTAAATCTGCTCCTTCGTCGCATCTTTTTGGGCCTGATACTGCCTCTAGTGGCGAGGGGTGGTAACACAACTAATATAATTACATTACTAAATCAGAATACCACAAAGTCTTTATTATTTATTTATTCATTCTGGCATTACTGGACCCGTAAAATATAAATACCCATATTTCATCCACCGGGATCAGACCTATTGCGTCCCCAGCAGGTCCATGGTAGATAACATCTACCTAATTCGGGGCGTTTTGGAGGTCTCCGATTCATTAGGTTTACAAACTGACTTGATTTCACTAGATCAAAAAAAAAGGCATTTGACAGCGTTGAACACGGCTTCCTCTGGAAAACCTTGAGGGGGTTCGAGTTCAGCGAAGGTCTTATTGCCAAGACCCAGGTATTGTACAGTGACATTGAGAGTGTGCTGAAGATCTACGGTAGCCTATGTGCTCCTTTGTGTAGAGGCGGTGGACAGGGCTGCGCGCTCTCGGGAGCGCGTTCCACACTCTCCCTGGAACCCCTGCTTCAAAATACGCTCGAGCGTTCATGGTTTGGTTTTACATGGTTTTAAGAACAATATGGTTTCATCTGCCTATGCCGACAATGTTGTTGTTTTTATCAAAGATCAGCGAGATGTCAGTGTTTTAACTGAGATCACAGAAACGTTTTCTGTCTTGTCTGCTGCGAGGGTGAACTGGGGAAAAAAGCGAAGCCCTGGCTGTGGGTGAGTGGCTTGGTGGGCTCCCAGTTCTCCCTCAAGGTCTTTTGTAGATGAAAGACGGTTTAAAAAAAAACTTGGTAAAACACATTGTGTTTATTTTAGTCCTGCCAGAACAATTCAATACTAAATGAGCAGCATTATTCTGTCCATATCATGTGACAATATTCCATCTGAGAAATAATTAAAGTTCTGACATACAAGACCAAACTCTTTGCAGCAGCTTCTGTGTGTCTTCACCAAGACAGTTTGTTATCCAAAAAGATCCCAAGTAACGTAGCTTCTGCTAGTTTAATGATTGAGTTATTTATGGACACATTAAGCTTTGGGTCATATTTAAGAGATTTGTTTGAACCACGTTCTAAATGTTTTGTTTTTAATGTATTTGACATAAATGTATTATCTAAAACCCATTGATCTATTGATGAATTTCCAATTCATTGTTTAAGATTAATGTCAATCCAGATAATGATTTTGCTGATGCATACACACTAGTATCATCGGCATACATTGTTAATTTTGCATGTTTTAACATAAAAGGTAGATCATTTGTAGAAATAGCATAGAAGAGAGAACCAAGACAGCTGCCTTGTGGAAGTCCAGTTCTCTGCACCGTTTTGTGGAAAAATACCATTAAAATTCTCTCTGTGGTCTAAAACACAAGTAGCTCTTCATCAGTGTTAGTGCAGATGGCTCAAAACCAAACAGCTGTGATCGATCAGATGCCTAATAGGACTAATCTTCTAGTTCTACATAGTTCTAATTGTTGTATTTTAAATAGTTTGAAATATAACTTATCTTAATGGACCCACATTAATCTTTTGTATTGGTCATTTCTTTGCAAAGACAAGTTAACTTCTTTATAAAATGCTAATTTCCAGGGGGCTTTTCTTCAGGTTTAATTCATATATAAATGTCTTTAAATACAATTTTAAATACAGATTTATTTAATGTAATGCTGCTGCTGTATGTCACACACGGCTCCACTGTTCATGTTTATTATCCTGCACAGCGAGCAGAGGAGGAGCCCACAGCGATGACTCACATGATCTTCTTCCTGTTTCTGCTGGACTTCCCCTAACAGCCATTTTACAGCTTCTCCTGTTTGAACGATTTTCAGCTGCGCAACATTCCTGAGAGCTCAAGCAGCCGAACAGAGGCAAACATTTCTGTTTCCCACCATGAAAGTGTTTAGCTCCAGCCGCTGATGAAGGTTTTCTGTGTTGTTGTGAAACTTGTGAAATTTGACCCCGTGACACTGATCAGATAAAACCTGGACCTTGTCCCATGTTGCAACAAGTCAGTAAACTCACATTTCCTCATTAGTTTTCCTTTTTATTCACATTTCAGGACCAGTTCACTTCACATTTTTACACACTTAACACTTTTCAGAGGAAAAACGTTAAAGCACAAAAATCCCTTCTTTGAAAATTATAATTTGACAATTTTCAGCTTTCAGCCCTGAAAATATCTGACGAATGGAGCTAGTTTTATTTAAGGGGAATGAGTTTTTATTTGTAAAATCAAGTTGAAAAGCCTTTTCAGATCCAAGAACAAACATCAGCATTTATGGTCGGAGCATGACACAGTGGAAATGTTCAGGAGTGTGAACACTTTAGCGTGGCTAGCTCTGCACCCCGTTTGCAGCTTGTTGCAACAAGCCGAGTTTAAAGAAGCAATTGGTGACGAGTCATGCTGAGCTGCTGAAAGTTTCACCACCAGGAGAAAAACCTCAACTTGGTGATAAATGCACCCTGGAAACAAAACACACAGCTGAGAAATTAAAGCTCTCACAAGGACTTTATTCTTCATTTTCAAATATTCAAGTACATGGATATGAAATATCCAGGACACAATCAGTGGCAAATACTTTCTGAAGGAAATAATCACATCATCATGTTCCTTGAAGGGTGTTCCTCTTGAAGCAGCCATGTTCCCCTGGCAGGCTAAGACACGTAGATCACTTGTAAACATGATACATTTTCAGTCTGATTTTAGAAATACAAAAAGCCGTCTTGTAGAAAAATAAGTTCTGTCTTCAGAGGAATATCAGCATGAAGAAACTCACAGTAGAATCTGATCTGAAAAAGGAGCAACACACAAAACTCTCAGGGGTAAAAGGCCTTTGGTTTCCATGGAAAAATACCAAAAACGACATTAAAAGAAGCAGAAAAGATCAGTCCGCTGTACAACAGTGATGAGTGGACCGGAACCGAGCCGCCGCGAAGGCTGACGGACGTCCACAGGTTTCCAAAGGTCCGTTCTGCAGCTACAATCAGCCGTCACTCCTGAGGACAGCAGATCTCTGCCAGATGAAGGAGCCCAGGACGATGAGGAGCATCTCCGAGGTGCTGCTGAGGGCCACGATGAAGGGCGCCTGGGACGCAAAGTCCGCCTCCACTCGCCGGAAGGACAGCTGCATGACGGCCAGGGCCAGCAGGCTGTTCTGGACGCCCACTTCGATGCTCACGGTTTTCCTCTGCGGCAGAGCCAACCTGGCGGTTCTGGCAAGGACGGCGCCGACCAGGAGGCCCAGCAAAGGCACCGTCACCCCGACCGCCACGATCTGGGGTTGCACGTTGGCCAGAATGGACGCGCCCATCTGGTAGGCCATGAAGATGCCACCGACCATCAGCACCACGCTGAAGGGCCGGATGAGCACCAGCAGGACGCGGGTGAGAGCCGGGAGCCGCAGCTTGATCAGCATGCCCAGGGAGATGGGGATGGCGATGAAGAGGAGGGTGCCCAAGATCTTCACGAAGGGGACGTGGAGGGCGGCGTGGACGCCCAGCAGCCTGCCGTACAGAGCCGAGGACAGAGGCATGGCCGCCGTGGCCACCACCGTGGACACCAGCGTCATGGAGATTGCCAGTGTGACGTCGCCCCCCAGCAGCAGGCTGTAAAGGTAGCCGCCGCCGCCCCCCGGGGCGGAGCAGGTGATGACCAGGCCGAGGGACAGCGCGGTGGGCAGCGACAGCAGCCGGGACGCGCAGTAGGCGTACAGCGGCATGACTAGGAACTGGGCCAGAACCCCCAGCAGCAGCGCTATCGGGCGGCGCAGCAGAGCCCGCAGCACATCCACCTCCACCTTGCAGCCGAAGGCACACTTGTTGACGAAGATGAGGGGCAGCAAGGCGAACAGCACCGGGTTCTCCGTGAAGTGGGACAGGCCCCCGGACTGCAGCTTCCGGGTGGCCGCGTCGGCCTCGCCGGGCTCCACTCTGATCAAGTAGTCCGTCCTCTCCTCGATCAGGACCGGAACCGAGTCCCGGTCCCGGTCCAGCAGCTGGATCTGCAGCGGCGCCCGGCCCGGGAACCCGGAGCGGATGCTGATGACGAAGCTTCCGGCCGGTCCTTCCCGGCCGCCGGCCGTCACATTCAGGACGGAGAGGACCTCCGGGTCCAGAGACCGAACCCTCACCGTCTGCTTCCGGCTGGAGCCCCGGTACCGACTGGAGATCACGATCACTCCTTCGGTGTTTTCCGGAAACTCAAATTCCTGTGCCGATCCGTCCCCGATGGAGATGTATCCGGTGTGGTTCCGGCTGGTGTCGGTGCTGCTGTCCACGGTCAGGTTCCCGGTGGCCCAGGTCCGGTTCGGTCCGCCGATCAGGAGCAAACAGAGAGTAAAAAGCGTCCTCATCGCAGTGGCGGCCCGAGGGCGGAGAGGCGCCGCAAAGACACGCGTGGGCCCCGCCAGGGCGCTCCGCAGGCGGCTACACCGCCGCCCGGACCAGCCGGCACGCCGAACTTCTCATTCCTGTCTTCGGGATAAAAGCTCCGCGTCGTCGGCCGCCTCCTCGTCTTGTCTGGTTCCCATTTTTGTACCGCCTTTATACCGGACCCGAAGCATCACCCCGCCCTGTCCGGCCCTGGCGGAGCCCGGCGGCACCGGGAATCCAACCCACAACCGGCCGGTTGGTTTTCAGTCCGAAGGAAGAACCGCAGCTTCGCCTCTTGCGCTCATTTTTCCTCTAGAAAAACGAAAAGCGATTGAAAAAATAATGAAAACGGACACTGCAGCCTTCTGCCGAGACGTGACGTCAAGCGGGTTAATGGAAGATGCAGACTTCCGCTCAGGCATGCCAAAGTAAAAGCCCCATATCTCCTTAGATGAGCGAACACGAAGAGCCCAATTGTGTGAATGAAATGAAAGTTTAGATTAGACGTGTTCACACTATGGGATGTTATCTTCGAGTTTTGACCTTGATTATTTTGAGTTTCCAGAATTAAACTGGATCACAGCGATCCATTTAGAAAATTACATCAATCAGATTCAATGCAGCTTCATCCTGGTTATTCAGAGTGTTTTTTTAGATAATAGTGACCAAAGTTCACATTTGGTTCTTTAAGACCAGAACTAGTTCTTTCAGCTCCGGACTGGGTGGCCATGTTTTCAGCTGGTTCCAACCTGAGATTAAATTAGCAAGTCATTAAAATGGAGGAGTTTTTCATTTCTATAGTTTAGCTACCTCATAGATATTTAAATTATTTTCTTGATATATTATTTTTGCATTGGCAATATTGCCAATGCAACAATATTGCCAATTAAATGAAAAACAGTTTCATGTCTTCTTTCTTTTCCACTGAAGAATTTCTATCACAGATTAAGATTATTTTCATCTGACTACAAACTAACACTGTTAAGAAATTAAATATTTAAAGAACTATCTAAGCTCTATATATAATAAAAAATAATTCCCTTCTCACCCACCGCGGGTGGTTCCTATCTCTGAGCTCGGGTCCTCTACCAGAGGCCTGGGAGCTTGAGGGTTCTGCAGTATCTTTGCTGTGCCTAGAACTGCACATTTCTGGACTGAGATGTCTGATGTTGTTCCTGGGATCTGTTGTAGCCACTGCTCCAGTTTGGGGGTGACTGCCCCGAGGGCCCCGATGACCACAGGCACCACTGTGGTCTTCACCTTCCAGGCCCTCTCCAGTTCCTCCCTGAGGCCCTGGTATTTCTCCAGTTTCTCCTTTTTCCTGATGTTGCAGTCACTCGGTATTGCTACATCCACCACAACGGCTTTCCTCTGTTGTTTATCCACTACAATGTCCGGTTACCATTTTGTCTGTCTGGATCTGGAAGTCCCACAGGATCTTAGCTCGGCCATTCTCCACCACCTTTGGGGGTGTTCCCCACTTTGATCTCGGGGCTTCCAGTCCATATTCTGCACAGATGTTTCTGTACACTATGCTGCCACTTGGTTATGTCGTTCCATGTACTCTTTCCCTGCTAGTATCTTGCATCCTGCTGTTATGTGCTGGACTGTCTCAGGGGCCTCCTTGCACAACCTACACCTTGGGTCTTGTCTGGTGTGGTAGATCTGGGCCTCTATTGCTCTGGTGTTTATGGCCTGTTCCTGGGCGGCCAGGATGAGGGCCTCTGCTGTCCTTGAGTCCAGCTCTTTCTAGCCATATATTAAGGAGGAGGAGGTGTCATGTCATGAGGTTTGATGAAGCTTTGGTGTAACCATAGTGACGAGTTGACAAAAACACAAACATATGCACTTCCTTTACCGGATAAGATGCTATTGATGTTTTTCTTCCTTCATCACAGACAGAAATATTTTTATATGGTAAAGACATACTGTCAAAAACCTAAATAATCACTAATAAAATAATGTTTGATTAATACCTCAGGTATAATAAATGCCCATTAATAGGCTGAATGCTTTTATTTTTTAAAGAAACTTCCTGCCCTCCCACTCTAACCATGACTACCTTGCGGCGCTGCGTCAGCAGGGGCGGTCACGTGACCGCGTGGTTATTACCTGCTTTATTTACAGCTGAGGAAAATAATGGAGGAGAACAACAGCAGAATCCAAAGGTCTGTTGTTGAGTTATGAAGAATTTCTTTGTAAATTCAGTTTTCCTGTCTCTCCTGGAGAATATGCTATAGTTCTTGGTTCCGTTTCTACAAAGATCTGTATGTTATTCAGGCAGAAGCCGAGAGTCGATCATCAGTCTCCCATTCTATCTCCCATACATTCTCCTGTTGGCAAAATATGTCTGAATCCTTTTCCTCGTAACAATAATAAGTTGATCAGATCCTTGTTTCTGAAGGTCGTGACCTCTGCTCCTGTGGCTGTACATTATTGGAATCGCTTTCGTATTACTTTGTCTTGGAAATTTATCTGGCTGCTCCCTAATCACTTTCTTCTCACCAACAAGGTAAAAGAAGTTTCTTTTAAACTCATTCACCGAATCTACCCCGTTAAAGTCTATCTAAAGAAATTCAACTCCAACATTGATGTGAATTGTTCCTTCTGTGATGTTTGCCCAGAGTCGGTCCCATTTGTTCTGGTTGTGTCCTCATTCTAAAGTATTTTGGCAACATTTTTGTAACTTTGTTGATTCCAAAATATCAGCGGGATTTCAGTTATACTGGAAAAATGTCTTATTTGGATTTCAACATACTGGAGGAATGAATGTGAAAAGTCTCCTTATCAATTTAATAATTATTAAGGCTAAATTTCACCTACATAAAAACAAACTTTTCAGTTTTTTTTTATCGAACTTAAAAATTATTTATTAACAATTCAATCCTCAACTAACCAAAGAGCAGAATCAACAATATGGGCTTGCAATCAACTTGGACTTTTGGATTATCGTTTATGTTAATGCACTGTAACATCTGGCACAAATATCACAATTTATGCTATTTTCTTTATGCATATTTATTTTGACTGTCATTTTCTTGTCTTCATGCTTTATTTTATGCTCCCTCTGGTCAATTATTATTATTGTCTTTTTGTGTTATGTCCAGAGTACAATTGTATTGTTGTTTATTGTTAAAAATAAAGTTTATTAAAAAACAAACAAAAAAACCCCACAGAATCCAAATTGTTCTTTTTCCACAGTTTTGTTGCATGTTAACAATGCAGAGTTAATTCATCACTTGTTTAGTCAAATTTGAGTTAATTTCCCTAAAGAGTTGGTATTATTCCAGAGAGTTAAATACAAGCAATTTTGTCTGGTGTTGATTTCTAAATTAACACCAGACAGTTCCTTCCACAATTGTGATGTATTTGCCTGAGGAGCTGGCAAACACGTGATGTTTCATGTTTATTTTCATTTATTTTGGTCTTGCCCCTTTTCTGTTCAATTTTGGAAAAGTATTTGCACCTTGATGTATTCTTCCCACCCGGCCTCTCGCTCAGACCCACTGGGATCGAGAGGTTAGAAAATGGATGGATTTATTCTTCCATTGAACCAGATTTCTCCCTTTGTCTTGAACATGCATTGTTTGGCCTCACTGACTCTCCAGTAACAAAAAACAGTTTTATATTATTAATCTTACTATATTCTTCACCAAATGGCACATTCACAAATGCTGTTACGCTAATTAAGAACCACTTCTTTCCATTTTTGAAAATGAAGTCAAACAATATATCAGAACTATAGAAAACTCCATGTTTTAATACCAAAGCTATTAAAACATGCTCTTTATGTTCTCTCTTTAATGTATTTATGTGATGTTATGGTGATGTATTGTCTCAATGTTTGTAACTCCTGGCAGACATTATACCACAATATATGCTGTGTTTGTACTGTTATGTATTCTGTACCTCAATAAAGATCTATAAAAAAAAAGGTAAGTTCCATGTTAAAATTATCATGTTTTTTATTTAAAAAAAATAAAATAAAATACAGGCATGTGCAGAGGGGAGGGGAAGGGGAAGGGGGGAGCTGCCCTTCTTATCCTTGATGCCCCTAGTGCCCTTTTTGATCCGTCATGTTCTTTTTATTGTTATTAAACCTACAGACGACTTTACTCCAGTTTTGAGAAATTTGTACATACGGAGCTAAAGGGGAAACTGTTGATGTGTATAAAGTTATACCTGCATTCAGACAGACTTCGGCTAAGAGCATTGCCCACAATTCATTGCTTCATGTGACATTTTGAGTTAAGAGGTGCAATTATAGGAATGTTTTTCATCTTTATTGAAAATTCAAAGAAAGTGAAAATAGTATGAGAAGTAACAGAAAACTTTCATATGATGAACAGAAAATGTTACCCATGCAAGAACAATCAGGTGGAAATTCGTCTTGTATTTGTAAGTTTGACTTTCCTCCGTTTGTGAATATTCTTTTTAATCTTTTCTTTTTTTTCAGTTTATCATATCAAACTTTTTTGTTTCTGATTTGTGCCTCTTCATACTATTTTCAATGACTTTTCAATAAGACAAAAAAGTTCTTGCCATAATTCTGCCTTTTAACTCAAAACGTCACATGCAGCAATGAATTGTGGGTAATCGTCCGCTTGGATGGGCTTGACAGAAAGCGGAAATAGGATCCTAAAGGGGCGGGGCTAAAACAGAAAGTGGAGAACCGGGACGCTCCAACATGATCGCGCATCTGGGAGAACGAGGGAGGACTGGGAGGAGAAACAGGTGGGGGAGGGGAGCT
This sequence comes from Poeciliopsis retropinna, assembly GCA_010277075.1. Lineage (NCBI taxonomy): Eukaryota > Metazoa > Chordata > Actinopteri > Cyprinodontiformes > Poeciliidae > Poeciliopsis > Poeciliopsis retropinna. The sequence continues at coordinate 27,300,270 of VMRM01000005.1, forward strand.
TTGCTCGGCCTCATCACTCGAATCCTGACTTCAGGGGGGAGGAGGAGGAGGGACGAAGATGATGCTTCCGGTTTTACAGAAACATCTGGACATTCATGAAGCAAATGTTTGATCTGTCTCACGTTGCAGACGAAGAGGTCAAAGGTCACAGAGGAGTGACCCTGCAGCCTGGATCATAACCAGAACCTTTCCTGAGTGAACTTTTCTTTCTAAAGTTGAACATGCATGAGAAACAGAAACGGGGATAAACTTGAGTCTGATAGGAACGTTCACAAAATAATTCAGATTTTCGTAAAAGACTGAAATCTTTTTACATCTGATTAACCAGAATAATATCCTGAATTTATTCATCACTGAGAATCTGGTTGAACAAAAAGCATTTTTCATAAACATAACAAGGTTTTGAGACAACAGTGGGAAGATTTGTGTCTAAAATATTTAAAACTTGTTGAACTGTTTTAGTTTTGAAGTCTGATTCATAAGTTGCATAGTAATCAAATATAACGTGATCTCTAGAGTTAAATAGTTTCTAATAAGGTTAAACTTCACAGCCTGAAATAAATCACTGATTCTATGACTTAGTTGTATTTTAATCATCTTATTTGTTTTTAATAAAAATACTTTGATCCATTTCAGTTTTTTTCTGTTTTAAGAAGTAGTTTGGAAACAGATTAAAATCAACTTCAGTCTGAAGCAACGAGATAAAAATTAGATTTGAAATATTTAAGGTTTATTTGAGCATAGATGGGTTAAGGTGGTAGAGTAGGAATGTTCTCTTGTCTTTCCCTTTATGATGAGTGATGTCAGATTTATGGATCATGAACCACCGATTAGAACTTTCCACTCTGATTAACTTGAAAAGCAAATAAATGTGAATAATGCTGCAAGATTTGCATGATTATATTAATGGATCAGATTTATAATTAAAACCAATCAGGGCCTGAAAAATGTCTTTGGCTTCTGGATTTTTATCAAACTGGGAGAAACAAACGGCTGACGGACAACAGAGGGCAGAACTTTATTTTACAAGATAAATATGGAAAAGAAAAAGTGCTGAACAATTTAAATAAAACCTCCATTATTAAAACGGGTGAGGAACCGGGCCGGAACGGTACCAAAACCAGATTGAAACCGGATCAGAACCTCGCCGGTGGAGAGGATCATCTGGAGCACATCACGGTTCTGATTCTGATCCATAAACGGATCAGAATTCCACCTGTGATGGCTAACTATTAAAAACGAATAAAAACATTTCTGAGCGAGGAAAACGTCCGGCTGCTCTTTCTAGGCACTGAAGGAAGAAGCAGCTGCGTCCCAACAAAAGGCTTTGAAAGCAGAAAAGAAACTGAACTAAAACCCACAGAAGAGAAACAGGAGGATTGTCTGAGTCTGAGGAGGGAAGAGGAATAAACCTGTTAGTGTTTCAGCATCTGGTCTGTCTGGTCTGAGAACCAGCTGAGCTCATCACTAGAAACAGATCTCACAACATTTGCATCCAGATTGAAGTGGAGTGAAGAGGAGACTGATGAAGCCAGTAGGTAAAGCTGATGCTATTTCTGTCTGCTGTGGTTTATTTTTAGGCCAGAGGAGGAAAATCAATAAACTCATTAAGTTCTCCCAGCAGGAACAGTTCAATCGAAACATTTAGCTGCTGCCGTCCTGCTCCTCCATGCAGCAGCGCCTTCAGTTCCTCAGAGCCGCCAACCTGCAAACAAACATTTCACACATCAGCTGCATTTCAGCAAACTGCCAGCAGAAAAACATGCACTAAAAATCCAGACAAACTGAGCTCATTTCAAATCATTAGAGCAGTTTAAGTCATGAAGCCGTTTCATTCCAGTGTTTTGGACCTGTGGCTCATCTAAAACCTGCAGGACGGCCAGCGGCTCTAAGGACTGGACTTTGACACCCTGTTCTGGATGATTCTGGCAGAAAAATCAGTTAAAGGAGTTTTCACAGCAGGGGGCACTGAAGAGGATTGCTGACTGTCGTCCTCTCTAAGGAGGGAAAGCTACAACAAGCAGGCTGCTCACAGAATGAAGATTGCTGGAAAGTTTGGTGGAAGGAAGAGCTGTGTGATGAAAAGGTTCTAAAGCAGCGGGGCTCACTGCAGCCCATAGAAGCAGAACCAGTCGAACAGCTTGGAGGAAGTCCAGAGGGTTTGGTTAACCCAAACATCTGTTGGAAATTACAAACAGCTTCTCTTCATCGGCTCCCTGTTAATCCAGATAATAATCTCAGATTCTCACAGATAAAGAATCAGACCTAGTAGAGATGTGATTGATCCAGAGGTTCCTAGCAGAACCTTTTAGTACCAGACTGCAGTTTCAAGAGGTGGATCTTTTAGCATTCAGATGCCTTGAAAGTTTCTGATTTCTGGCCTGGATGTTCCTGCTGATCCTATAAAGATGCCAAAACGTCCAGAGATCAGAGCAAAGATCCAGTGGACGGAAAAGAGCCAGAATGAAGAGGATGGAGAATAATTGTGTGTAAAAGTCACTTTGGGATATTTTTACTTAAACTCCAGGAGACTCTTATTCATTTTAGGAAAGAATAAGCTGGCTGCTACACTCTGGCCCCTCTTCTCTCTCATATATTAGATCTCATTATACAGCAGCACAGATTTTTATACACATCCTACAATAGAAAAGGTTCATTTTCAAACAATATTGAAGAGGATTCAATATATATAATATATTATATACATATATTATATATATTATAATAATAATATAATATTTGTCCAGCAGGAGATAGTCTTCAGTGTTCACATGATTTCAGAACAGGTTAGGTCTACTGCTGCAATGATGCCAACAAGATAAAGTCTAAAGAATGACTGAGTCGTAATAAAGATGCTTTCTGAACGTTTTGTACCGACTGTCCCGAGTCACCACTAAACAACTCTAAATAGTTTTTTTTGTCCTATTTCAGTTCATGCAATCTCATATAACTCTCTGTTTCTGACCTTCCGGGTTGCTAACCCTTGCTCAAACTGGGGAAAGACTTCTAGTCAAAGGAGTTGGTCTTTTTTAATGTTTTTAAAGCCATTCTTAATCTGTATTTCTTTGTAAATGCTTTGATTAACATCAACCTGTAATTTAGACCCACGCTTTACCTTAATGCATTCATTGGTTTTCTTCCTTTATGTGGGTTTAGATTTTTGTGTCTTTCAGGTTTGGTGTCTGCCAGGCCTCACCAGGTGTTTCATCTCAAACAGATCTACCTGGTCAGACATGTGACCCTTACCGCCGAGACAGCTGGTCCTCCTTCTCCTGGCTCCGGGAACTCTCTCCGCCCAGTGACGTCGCTCCAGCGGGAAGCTGGTTCAGCTGGTCCATCACCTCCAGGCCGCCTTCTTCTGCTATTTGGTGGATGAGGTCGTCCACCTGCTCCTGGGGCGTGGTCAGTGTCATGGCTGAGCTCATGGAGTCCTCCATCACCTGGTACAGGTAGGAGCAGGAGATGTTAGGGAGGGAGTTTCTGAAGCATGAGAGCAGACGGAGACTCTGCAGCGACTCACTGAGGTGTGGACGTCAAGGTTCTGAACCTGGCTCTCAAACTTATCCATTACTGCGGAAACCTTCTGCAGATCCATGGAGTTCAGAGCCTTGTCCAGGGCTTTGGTCACCTGGCCCATGCTTTTAGTCACCTAGACCAGGAAATCACAGCAATTTAACATTAAAGTGTATAAAGTATTATACACTTTAATCACAAATAGAAAATGAAGCGTCAAATTCTAGACTTCTGAGTGAAACAGAAGTCGATCTGATCCAGTTGGTGAGACTCACTCCCTTCATGGTGACGGCAGTCTGGACTTTAGAGGCCACCGCATCAACTCGGGACGCCATGCGTAGCCAGTTCACACCTTCGTTCTTTTTCCTGATGGCGTTCTCAGCATAAACTCGAGCACATTCAACATTTTTCTGTTGCAAAGCCTGTTGAAAATAAATTCAAGTATTTCTGTTTTGTAATTAAATTGTGTCTTTAAGAAACACACAACAGCACTGAGAGCTGTTTGGTCTCTCAGGTAATTATAAGCATTTTATATAAATAAGATTCATTGAAATAAAGACGAAGCTATGAAAGAAAATCCATTTAATGTAAAATTGCAAAATTAGATTTTCTTTCCACCAACAAGGATTTTTTAAAATGGACTTTTTTACTCTCACTGTAGATCAGAAGGTTTAGTTGTTTTCTGTGTCTTGTCACTAATGCTTAGTGAAAATTATTATTTTGCAAATGTCAGAAAACAGCTTTAAATCTAATAAGTAATATAACAATGACTCAGACAGCAGGCTTTAAAAAAACAAGTCTGTTCAGAGGTGGAGCTGTGCTGCCTCCTGCTGACTAATCTGTGCCACAACAACTGTCTATTGTTCCATCTATCAATCCAGAGGTGAAGACATGCTTCAGTTCAATGAACAAAACTAAATAATGTTGCTTACTCCTAATTAAGGTAACACATGATCGGCCATTTTGGTGCCAGCTACAAATCTTCATCTGACTGGCATGAAGGAGCAGGTGAGACAGGTGAGGTTTCATGAATACGTGTTAGAGAAAATGCTGAGTCATCTTCTACTGACTATTCATGAAGGTCGTCTGACCACTTGAAGAATGTGAGGAGAAAAAGTGCAGCACCAGATTTTCACCTGAAGGGTCATCATGTCCATCTTCAAGATATGATTATGGGCTACAGAAGAATGATGAACAAAAATTCATCATCTGACTTTACATCAACTCCACACAGATTAAACTGCACAGACGCAGAGCAACAACAGCTGACCCTGGACTTCCTCCATGAAGGCCAGATTTATAAAGTCCAAGACTAATAGACGGTTTCACCCGAGCTGTGGATCTCTGCAGCTCCTCCAGAGCTGCCGAGGTGCTCTTGGCTGCTTCACAGAACAGCTACTTTTATGCCAATACTAAATTACTAAGAAGTGGACTCTGTTTATTAGTTAGGTCAGATCTAGAAGCAGTCACTGGATTTTATTTAGGGTCTTCATAGTTCAGGGGTTTCAACCCAAATTTGGAGAACCATCAATCAGTTCTGTTCTCTGACCAAGCAGCCAGCAGGTTGGGCTGTGAAAGCCCCTCTGCTCCATCTTCAGCTCATCAAGTACTGCAGAGCTGAGCAGATTGTGACCTGCGCCTCACCCAATCTTTGCATTTCAACGCGTTAAATACGCCCAAACAAGTTGGACTTTCTGTACCCCAGTTAAAAATGTAATTGTTCACTGAACTCCAAACTCTGCCAATTCGAAATATTCCAAGCCAAAATTGGATCAAGTCCGTTTGCCGATTGTTGATCCATCTCAAGCCTTCCCAGCAAGTTTTATCCAACATAGAGATGTAACAGTAGAAATGAAGAAAGAGAATAAGTAAGCAGAATAAAATCAGGATCATCCTGAACTACCCTGAGCATCAAACCGGCTCCTAATTCTCACCTTCTTGACTTTGGCTTGTTCCTTTTCTGACTCCTTTTCTGCCTTCTTTGCCAGTCTCTCAAGCTGCTTTGATGTAAACTGTGAGAAACAAGGAAAAAGTGTCAATTATAATAAACTTTTAGCTTGTATAGACAATACGGATCAAACATCATCTCAGGACTTACCCTGAGCTGAAAGAGTGTTTCTGGAGAAAGAGAGCAGAGTGTGTCAAAAAGAATGAGAGCAAACTTCACAATATAGCAGTTGAGACCATAGATACAGTTTGAATAATGCTTTTGTTAATTGAAAACACTACAAATATTAAATAATAAACAGATTCACTGCAAATACTAAAAATATGAAATTCCATTGTAATAAATCAATCAGAAAATTGCTCTTCCAACCAATGACTGAACAAACCTGCTAGAATTGATCATCTGACTTTATGTCACATCTGCAGACTAAACTGCAACAACGGCTGACCCTGGACTCCTTCCATGAACACCAGATTTATAAGTCCCATTAGTCTTATTTTAAAAAAACCTGGAGTTTAATATTGAGGTTTTTATTAATATCTACATCTAAATAACAAGAAAGTAATTATACTTATTTTTTTCTATGCATGATAATTAAAGTTTACCACCATTATAAACAGTTTTTCATAAAACATAACTTAAAAACAAATGACCTGAGAAAACGAATAAACAATGTGACGTCATGATGGCCTGCCAGCATAATTCATAAGGCTAACAAAGTCAGATTAATGTCGCTTTTAAATTGCACCAGTTCATAGCCAGAGTCCTTTAAGACACTTTAGAAAAAAATGTCTGGTTTCTAAGGTCAATAATATTCAAATTAACATCAAATACATTATGATTCAATATTTTGCCCAGACGTGTTAAAATGATCAAATTTTAATGATAAAAAAAATTGTTTTTGGAAGTTTTAGTTTGTACATGTGAAAAGCTGAGAAAGTGCCTGATTTTTAACGTGAGTTATTAGCCAGTAATCTGAATCCGGCTGGAATCTGATTTCATGATCAGATTCAGTTCAACTCGAAGCTCAACATGAAGAAAACAACAAACCGCATCGCGCCCAGGCTAGCAGCAGCTCCCAGTGAGCAGGTTAAAAACAGACCAATCCCATCAACACAGAGTCTTAATCTGTCAGAACAAAACCCACCTTCCATGTCGACACGAACACGATGCCTGACAGTTACACAGAATAAAGTTCTGACGGTTCTGAGCCTGTTCTGGTTAAAATAAGCCCCTTCTTCCTGGTTCCACTGCCGTCTTCTTCCGCCTCCTTTTCTTCTTCTCTGGATGTGTTTTGGATGTTGGCAACCTGCTTAAAGGTACGTTGTCGCCCCCTAGTGGGCTGACGTGGAAACACTCGACAACCAGTGGGAGAATGCAGAAGAGCTCAATATCTCCACACTTTATCTCTAATCCATATTCAAATGTCAACGTGTTCTCCATTTGATTATGATGAAGTCCATGTTAAAAGTGACACAGTAAATTGTATTTATTAGTGGATCTCAAGGATATTGAGAACACATAAGCATTTGTGAAGCATGACAGGAAGAATATAGCCTACTTTCTAATAAAATAAAACATGTGTAAAATGAAATGAAGTCATAAAATATGTATTAAAAGTGATGAAAAAAAGTGGGACAAATGACACATTATTCTCCTCACAACAATTCTCATCAGAATAATCCTCTAAGTAGTTCTATGGTGTTGTAATTGCTATTTTATATGTTCTCCAGTCCAAGTTCAGAAGGACTTTAAATTGTGTTGTTTCAATGAATGTTTTTATTTTGTCTTCTGCTGATAATTATGAAGGCAACATTTTTTTTTCTTCTGGTCCTTGATTCAAGACAGTTGCCCAACCATGGCAGAGAACGTTTTCCTTTCACACTTTGGCTTTCAGCATGTGTAAAATGTTTGGTCAAAAGGTCAAGACAGCTGACCTTCATTGCAGTGGAGGACATTTTGTGTGAGTTCAACCCAAAAAAATCCTCCTCTTTGGGCCGCTTGCTGTTCCTTTTATCGTCCACTAGATGGAGGCATTGCCACGTCAGATGAAATCTGGATAGCTGTTTCAGCCATTTTCAGCTTTAGAATTGCTTCCTGTTATATAAAGATAGCTCAAATGAAACACACTGTTTGTGGATTAGGGTTGAGAAAATAGAACATATTAAGAGGTCAGATTCCTTTTTGCAAGACTCTATAAAGGCATTTCACTACCCTATGTCTCCGATAGGGACGGCAAAAACTATTATAGAAGGACAGTTTGATATTTGCATTTGTTTTGCAATGAAGCCAAGCCATGCAGTACATTGTAGCAAAGTGGAGATTGAGAAGCGACCTCCCATGTGGTTCTGGACCACAAATGTTGGTTATTGTATGGGATGAAAACCTGTGAACATATTTCATAAACAGTCAGTGGGAGGCGCCTCATGTTCCCCTCCCACTGACAAACACCAGCCACGATGGCGTTGTCTCCTCTGAACCTCCTCTTGTTACCTCCACCTTGTTACTTCTCCTCAATTTCCCTGGTTTTCCTGCATGTCCTAGTTTCTGTTTTTTGAGTTATGTTTGGATCATTATGTCCTGGGTTTCTACTTTTTTGTACCTTTTATTATTTATTTTTTGCATTCAATACACCTGAGAACTATTTAATCTCTCCCCTGCTGCATTAGACTCCACACTACAACCCTAACCCTGACACTGAAGAAGGGCTTCCAAAGGGAGACATATGTAATACAAACCAAAACCAAATACAAATATTTGACCAAAAGTACACCAAATAACCAAATAAAAGAAAATGTTTTAGAACCCTTTTTACCTTATTTTCTTATGGTGTTTTTTGACCTTTTCTATTTTTATAATTTTTGTTGTAAATTTTTTTTAGAAGATGCAAAAATTAGGAAAAAACTGAATAAAGATGCACCCTAGTGCAATGTTTTGTCCCTAATGGATCTTCTTCATGCCAGGCACATCAAATTGGCTGTGCTGCCAGGGGGGAAGACATGCAGCAAATATCGTCGGGTCCGGGATTCAAACCTGCAACAGCCGTGTCTAGGACTCATGACCTTCAAGTGTGGGTTGCACTATCCCCTACGCCACCACAACGCACGCCATGTTTCTGTTTTTGATGTCAGTTTTTAAAATAAATCACAGCTCAGCTTTAAACCTAAGCCTTATCTCTCAGCCTCTGTTGGATGAATGATTTTTATCTTAATGCTGCTCTGAAGGCTGAAATTTTGTTTTGAAAGTGTGATCTTCTAAAAACATTTTATTTAGTTTGATTTCTCTTCAAGCTCCAATTTGAAGATAAAAATCACAGCTCAACTTTCAAATGTCATCTGAGTTTCTGTTGAAGTAGTTTTGCCTTTGCTCTTCCTTGTGGGCAGAGCAGCATCATTTTGTGTAGATTTTGTTTTTTTTGAAACGATGCAAAAATGTGTGAAAACTGAACAATAAAAATGTGCTCCGTTAACTGCTTTATAGTCATTTTTTTAAATTTATGTTATCCTTTTACTTCTATTTAAACTGAGTTATTTGGAAATAAATCACAGTTCAGCTTTAAAATGTCATCTCTGAGCTTCTGTTGGATGAAGAACTTTTTCCTCTGCTTTTTAACTAAGTTATACTTAATTTAATTTTTCTTCAAAATCTATTTGTAAGTCAGAATCTCAAAGCTCATCTCAGAGCTTCTGCTAAGTGCCAGAAATTTGTGTTAATTTCGTTCTGAATGTCATAAATAGACTTTAAAATGTCTTTCAGCATTACCCAGAATGCATTGCATGGTGGGGGTTCAGATTTTAGCTTCTTGTTTGGCTGTTTTTGCTTCAATCACTAACAAACTATATACTGTTCTCATCTGTCAATCTAAATGACTTAGAATGAAATTGGAAACATGTAGAAAATCGGCACCATGACTCAGAATGGGGTGTGCATTGTTGAACTGCTGCCTGCTACAAGCTGAATCACAGTGGACTCCCCTGCTGTCAGTTTTGGATTCATTGTTGTCCTTTGTAAATGTGGTAATGCACATATTGGACCACATATTCTGAGCATTCTAGCGGTCTTGCGGTGTATGATGGCACTAGAATGGCTCTTTTCTCTCATTCTAGGGGTTTAAATCCCAGCAGGTGTCTGGAGACCTGGAAGGCAGCAGCTTGCTGTGGCTGGTCCAGGTTCTCACCAGTGTAGACTAATTGCACTCGGCACAGACCAGACCGGCAGAGAATCAACGGAGAACTCTTCTGCTTCCTGGGCATGCTGGTTCCACCTTGCGGTGTTAACGGACAGCGTGTTTTTGAAACCAGGGGCCCGGTACGTATCAGCCTTCCCAGGTTCCGCCTACAGGAACAGCACGTGGGAAAGGTGACTCCAGGACTCAGGAGTCTTAAATGCAGTCCAGTCTTCTAGAGGAATAGCCTCACACACAGCAACATGCATCCCAACTGGTGTTCTGTCTTTAATTCTACAGCCCAACAGCTTCTCACTGCAAAACCAAAAATGTTAATTTCAGTAAAGTTCTGCTAAATAGGTTTAACCTCCTAAGATCTGAGCTCTTGCATGGCATATATTATTGAATCCTATTTTATTTTTGCAATCAATAGGCCCCAATCATTCGAAATTTAAAATTGTTTTTACATGATCTAGTTGCTGAGGAATTCTGTCCACATATGAGGACATTCATTTTAAATGTCAAAGATAATGTTGTCACAGTTGATTAATGAAATGTAAAACTTTAGTGTTTGTTCCATTAGGATTATTTCTCAGTTCAAAAACAAATTGAAACACAATAGTTAGTTTCAGCAATGTGGCCCATTTAAAGTGCTAAAAGGAATTTGCCCTTAAATAGTAAAATTCCTCTAAATCAGTTGCTGCTGTTCTAAACAGTTAATGTCAGTGTCTTAATATCACCTGACACTTAACATTTGATCCAGTGCAAATCTACTTTAAATAAGTTTCCCCTTGTAGGATCATGCTTAGTTATGTGTAAATTGCCTTTCAACAATGGCAATCTGCCTGTAAGCACAGCACCTTGCAAATAAAAGCACACCCTGATATTTTCTTATGTGTTTTAAGTGCATTGTTGAAGTTGGCTGCCTTTTGCATATGAACATTAGCCCTTCCATGCCATGACTTGATGCTTTTTCCATTGGAGTAAAATTTCAGGGTCCAATTCCCCCTGTGAAAATTCAGTTATCATGCTAAGCCAATAATTTTTTTTGCTGCTTCCTTGTAAAAAGAACATGATTAGCTAAGGGTTTTAAGACAAGTTAGTATAGAGATTCATAACACTTTTCTCAAGGGTTAATATCTTAAGGTAAATGTTTTCCACACAAAAAGAATTTTTGGAGTTCAACATGGGTGCATACATTTAAACAATAAAAAAAGCTATGAATATAAATCACTGAATTTTAAGGAATAGGAGCACTGGGCAAAACCTAACTTAGGGTTTGAACTTAGGGTTTGAACTTAGGGTTTGAACTTAGGGTTTGAACTTAGGGTTTGAACTTAGGGTTTGAACTTAGGGTTTGAACTTAGGGTTTGAACTTAGGGTTTGAACTTAGGGTTTGAACTTAGGGTTTGAACTTAGGGTTTGAACTTAGGGTTTGAACTTAGGGTTTGAACTTAGGGTTTGAACTTAGGGTTTGAACTTAGGGTTTGAACTTAGGGTTTGAACTTAGGGTTTGAACTTAGGGTTTGAACTTAGGGTTTGAACTTAGGGTTTGAACTTAGGGTTTGAACTTAGGGTTTGAACTTAGGGTTTGAACTTAGGGTTTGAACTTAGGGTTTGAACTTAGGGTTTGAACTTAGGGTTTGAACTTAGGGTTTGAACTTAGGGTTTGAACTTAGGGTTTGAACTTAGGGTTTGAACTTAGGGTTTGAACTTAGGGTTTGAACTTAGGGTTTGAACTTAGGGTTTGAACTTAGGGTTTGAACTTAGGGTTTGAACTTAGGGTTTGAACTTAGGGTTTGAACTTAGGGTTTGAACTTAGGGTTTGAACTTAGGGTTTGAACTTAGGGTTTGAACTTAGGGTTTGAACTTAGGGTTTGAACTTAGGGTTTGAACTTAGGGTTTGAACTTAGGGTTTGAACTTAGGGTTTGAACTTAGGGTTTGAACTTAGGGTTTGAACTTAGGGTTTGAACTTAGGGTTTGAACTTAGGGTTTGAACTTAGGGTTTGAACTTAGGGTTTGAACTTAGGGTTTGAACTTAGGGTTTGAACTTAGGGTTTGAACTTAGGGTTTGAACTTAGGGTTTGAACTTAGGGTTTGAACTTAGGGTTTGAACTTAGGGTTTGAACTTAGGGTTTGAACTTAGGGTTTGAACTTAGGGTTTGAACTTAGGGTTTGAACTTAGGGTTTGAACTTAGGGTTTGAACTTAGGGTTTGAACTTAGGGTTTGAACTTAGGGTTTGAACTTAGGGTTTGAACTTAGGGTTTGAACTTAGGGTTTGAACTTAGGGTTTGAACTTAGGGTTTGAACTTAGGGTTTGAACTTAGGGTTTGAACTTAGGGTTTGAACTTAGGGTTTGAACTTAGGGTTTGAACTTAGGGTTTGAACTTAGGGTTTGAACTTAGGGTTTGAACTTAGGGTTTGAACTTAGGGTTTGAACTTAGGGTTTGAACTTAGGGTTTGAACTTAGGGTTTGAACTTAGGGTTTGAACTTAGGGTTTGAACTTAGGGTTTGAACTTAGGGTTTGAACTTAGGGTTTGAACTTAGGGTTTGAACTTAGGGTTTGAACTTAGGGTTTGAACTTAGGGTTTGAACTTAGGGTTTGAACTTAGGGTTTGAACTTAGGGTTTGAACTTAGGGTTTGAACTTAGGGTTTGAACTTAGGGTTTGAACTTAGGGTTTGAACTTAGGGTTTGAACTTAGGGTTTGAACTTAGGGTTTGAACTTAGGGTTTGAACTTAGGGTTTGAACTTAGGGTTTGAACTTAGGGTTTGAACTTAGGGTTTGAACTTAGGGTTTGAACTTAGGGTTTGAACTTAGGGTTTGAACTTAGGGTTTGAACTTAGGGTTTGAACTTAGGGTTTGAACTTAGGGTTTGAACTTAGGGTTTGAACTTAGGGTTTGAACTTAGGGTTTGAACTTAGGGTTTGAACTTAGGGTTTGAACTTAGGGTTTGAACTTAGGGTTTGAACTTAGGGTTTGAACTTAGGGTTTGAACTTAGGGTTTGAACTTAGGGTTTGAACTTAGGGTTTGAACTTAGGGTTTGAACTTAGGGTTTGAACTTAGGGTTTGAACTTAGGGTTTGAACTTAGGGTTTGAACTTAGGGTTTGAACTTAGGGTTTGAACTTAGGGTTTGAACTTAGGGTAGGGTTAGGGTTAGGATAAGGGATGATAGCCAGAAAATGAAGTGTCTCAAGCTCAATAAGTGAAAAAGTATAAGAGATAGGGGGCCCATAGTTGGCAGCGAGACTCTGTGGGAGGGGCCCCACATACCCTGTGAGTTTGGTGGGTGTGGCTGATTCCTATGACATAGCTGCCATTGACTCCCATTGATGTGAAAAAAGGTCTCAAGCTCTATAAGTCCGAAACCCTTGGGGCTCAAGTCCCCAAACTCCGTGTGTATGCTCCCCCCGGGCCCCCCCACCTGCCTACGAAGTTTGGTGGCCCTGGCCCCTCCCCTTCCTATAGCTGCCATAGACCCCCATGTATTTTGTAAGTGTGGGTAGGAAGGTCGGATCGAGGTGGGAGTGGGTCCTGCGTGCTCAGGGGGTCCCCCCGAGTCCGTGGAGGTGTCTTTGTGGGGGTTGCCCGAGTTGGCAAAATGGGCCAAATTGCTCCAAGTGTTGCCGACGGGTCAAGCTACGGGACCCTTCCCAGAGTGTGTTTCGGAGGGTCCTGAGTGGTCTGGAGGTGGTCCCATGTCAAGTGAAAATTAGGTCCATGTTTGATATTTTGGACCTCTAATGGTTAGGGTAAGTGAAGAGTCTTTGGGAAGGGGACATGTCATTTAAAGCCAGAGTTGAGGGGGACTGGTTAGGCTCGAGGGTGACTGGTTAGGGTTTGGGTAGAGTTGAGGGTGACTGGTTAGGCTCGAGGGTGACTGGTTAGGGTTTGGGTAGAGTTGAGGGTGACTGGTTAGGGTTTGGGTAGAGTTGAGGGTGACTGGTTAGGGTTTGGGTCGAGTTGAGGGTGACTGGTTAGGGTTTGGGTAGAGTTGAGGGTGACTGGTTAGGCTCGAGGGTGACTGGTAGGGTTAGGGTTAGGGTTAGGGTTAGGGTAGGGTTAGGGTTAGGGTTAGGGTTGGGGTTGGGGTTGGGGTTGGGGTTTGGGTTCAGGGTCAAAGGTCAGGGATCCAAAAAATTGGACCCCCTTCCCTTCTCCCCCTCACCCTCTCCCCCTCCCCCTGTGTGCACGGGCACGTCCCGCCAGGAGTCCCCACGCGGAGCCTACCTCTCGTTCAGACCCCTGGGGATCCGAGTGTCAAGCCTGAGGATCCACAGCCTCTCAGCCCTTCTCCTCTGGGCTGAGGACCAGGCTGGGTTGCATTCCAGCACCAGGGCTGAAACTGCATCCCAGCCGTGGCGTATAAAGTGCTGCACTAAGGGTACATGAGTCCTTTTTTGTTTTTGGATGTTGTATCTATGCTGGGTGAAACGAGTAAGGAGGCTGTTACCCGTCTCACCCACATACTGGATCTTACAGATTTGACATGTTATTAAATAAACACAATTTTTTGATTTGGGGTTTCCTAATGGTTCTGATTTGAAAATTGTGTTTTTAAATCTGTGTTGTACCCAGTGCAGCTGCTTAAAGAATTCACTCTGACCTTTGACCTTTGGTGTATTCAAAGGTCTGACCTCAGCACGGACGAGGAAATCCCTCAGGTTTTTATTCCTTTTGTAGGCCGCAATTATTCTGTAATTTGGGAGCAAAGACGTGTCGGATTGGAATTTAGTAAAATTCTGTTTGATG